>JAIUZE010045395.1:0-322454 GCA_022085475.1 Heliosperma pusillum | reverse complement strand
ACACCCTCAAAAAATCGCGGAAAAATTAAACACGTACTTTCTAAATAAAAACTGCATGGATATGTTTGTAATAGGTTCATTTGAGTAAAAACCTGTAATTTTTAAACCCTGAACCTGTTATAAAGATATCCTAATAGAAGGTGTCAAAACATGCAAGGTCTAAACAAACTTATTTACATAACCATCGCTATAAATAGCGGAGAACAAAATGATACAAAACAAATGTACATAGGGAGACATATGTCTCTAAAAGTGTGACATACATGTCACTACAAAATGGGAACCAATCTAGGTTCCAAGGTTACTTTGCTCGCTAGCTCGTCCGTGTACCCCATATAAGCATCACCTACCTGTCAATCGCATTTTATACAAACACGAAAGCCACAGTCAGTGGGGAGTAACTCCGAGTTCTCCCAGCCACGAAATGTCATGTTAATATCACATGAAAGCATATAAATATGAGCAAATATAATACATAGCCCATTTAAAGGCTAAACCATCAAGCTTTTCATGTGAAATTCAATATAAATAACATATAGTCCTAGTATGTGAATACTAGACCAACTCAAGCGACACTATCATGTGAGTCACATATCATACGGGAATCCAAACTCTATCAACCATAGCCGGCTTGCATCTCACCTTCTATGTTTCATAGAATCATCAAACAAAAAAGGGCAATATATCTAGAGACAGGCATAAGTTCCTAGTACAGTCAATAGTCACTTTGTAACTCGAGTCTATACCACGAGGTAGGGAAGCTAGTATTTTAGCTCAGAGGTGACATTTAAAACATGGCCAAGATACAACTCAACCCTAATCCTAGACTGCGCAGACCTAGAGAAATGCGGATAAAACCACCGCACCCAAGACTCATGATAAAACCACATGAGTACCCTAAGGAGTCCACCAAAGGGTTGGCTAGTACTTAAGCTGACCATCCACTCACAAATTAGGGGCAGAAAAGTCATGCCCCAGCTTGGATATAAACCCACCAAGCCGGGAACACAAAGGCTATTAAGCCGTGAACATACACTCGTCAAAGACTATAATGACCGATCTATGACAATGACCGAAGATATTTACTTAGGACCTCGTCCCAAGTGAATACTTTAGCCAACTTAACAATAAGAAGGGCAAAAAGTCCAAACTTGTACACACAAATGATCAAAACCTCGCTTATGGAAGGCTACACACGAGTATAATCAAATGATAATACAACATTACAAAACAACATGGCCAAGGCATCTAATTTCCAATATATAAATTATAAATATTTAAGCATCATTTTATAATATTCATTATCAACCAAAGTCATCCAAACTTACCCCAAATACAAATCCCCGACCCAAGTCCCGCGACGGGTCATTGGTCAAATCAGGGCTGACCGGTTTAAACCTAATTTGACCAAACTCATTCGGTCATATTGGCCCAGCTCAGAGTCTTGCCTCATTTTGACTCAAATCACACAATTCAACATAATACAATTCATGTGAAAATTATCAACATAAGGAAAAATTATTCCAACTTATAAGCTAACCCATTTCCAACAATTTCTCATAATAATAAAAATTACTAATACACCAAAATATCAACATGTTCAATTGTACAAATGACAAACACAAAGCATCAAACAAAGGCTCAAACACACAACCCGAACAACAGCCAAACCCGGCCACACACATGCCACAAACACGCCACAAACACGCCGCAAATACGCCACCAACACGCCCCACACACGGCCTGTTTTGGGGCTGTTTTGGGCAGCCCTACTATCTCCTTCCTTTTCCATCCAAAACCCGTCTCAACAATGATACAAAACCATTCCAACAACACACAACCATTATCAATTCAATTCAACACTACAAACATATGAAATAACCATAAAACTAATAAACTTAACAACAATAATTCATATGAATAAAACCTAACAAATTACTACTCACATAACATCCAACACATAACAACTGTAACATTATATCGTCGAGTAACTCGGAATAGTTACCTTAAGCTAGAAAAACGAAAGTAACCCTTGAGAAAACCCTAAAAACCGCTACTACCCTTCGTCCTCTACTATATATGAGTCTCCTAAGTCGTCTTCATGATCTTCACCTATTTAAAACAACAAAAACACAACAATTATCACCTAAACCGAAATTATACCCAAAAATAAGCTTAAATCGAAATTAGGGAAACTGGAATTAAAACATACTAGGATGTAGATCTTGAAGAGAGGATTCCGAATATATAAATTTTGCGAAAATCGGACTAGAAACGAAGAAGTTATGCTGAAATTACGATTGTAAGTTTTTTTTTTGATTTTTGATGTTGATAGAACGAAAAAATGAAAATGAAAATGAAACCTAAGGGAGAGGGGAAGGCTGGCTGGTTGCCATAAGGATCATGGGTATTGGGTCTATTTTTTTTTACTCGGTTTTGGTTCGATTTGACGGGAATTCGAATTATTCGTCAAACGCGATTTCCGACAACGCTAAAGTTTTTAAACACGAGTTTACTAGAAAATTAAGTACCCCAATGCCCTATATCCTAACTCATTTACCCAACGACCGTAAGAAATGGAAAATCCCATTTTTACGACTTTTCTTTGAAATACTCTTTTATTAAAGAAAAAGGTTTAAATATAGTTTAAATTACTTTTAAACATTTCCAAACTATCAAAAATAATTATATTACTTCAAAATAAAATAAAATTATATTTTATCGAATTATTATTATTTCAATTAAATTAATATTAAATTAAAGTTGATTTAAAATATTACTTTTAAAATATAATAACGGTCCAAATTTACGGGGTGTTACAATCATCCCTCCTTTTAAAAAGTTTCGTCCCCGAAACTTAGAAGAAAGAATCATTGTATATATATAAGTCTATCTTTTAAAATCAAATAAATAAAATTTTCAAGATATGAACGTATGAAAATATAAGTGTCCTTTCAATGGAACGGAGATACTCTTGTCGATCACTCAAGAACATCAATATTCCAATTCAAGGACATAAAAATACACTTTTACACCAACGAATGAGCAAACTAATTATCGGACGTCTCCAATAACAAGCTTTAACACCCATTGACGTTAAAACCAGTGAAAAACATTAAAATATTTTCAACACCTTTAGTTTAAAATTTTTATAATAAGGGTAATAACTCCACTAGCTATAACTAAATTCTACCTACGGTTTCTAAACACTAAGCAAGGACTATTAACGCGGAGAATACGTAAGAAAAAGGAATAACCTCTCTTATTAGGATAAGAGGGAATGGAAGAAGCAACATAAGGCCTAGAAGGAGCATTGTAAGGCCTAGGAGTAGGATAGAATGGCCTCTTGCCAAGAGATGTACTAGAAGCACGAGCCTCTTCATCAATAGCTTTAAGAGAGCTCTCGGCCCATAAGGCATCATCGTAGATCGAGACAAAGGATGTAGAATCTCTACGAATCATACTCTTAAGCTTTGGAGTAAGCTTTTCAAGATAAAAGAAAACTTTTTCATCTTCATTTTTGACAAGTCTAGTGGCATTGTGAGAAAGTTCATTGAATTTATCGGTAAAGGCTTGAACAGAAAGATTTCCTTGCTTCAATTCCATGAACTCTTTAAGTCTTTGTTGTTTCAGCTCTTTTGGATAGAATCTAGTTTCAACTAGATCCTTAAAGCGATCCCAACCAAAGCCAGGTTCAAGAATAGAAGTAGGACCAGTCATAGACCACCATCTATCCGCTTCTTTCACAAGGAAATGAGAAGCCAATTTCACCTTGTCACCTTCACGAACTTCATACAAGTCAAAACTCTTCTCCAATTCACGGAACCATTCAGTGAGTGCCACTGGATCTACTTCACCACCATACGTCTTGGTGTTGTTTCGAGTTAATTGATTTGCCACCCAAGTATAAGTGCCAGGGGCACCTTCTGGAGGCGGAGTAGGAAGAGGAGCAGGAACAGGTTGGTTTTGTTGATTCTGAAGAATCTGAGTAAGAGCTTGTAGGATTGCATTATCTACAGCTTTTCTTGGAGGAGCCATCTTACAAAAGAAGACATTGGCTTACTTAACAAAGACTTACTTAACAAATAGCAATCACAAAGAGACTACAACATAAAGTCCTAAATCTACCCATCCTACCCATCTCTCAAGTTTATTATTTCAAGGTCAAGTTATTTATAGTAGGGTGCACAAACGTGCGTTGG
Source organism: Heliosperma pusillum (assembly GCA_022085475.1). Taxonomy (NCBI): domain Eukaryota; kingdom Viridiplantae; phylum Streptophyta; class Magnoliopsida; order Caryophyllales; family Caryophyllaceae; genus Heliosperma; species Heliosperma pusillum. The sequence goes on along the minus strand of JAIUZE010045395.1, from coordinate 318,252 downwards.
GAGCAAATAAGCTCTGATACCAACTGTGACACCCTCAAAAATCGCGGAAAAATTAAACACGTAATTTCTAAATAAAAACTGCATGGATATGTTTGTAATAGGTTCATTTGAGTAAAAACCTGTAATTTTTAAAACCTGAACCTGTTATAAAGATATCCTAATAGAAGGTGTCAAAACATGCAAGGTCTAAACAAACTTATTTACATAACCATCGCTATAAATAGCGGAGAACAAAATGATACAAAACAAATGTACAGAGGAAGACATATGTCCCTAAAAGTGTGACATACGTGTCACTACAAAATGGGAACCAATCTAGGTTCCAAGGTTACTTTGCTCGCTAGCTCGTCCGTGTACCCCATATAAGCATCACCTACCTGTCAATCGCATTTTATACAAACACGAAAGCCACAGTCAGTGGGGAGTAACTCCGAGTTCTCCCAGCCACGAAATGTCATGTTAATATAACATGAAAGCATATAAATATGAGCAAATATAATACATAGCCCATTTAAAGGCTAAACCATCAAGCTTTTCATGTGAAATTCAATATAAATAACATATAGTCCTAGTATGTGAATACTAGACCAACTCAAGCTACACTATCATGTGAGTCACATATCATACGGGAATCCAAACTCTATCAACCATAGCCGGCTTGCATCTCACCTTCTATGTTTCATAGAATCATCAAACAAGAAAGGGCAATATATCTAGAGACAGGCATAAGTTCCTAGTACAGTCAATAGTCACTTTGTAACTCGAGTCTATACCACGAGGTAGGGAAGCTAGTATTTTAGCTCAGAGGTTACATTTAAAACATGGCCAAGATACAACTCAACCCTAATCCTAGACTGCGCAGACCTAGAGAAATGCGGATAAAACCACCGCACCCAAGACTCATGATAAAACCACATGAGTACCCTAAGGAGTCCACCAAAGGGTTGGCTAGTACTTAAGCTGACCATCCACTCACAAAATAGGCAGAAAAGTCATGCCCCAGCTTGGATATAAACCCACCAAGCCGGGAACACAAAGGCTATTAAGCCGTGAACATATACTCGTCAAAGACTATAATGACCTATCTATGACAATGACCGAAGATATTTACTTAGGACCTCGTCCCAAGTGAATACTTTAGCCAACTTAACAATAAGAAGGGCAAAAAGTCCAAACTTGTACACACAAATATAATCAAAGGATAATACAACATTACAAAACAACATGGCCAAGGCATCTAATTTCCAATATATAAATTATAAATATTTAAGCATCATTTTATAATATTCATTATCAACCAAAGTCATCCAAACTTACCCCAAAGACAAATCCCCGACCCAAGTCCCGCGACGGGTCATTGGTCAAATCAGGGCTGACCGGTTTAAACCTAATTTGACCAAACTCATTCGGTCATATTGGCCCAGCTCAGAGTCTTGACTCATTTTGACTCAAATCACACAATTCAACATAATACAATTCATGTGAAAATTATCAACATAAGGAAAAATTATTCCAACTTATAAGCTAACCCATTTCCAACAATTTCTCATAATAATAAAAATTACTAATACACCAAAATATCAACATGTTCAATTGTACAAATGACAAACACAAAGCATCAAACAAAGGCTCAAACACACAACCCGAACAACAGCCAAACCCGGCCACACACATGCCACAAACACGCCACAAACACCCAAAACACCACAAACACGCCCCGCACACGGCCTGTTTTGGGGCTGTTTTGGGCAGCCCTACTTCTCCATCCAAAACCGTCTCAACAATATTCCAACAACACACAACATTATCAATTCAATTCAACACTACAAACATATGAAATAACCATAAAACTAATAAACTTAACAACAATAATTCATATGAATAAAACCTAACAAATTACTACTCACATAACATCCAACACATAACAAATGTAACATTATATCGTCGAGTAACTCGGAATAGTTACCTTAAGCTAGAAAAACGAAAGTAACCCTTGAGAAAACCCTAAAAACCGCGACTACCCTTCGTCCTCTACTATATATGAGTCTCCTAAGTCGTCTTCATGATCTTCACCTATTTAAAACAACAAAAACACAACAATTATCACCTAAACCGAAATTATACCCAAAAATAAGCTTAAATCGAAATTAGGGAAACTGGAATTAAAACATACTAGGATGTAGATCTTGAAGAGAGGATTCCGAATATATAAATTTTGCGAAAATCGGACTAGAAACGAAGAAGTTATGCTGAAATTACGATTGTAAGTTTTTTTTTTTGATTTTTGATGTTGATAGAACGAAAAAATGAAAATGAAAATGAAACCTAAGGGAGAGGGGAAGGCTGGCTGGTTGCCATAAGGATCATGGGTATTGGGTCTATTTTTTTTTACTCGGTTTTGGTTCGATTTGACGGGAATTCGAATTATTCGTCAAACGCGATTTCCGACAACGCTAAAGTTTTTAAACACGAGTTTACTAGAAAATTAAGTACCCCAATGCCCTATATCCTAACTCATTTACCCAACGACCGTAAGAAATGGAAAATCCCATTTTTACGACTTTTCTTTGAAATACTCTTTTATTAATGAAAAAGGTTTAAATATAGTTTAAATTACTTTTAAACATTTCCAAACTATCAAAAATAATTATATTACTTCAAAATAAAATAAAATTATATTTTATCGAATTATTATTATTTCAATTAAATTAATATTAAATTAAAGTTGATTTAAAATATTATTTTTAAAATATAATAACGGTCCAAATTTACGGGGTGTTACATACCACATCTCGAATCGGGAAACGTCTTATCCCGAGAGTCTGGCCGGGTTTAGACTAGGGCTGTATTATTATCGTCGTCCTACCGGGAAGATTAGAGTCATGAGTATACGAAACATCTTATCGTATACGGTTCAGGGGAATGTCTTACCCCGTAGACATGTTTGTCTAGGTTAAGAGTATACGAAACGTCTTATCGTATACGGTTCAGGGAAACGTCCTATCTCGTGGACTTCCATTGACTTGTCTTGCTATTGTACATGATGCTAGTGCGTGTCATTTACCGTGAGAGTTATGTTACTATATTCGTATGTTTGGATGGTTGTTTATAAGTTTGGATCATATGTGTTAGATTTAATTCGACTAAAGGCCAATAACTTCATACTAAATTACTCGGTAAATACTAGATGCGGAAGCGTACCTTATTACATGACGAAAGGTTGGGATGAACCGTCTGAAAGGACGGTCTTCGGATTAGGTCTTCTAGTAGACACACATACCATAGGGATCTCTCTACTGATGGGAGGCGAGGAGATTAGGTTATTGTGTGCTACCACAGACCATAACCCAAGTGACTTTATATAGTCTCCCTAGTCTAACACTATTAGAAAAATGATATTAGGCAACTAGAAAAGACTACGGTCGGTGAAAATAACCGTAGCCTTTTATAAAAGGCTACGGTCGTTGAAAATTACCTGTAGTCAAATATATAGATAAAAACAAAAGGCTACGGTGAACCGTAGCCAAAAGTATTTTATACATATTTAAGGCAACGGTTGTTTATCAACCGTAGCCATTTATAATAGAAGTAATAAATGTAAGGCCCACCAACACATAACAATCTTATACGAGTATATATATACAAAACTTAATCGAAAAATCCCCATTTATAATTTCAAACCTCCGTCACTCTCACACATTCTCAACCCTAACTCCCTCATCCGTTCACATAATCTCTGACCCTCCACCACACACAGTAAGTCGCCGTTGACACGCTTCTATCCTCAGATCGTCTCTGACGCCGCCACCTTCGATATTTAGCATCTCAATTGTATCGGTTTCCGCCACACACAGTAAGTCGCCGTCAATTTTCGTTGTTTTAAAATAATATTGTTTATCCATTCTCCTCTATCTTTCTATGCTCCTTTTTTCCTACCTGTTTCTGTCAATTTATGGGTTAGGGTTTCTCTTTTGATTGATTTTGTGCAATGATTATAAAGTTAGGGTTTTTTTTGTTTTCTAACTCGTATTATGTTTGTTGATTTGATATTGTGATTGAGATGAAATTGGTTGTAGGAATCTTAAATGGTTTAATTGTGTTACCAATTTAAGTTCAGTTATGAGGTAAGTAGCTCTTGGTTGACCTGCATTTCAGCAGAGTTTTGAATTCCCCCTTCTACTTGCTTTCTTACTTGAGAAAGAAAAGGCTACAAGTGAAATGCTACATTACAAATACTGACCATACACTGTTTATCCGCATTGGGATATTGACTCAAATCTCTGATTTGTGTTTAATTTGTGAAATGCTACAAGTGAATGTTTAAATCGATTATAAATTTTGCCATCTAATTAGTTGGAGATGTTGGTATGGAATTGATTCTCGATTTTCTTGTAGAAAAGTTGGGTTCCCTTTCTAAAATTAATTAGTACAACCAAATGTTATACTGAATTTTGTACCATTTGCTTTGCTTGTCATCCTTCCTTGTTATAACCCCTTGTACAGACTACCATTGATAATCCGAATGGCATCCAAAATGCAGCAAAAAGATCATATCTCAAGTTAACTTACGTTGCACAATAGTTTTTCAGCAGATAACTAGGTGTATGGTCATTGTTCCTTTTTTCGCTTTACTTCAGGAAATTGTGTATATTATACTAGTATTTGTCATTCACTTAAAACGGTTTGGTTATAGTTTTTTACTGGATAACTTGGTGTATTGTTATATTTTCTTGCATCGACGGCTGCAGCTGAGTTTAAAGACCCTGATATATTTGGAGTTGTTCGATTAGCCCAAGACTAGCATTAAAACATGAGTTATTCCCCCCTTGTTCAAATAAGATTCATCATCATTTTCTTTAGCCTTGTACAAATTAATCACACTTTCTGTACTTACAGTTGAGTATGAAATGAATACTTGAGGTAGTTTTTTTAGTGGACAAACCACTGTAGACCATTTGAGCCCGACTCTCCAACTAAAGCTAGTCCTATGCGTTCAATCTTAGCCGAAACAATTGGTAAGTTAGCTGTTAATGTTTGATATTTTTACTAATTTGCTGTGGTAAGAAGTATGCCCATTGTAAATATACAGTCGTAGAGGAACTTGTGTGTCATGAGTTCATGACTACCTTTCAATACTAATTTATATATAATGTTAGTATTGAGAATCATGTCATTTTTGTAGAATTATTACTCATTTTTTGGATAGCCATATGGCTCGTTACTCTGTTGCCTACCTAACCGTATTTCATTTAACAATATGGTGACTGCTTTTTATATTTACTGGTTTAGTTATATATAGCGAGTGTTTTTTATATTTTCTTGTGTATGTGGCAATCGATTCGTAAGAGGTTTTTTACAACCTCTTAGCTTACACACTAGTTTTGAGCGCGGTATAATTACATAACAACAAAAGTACCCGTATAGAGCTTGGTATCTCAACATGCCATAATTTTTTTTTTGTTCTTTGCAGGCCAGGTATATTGAATGTGCCTAAAAAATTGGTGATGTGTAAAATCAAGTCTAATGCTACTTGTATCATGGAGAATATCTATAGCTTAAGCTAATGTGTCCGACTAGAATGTGTTTATTTTGTTTTGATGTTGATTTGTAAAGGCAATTGTATGTTAAACATTTGTTTGGTAATTAATTATTATTATTGCAATAAAAAAAATTATTTTGACCAAAATAAATTTAGTATTTTTTTAAAAAAATTTTAATTAAGAAATGGCTACGGTTGTTAAAACAGAGCCGTAGCGTTTTATTAACTTAAGGCTACGGTTCAATGACATTAACCGTAGCCAAAAGTCACTTTAGGCTACGGTTCTTAACCGTAGCCGTATGTACTTGCTCTAAGGCAACGCCTTGATTTACTACGGTTGAGGAACCGTAGCCATAAGTCTTTTTTAACCGTAGCCAAAAGCCATTTTTGTACTAGTGTAATGCGCCCATCATGCATTAGAAACCTAATGGGTATCTCACTAATAGAAAGTCTGGCCCATACTTTTTAAGACGTATAATAATAAGCCCATATTTTATACACCGTAGTGGATCACTTTATATTTGGGCGTAACTTAATAGATAGCGTACAAATACAATTATAACTGTATTAATAATTTGTCCACATATATTATTGTATTAGGCCCATATTTCTTACAATATGTGCTTGTATGAAACAGATGATTGAATTGGTTTGTATGTCGAGTCTCTACCTTATCAAGTATATGCCACTAACGGTGAGATGTAAGCCCTAGTGTGTATGTAGTTGCCTAAGTGTGTCATCCCCGAGTCGGTTCATAAAATGATGCTTATTGTTTTGTATTTCACATGCTTATATCATGTTATCTTGAAAATGTATGTTTGTACTTCACATGATTCACTTGTATATAAGATTCTACATGATTTATTGTTGTTTATGTATGTTTACTTGTGATATGGCTGGGAGAACCCTGAGTTACTCCCCACTGACTGTGCCATTCATTTTTAATGAATGAACAGGTTGGAGATTGGTGTTTGCATGGAGTTGTGACGAGTGAGCTAGCGAGCGTTGTTCTTACATCGATTCACCCTTAGCGTGTAGTTTATATTTGTTTAGTATATTTTTCGCTGCAAATCTATGTGTTCACTTTACTTCGAAATCGATGGGTGTCACATCAAAAACTTCTACTAACATAATACTTTAATTATTAGGAACCATTTTAACCACTAACTTAATTATAAGAAACAAACATGACTAAATTTTGGAACATAACTCCAACACACCCCTTTGATCCAAAATTTGTTAGAAGCCATTAAGAACTTTTGATGTCGTATCTTGAGCTATCTTGTAGTCACAGCTCTTTGTCCTCGTAATTTCCATTTGGATGACTACCAACTTGATATTACCCAATAGCCACATTTGACGACAACTTAGCTCTTTTTTTTACAAAGCAATCATGCTCATCACGCTAGATTTTTATGGAGCACATTTTTCTACATTAACACTTTATTTGTGATGCACTCTTTTATCAAATTTTGGTGATGCCAATTAGCACCAACCTTTATTAGATGCAATACTTTTCTTTGTCCCATTTTGTAAAGCCCTTATTTTCACTTTGTGATGCACTTTTCGTCACTATCTTAATGGTACACATAATCACCTATCAATCTATATTTGATAAAATACATTTCTCTCTCTCATTTTATGAATCCCTTGTCTTCATTTTGTACACGTCACCGTCTGTTGGTGCACATTATCACCAACTTTCATTTGGAGTACTTTTTTTCCAAAATCCATTTCGATGGAGCCCTGCCCTCCACTAACACTTCATGGTGCACTTTTCACCATTAATATGTGAATCACTTCTCTTCACCAAAAACACAGCATAGCCATTTTCTCTACCAAACTTTTCTCACCATTTTTTTTATTTTTATTAATCAAACAATTAACACTCCCTCTCAAACTTTTTTTTTTATGCGGAAATAAAACGGTACAAGGGCTGCGTGGCTCACTTGTAACTCAAACAAAAAAGTGTGTTTTTTTTTCCATGATCGCCCCATTTCGGGAATCGAACCTGGCTACTTGAGCGGAGATGACTTCTGTTGTCAACACCGTCTCAAGAGCTCTGATATCATGTAGAATTTCTAAGGGAGAATATAAATGTGAGAAAATGGAGAAGTTAATTGTTAACTTGCTCAATTAATTACAATATCATCAAGGCCTTTATATAGCTACTACATTAACTATAACTAAGCCACTAATATGACCCACTAACTCAATAACTTCGACAAAGATAATGCTCTAATTATTAGGAACTACCAATAACTTAATTATAAGAAACAAACATGACTAAATTTTGGAGCATAACTCTAACACTCCACATATATTTCCCGACAAACTTGCAAGACACTCCCTCAAATAGTCAAGCTCAGATAAACTTAATTTGTAGTCGTGATTTGATCTTTCAAACCCCTCGCGCCCAAACACACACACCCCCTCCTTGTAATACCATTTCGAGCTTACTAAAGAAAAGAAGGTATGTTAGGTGATAACGAAGTAAACATTCAACCAAACTGTTGTTTGATTGTAAATTTAAAATTCTGTAACGTGCGAGAATTTCTTACAAGACTATTTTCCGGAAGAATGGCATTACGCCCCCAATTGCAGGAAAAAAAAACATACAAGCCTATGTGTAAATGTACAATAGTTCAGAATTGATAAGTTTGATAATACAGTGTATGTGCCTAATGCCTCTCTTAATCATCTGCCCAATTTTACTAGTACTTGGACATACGAAATAACGATTGACGAAAATGATTTTAAACAGACCTTGTATCAGCAACCCCATATATTTTTTAAATGAGAATAGTACTCGTATTGGTTCAACATTCTTAGTCAACTAATTTTAAACCCGTGCAGAAAATACACGGGTCGTAATAACATACGCTATTATTAATTATATGAGCATATAAATGAGGGTTATTAAATGTTTAATGCAGTATATGCCACATGTCTCGATCATTTGTTATCTATTTCTATGTATTATTCATCTATTATCTATACCCATAAATAGGGAAATTCTTGTTACAAAATGGCAAACATGGTCCTTACACAAATTTTAGCATAAGACGGTCTCCTACTGTGAGGCAGTTAATTTTTATAAGAACACTATATCTTCATTTTTTTTTTCAAGTTCATCAATATTCTGTAAATAAATGTTGATTGCTTGTCTCTTTTGACGACTAATTAATGGTAAAATTCAAAAGAAAGAGCCAAATAAAAAAGGTTACATGTTACCTCAGGATTATTTTAGATAAAGCCATAAATTATTGTTTAAATTTTTTTATTTCCTAATTTTTCTGTATTATATAGGTATTTTTTTTTAATAGAGGATTGTATAAGTATATGAAAATATATATTTATGCTTTCAGCTTTCACAATCCATTATCAGATAATATCATCATCATCATATAATATAAATCATCATCTTATAATATAAAGTTCATTCATAATAATTAACATGGAAAACAGGAGAGAGAATAATAAAATTAAGAGAGAGTAATTAATTGTGTTTAGATCATGGGTGGTGAGAAAAAAAATTGTTTTTACCTTAATTTGAGGACCAATAGGAGCAAGCTAAATGCTTCTGCTATTATATAAAGTAGATTATACGAGTACTAGTTTTACATTTAAAAGTAATATAGTGAGTGGGCTTGACTGCAAATTTAAAGTATTATTGTAAACTAGTTTTAAAACCGTGCAGAAAATGCACGGGTGTAATTAATAAAAGCCGTTGTTATTTGATACATGGCTATACTTGATTTTTATTTATTTTTATCGTGAAACAAACAACAACTTGAATGTATTCAAGTAAAATATAAGTATATGTATATAAGTAGTATGTTTTTATAAAATAAATTTTAAATTCACGATCAATAAAAAATTGATAAAAAGTTAATATATTTTGTTTATATAACATGATTTTAATACATTCAAACCAGTATAATAATTTAAACCAATATTATGAACAAAGAAATATCTTATATCAACGGGAATGAAAATAACTATATGTTCTCAGAAAACATGTCTAGCCCTTTAATGTTTAGAGCCCAAAATTTTTAAACATATTATGATTTCTTATGCAGTATACACTATATATTTTGAAACTTATACTATGATTTTTGTATTATAAATCATATTAGTAATTTGTATGTAATTGTAATATGTAAATTTTGGAGTGTAAATTTTAATTCTAGGGAATGTAATAATTTGTGTTTATAATATCTTTTTACGGATGTGCAAATGGGATTAAATAATGAAATTAAACTATTTTATTATTAATTAAATGTTATGTTAATAAAATATAGTGTAGTGTAATGTAACACATTGTTATAATAAAATAATTAATAAAATTAATAAAAGTAGAAAACAGTAAATAATAATGAATGAATGAGAGAGACTAATTAAATTCTAAGAATAAACATGGGGGGTCCCACTTCATTAAAAATTTGATAAATCCTTTTATTTTATCGACCAATAAGAATGCTTTAAATATTTTGTCTTTTATATATAGTAGATTAGATATATGTATAATATCTTGAAATATTCAACCACGCTTTTTACTTCATAACATATGTGATATATTATTGTAAATTGGGCTTCCTTGTGAATGCATTTACGTAAAACTTTGTGTAGGCCAATAAAACCATAATTAATAAATTATACCACCAGTTATAATACAACTTATTGTTAAAAATCCGAGCTCTGCACTGAATTTTTCGAGTTTTCTTTTCCACAATCCGAGCTATATCATTGACTTTATGAACTCACACACATTAATATAAAATCAATAAATTTTAATAAGCTCGAAAAAATCACACATAAAATCGGATAAATGTATAGTGGTTGTATAATACTTATTATACAAGTGGAGGTATAATAGTATTTACCAGAAAGCCATACATATTGTATTTAATTGACTATCGTGAATGAGAATAAAAAAACCTGAGAAATAAAAAAGAGAACTAATCTTTGTCTAAGGAACTAAAGGTAAGAACATTGTTTTAAAAGAAAACTCAAATAACTAATTGAGAACCCTATAAAAAGGTTAAAGTGTTAAAAGAACACTTTTTTCCTGGGGTAAAGGGAGTCATAAGGGAGATTTAAATTTTAATAGGGTTCGAACTTAGGTTATGAGTATAGCTTCTTATAAGCTTACTAACCAAACTGATTGTGATCTACAAAAGTTGAGACGAACATAATAAAGAATATGAAATCCGTTAATGGTGAAATTGACCCAGTTAAGTTTTGACCGTAACAATTAAGCCTTTTTACTTTTAAAGAAAAGATATTCAACCATGCTTTTTACCAAAGTCTTAATAAAAAATCCTTTTATTATACAAGTAAAAAAACATAAAATCACCAATTTCAACTTTATTAATTTATACACAGTTAGTTAGTCATCAAAATAATAAATTTACATCAAGCTATAATAAATAAAAATTAAATATATGATGAGGTTTAATTTCACTTTCGACTAAATTTATGTGAATTAATTGTTACAAATGAAATTTAAGGGGCCTAATTTAACTCTTTCGAGAAATCGATATAAAATCATATCTTAAGTTGACACTAATATAAGGAGAATAAAATCATATCTTTTTTTTTGGTACATAGTATTAAACCATATCTTAATTGAGCAAAATACCTCTATAGAAACAATTGACAGAATACACTATTCTTTTCTATTCTAGGAAGATTTTATAATCCCCTATAAATTCACACCTTTTGAGTAGCAATTTTTCCTCATCACTCTAAAACATCATTGTTTGTGCACACCATACCATACCATACCATACTTATCATTCAACATTCATAATCATCATGGCCAACAAGGTGGTTGCCCTTGCCCTGGTGGCGGTAGTTGTGATAGCACTGATGGCGGCGACGGAGGCGGTAACATGCAGCCCGTTGCTTCTAGCCCCATGTGCACCGGCAATACTGTCAGGGCAACAACCATCAAAAGATTGTTGCACTCAATTGGCATCGCAAAAATCATGCCTATGTGAGTACAAGAAGAACCCTAGTTTTAAGAAGTACGTTGATTCTCCTAATGCTAAGCGTGTGGCTTCCACTTGTGGAGTCAGTGTTACGTGCACTTAATCAAACCGTAACGTACCAGGACTTGATTAGATCTTTTTAAGTTACAAGTTTATAACATGTGAAACCAAGGACGAACATGTGGGTTAATTAATGTACTAAAGCAGCATCATAATCGCGATCTTTACAAGTCTCTTTAATGTTACAAGTTTATTACATTTGAACCCTTCTCGTCATTTGTTTAACATTTTTATTTTAAAATGTATCATTCATTTGTATACATTATTTTTATATTAAGAAGATTTTTTATGAGTAACTGATCCATAATGTAACTATTGTTCACTTGTCATTCACTAAGTAGAACAATAAATGATCTGTTATTCTTTCCTTAGTCTTTCTGTCAAAAACAAAGATAACCAAATGACTTGGACGAAAGAGTATATGTTTAGTCCCGTATCCTAGAAAACTAAGCATTTGCACGTGCGTGGCACAAGTTAAAACGTTTTAAACTTATTAATATATTAGTCATATTATAAAGACATTTTCTTTTGTACCAAAAAAATACACATTTTCCATAATGCATAAATAAAATCAAAATATCACTTCGCCGAGTGAATTATATGCATATATATACCTATCTATATTGTATATGTAATCCGAAAACCAAAGGGAAGTATAGAATATAAGATAAATATATAAAAATTCATATATTATATAGTTTAATTGCATAAAGTTATAAATTATTGTTTTAACATATAAATCAATATAATATAGGTGTGTAAATGAAAAACTACTAGCTAGGAGAAACAGTATAAATTAGGGAGGTTTAAAGTGTTCTTAAAAAGTCAAAAACACATAATTAACCCCCAAAAGTAGAAGTAGAAAATTACTACTTCTACTTCTACTTTTCACTCAAACTCTAAAAACGTATTACTTTTACACCTTTATTTCTTTATTTTTTTAATTGTCAAGCAACTACATAAATTTTGTAAACATCAAATTTTGAAGGGTAGTTATATAAATTTAGTAAAAAAAAAGCCGAAATAAAATAGTTAGGTCAAACATAGAATTTTTTAAGAAATCTGTTTTTACAAAAGTTTGGCCAAACAACCAATTTTTTTCAAAAGTTAGTTTGTAAAATAAGCTCCTTTTAAAAAGGAAAATCTCTTTAACATAAGCAGGGCCAAACAACACCATAAGAAGTTGGGTTATGAAAATTATAGTGTTTAAATGATTATAATCTAATATTTAATATTTATGTAAACTAACTATATCAACATTCTCATGTGACACTATTTCATTAGTAAAAGTAACATTAATATATAGTTGCTGGAGTAGTGAAATAAAAGTAGAAACAACCAAAGTAGGAAATTAATAGTATTAATTGCGGCAGTAGTGAATGTAACAATAATGACGTTATGAGTATTGAAAGTAATAATTGTAACAACGAATGTAGAAAATTAACAATCGTAATAGCATTAACATTTGATGGTCTAAACATAATAATATTAACAGCAAATGTAGTGGGTGTGTCTCATAATTTTGTGATAACTTTTAAATCTCATCATAACTTTAACATATGTCATATTATAAATGGAAAATATTTGAGTTAGACATGTCTTTCAGCAATTATATCTCACAAAAATTTGGACTTTGATAAGTCGTGCGGGGAGATCTACTATCGGTATACTACTTATGAATCAGGAACCCAAATAATTAACCTTATGCGAGAATATCATATATTACACGATATATGGGAATACAATGAAGATATTATTAGGAAAATATAAGGTAATATCATGAAATTAGATATCAATTAAGCAATCAATCAATGAATTATCTGTAACACCCCAATCTACCATAGTGTCTTACCAAGGCCTACCTTAACAAATGAGAGTGTTACCAACTCGATGCCCGAGGTAGAAGATATCAAAAGAGACCATGATGAAACAATGTTTATTTAAGTACTTAATATTTAAACAGTTCAACTGAACATAATCAAATCCAAATATTACAACTGATCAAAATTAGAATCAATTAAGTCAAATGACTGACTCAACATCTAAGACTTTGCGGAAGCTAATCGACTCATGTTTAAGCGGCTACCCCAACGAACCCTAACCATGCACAAAGGATTACCTGCTAAACTCCTGCTCACCATTTCCCAACGGATCACAACAGTTTTGAAAACAAACAGAACAATCATACATTAATCAATAACAAAATAAAGTAACAATGCAATCATATCAATAGATAATCATCTCCAAATTCCGTGAATTATGTGGGAAATAACTGTTTACATCCCCTTAAAATTTAGGATTATAACAAAATTATATAATATGAATTGCGAGTCATAAATATGAAAACGATGTAAATATAGAGAAAATGAATTAAACATTTGGTCCTTAGCAAAATCGGCCTAAGAACAGATATCAAAGTAGATATCCTCCTAATTGTCTCACCCAAGATAGATCGAGATATGCCCTTCTCCTTTGCTAGAAAGATGATCAAAAGTTACAGTTAACTTTTTAGGTTTTTGTGTTTTGTGTGTGATGGAGGCACAAGTGAGAGAATAGAATTAGGTTAGAATTTCTTCTCATCTTTTTCTCTACTCCTCACGGCAATAATAGGGTTTTAATGAGGAGATTAGTCTCCTCAAAAACACTACCCATGGACCGAAAAAAACCCGAGTGTATATGGACTCTTTTCCGGTTATATTAGCTTCCATTTAATATAATGTTATACATATTATAACTGTCTAATATGTCGTCATACATTAATAAGGTCCATTACAACATTTTGCAGTGGATATATTAACATAACAATTATTATGACAATCGTATAATATATACTTTAATTATAAATATCGGTATATCTATAATCCTGCTAATTAAATATAACGGTTTATGTTTAATTACGAATTAACATTTTAATTCGTTTAATCTCACATTATATACTACAACTAAATATAACATTTTATATTTAATTACGAATTACAGTTAATTCGTCTTAGCTAACATTATTTAATCGTTATTAAATAATTATATCATCATCACATTGACTAACCTTTTAGTCAAAAACACCGACTAACCTTTTAGTCATTTAATAAGGCATCAATATGATTATTTTCTCAAATAATCAAATCTCTCAATCACATCCTTTAGGTGTGACTTTTAGGGACCAGTTGATCACCGCCATCTGTATGACAATAACGTCAAACTTATCTAGGAAGCCAACCGTTATCGATAAACGTTAATCAACTGATTACAATACAAAGTATACCCTGTGAACCTATAAATTTATTTATGTTATTGCACTAACCTGTGGAGGACCACTGGCTCCACAATCGTCCCACTTTGTCCTACAATTATTGCGATAACCGATTCTCATATCCATAATAAATTTCTCCCACTCAATGTAAACCAATTTGCAAAGTCCGTATTCACAAAGGTCGTAGTTTACAAGTGATCAGGATCAAGAGTGGTTTCCCCGACTAGAGAGTAACTTAACTGATAAACGAATCTTTATTCGAGCATGACCATGCATTTCAGTTACAGCTCCTCGAGTGGCCCTGAGAAATAACATAACCTGATAAAGGTTGGATATTTTCTTCAACTCGAATCTTGAAGATACAAGCGCAGTATGAAATGACCCAGTAAAAATCTACTTAGCCTCCTGTTACGGTCGAGCCATGAAAAGAAACCAAAGTCACCCAAAAACTGCCTTTATCTTAAAGACATCGATAGCAAAGAATCGACTCTAGTACCACTAGGGATTCCGATCCCGGAACCCGCCACCTAATGCTTCTAAACATTTAGGACTCCATACCGTCGTCACGAATTACAATGTCCTACGAGGTATCCTTATAACTCGTATTTGTGATCGATCAGTCAACAGTTTGACTTATGGCTCGTTGAACCCACCATCAATCGACGTCACAAAATAATTGCCAGAGTTATCAGCTCATGTAGGCAATTACGGACCCAAAACAAAATATAATGTAATTCAATTCACTTTGTGGTGTTCAATGTTGTCAGTACAACCCACATGAAAAACAAAATATAAAACAAAACGATGATTTCATAGATGGTTTTTATGAAAAAGATACAGGTGTCTAATCCATATAAAACAACTAATACAACTCAGGAACACGCTTAATTCCCATGGAAATAACGTGCCCTTCATGCTTATCATATCTTAACGGTTTAGTGAGAGGATCGGCAACGTTATCATCCGTAGCAATCTTGTCTATCACTATCTCCCTTTGCTCCACGTAATCTCGGATCATGTGAGCCTTCTGTTGTACATGCCTAGACTTGTTGCTGGACTTAGGCTCCTTAGCCTGGAAGATGGCACCATTATTATCACAATAGATGGTGATCGGGTCATCCGAACTAGGAACTACGGTTAGTCCCTGTAAGAACTGACGCATCCATATAGCTTCCTTCGCAGCCTCTAAAGCAGCATAGTACTCGGACTCAGTCGTAGAATCTGCTATAACATTTTGTTTGGAGCTTTTCCAGCTGACCGCAGCGCCATTAAGAGTAAACACGAATCCAGACTGAGCATTTCGAGTCAGCTCGAGCCGTTTGGATCTGCATCTGCGTAACCGGTTGCGCATAGCTCAGTGTCACCCTTCCATAAGTCCATAATACCCCAATCCTTGGTCCTCCGTAGTACTTAAGGATAGTCTTACATCTTCCAGTGTGGTTTGCACCTGATTGCCTTGGTAACGGACCTTGTCATACTCATGCATATCCACACGTCTGGACTTGTGCGATCATGGCATACCATGGGATCGTCCTATAGCTGATGCATAAGGAATCCACTCATGCGCTCGACCTCTTTTCCGTTGTCTTTTGGTGCCTTAGCTTGACTCAAATGCACCCAGAGACCATTGGAAGTTCCCCTTCTTGGAGTTGGTCATGCTGACCTCTCAAGAATCTATCCTATATAAGACTCCTGACTGAGGGATAACATCCGTCGTGATCTATCTCTGTAGATACGGATACCCAAAATTCTGTGTGCTTCACCCATATCTTTCATCTGGAAATGGTTCTTTAACCAACTTTTACCGAATTTAAGAGAGGTATGTCATTCCCAATCAAGAGTATGTCATCAACATACAATATTAGGAAGACAATCTTGCTCCCACTCGACATGATATATAAGCATGGTTCCTCGACCGATCGAGTAAATTCATTCTCTTTTATCACCTGGTCGAAACGATGATTCCAACTCCGAGAGGCTTGCTTAAGTCCATAAATGGAACGCTTAAGCTTGCATACCTTCTTAGGATTTTTAGGATCAATGAAACCTTCGGGTTGTACCATGTACAACTCCTCCTCCAAATAACCGTTTAAGAAGGCGGTTTTCACATCCATTTTCCAAATTTCATAGTCATGAAAGCGGCAATCGCTAAGATTTCCGAATGAACTCAACATAACTACGGGTGCAAAATTTCATCATAGTGCAATCCTTGCACTTGAGTGAAACCCTTTGCCACTAGTCGTGCCTTGTATGTATCTGGTTGTCCTTCTACAGAATGCTTTATTTTATAAAGCCATTTGCACTGAAGAGGCCGAACCTTATCAGGTAAGTCAACCAGATCCCATACGTCATTCTCATACATAGAGACCATCTCGGATTGCATGGCTTTAAGCCATAGCTTAGAGTCGGAACAGGTCATGGCACCTTTATAGGTAACGGGTTCGTTACTCTCTAGGAGTAAAACGTCATCTCTCCCATTCTCCTCGACCATACCAATGTATCTGTCTGGAGGAATGAAGACTCTACCCGACCTTCTAGGTTCCTCAGGAATATTTACCGCAGCCGATGATGAAGGAACAGTTTCCTCCATTTGTAGCTCGGTTGTTGGTTCTGGAATCTCCGACAGATCGAAGGTTCCATTACTTGTCCTATTCTCGAGAAATTCTTTCTCTAAGAACGTCGCACTAGCCGCAACAAAAACTCGATGTTCGGTAGGCGAGTAAAAGTAATGACCAAACATCCCTTTTGGATAACCAATCAAGTATGTCTTGACCGATCGTGGGCCGAGCTTATCGTCAGGTCTCCACTTGACATAAGCCTCGCAGCCCCAAACCCGAATAAAGGACAAGTTAGGGATCGTTCCCTTCCATAATTCATATGGAGTCTTGTCTACAGCTTTAGACGGACTTCGGTTAAGTATTAGAGCAGCAGACAATAGAGCATATCCCCATAATGAGTGAGGCACAACCGTGTGACTCATCATGGATCGAACCATATCAAGAAATGTTCGATTTCTCCGTTCGGACACACCATTCAATTGTGGTGTTCCAGGTGGAGTTAACTGTAGTACTACACCACAGTCTTTAAGGTGTTGATCAAACTCATTCGAACGATATTCGCCACCACGATCTGAACGTAGTGCTTTAATCTTTCTATCCAGCTGGTTTTCAACCTTATTCTGGAATTCCTTGAACTTGTCAAAGGACTCACTTTTATGCTTCATTAAGTAGACATAACCATATCTACTCAAATCGTCCGTGAAAGTGATAAAATACCTATCGCCATCTCTAGCGTTGATTGACATAGGTCCACACACATCAGTATGTATGAGTCCTAATAGGTCAGCAGCGCGCATTCCAACACCTTTGAAGGAAATTCGAGTCATTTTGCCTATGAGACAGGATTCACACGTGCCAAAAGATTCATAGTCAAATGGGGAGATAGTCCCATTATCAATGAGCTTTTTCACGCGTTTTTCATTTATGTGTCCCATACGGCAATGCCATAGCTAGGTTTGATCTTTGTCACCAACCTTTGCTTTCTTATTACTCACATGCATTATATCTGTGGTTTGATCTAAAACATATATTCCATTCATGGAAACTGCTTTACCATAAATCATATCGTTTAAAGAGAAAATACACCTATTATCCTTTATTAAAAACGAAAATCCGTCCTTATCAAGTACGGAAACATAAATAATGTTTTTCGACAAACTGGGTACATAGTAACAATTATTCAGCAATAACTCAAAACCACTAGGGAGTTGGATTACATATGTTCCCACTGAAACGGCAGCAACTCTAGCTCCATTCTCCACTCGCAGGTCCACATCACCCTTTGCGAGAGTTGTGATGCTTCTTAGGCCCTGCAAATGAATACACAGATGAGAACCACAACCAGTATCTAGTACCCAAGTTCCGAAACTTGCATGGTTAATCTCAATCATATGAATAAAAGATGACGTACCAACAGGAGTGACGCGGCCTGATTTTACGTCTTCAGCATACACGGGGCAGTTCCGCCTCCAATGCCCTGACTTGTGGCAATGGTGGCACTCCACGTTATCTTTGCTCTTTGTCTTGCCTTGTGAGCTACCGCTAGTCTCACCAGGCCCACTCTTGACCTTTCCTGGCTTTTTGAACTTTGGCTTCCCTACAGCTAGGTCAGCTTGAGCCTTGCCCTTACCCCTACCCTTGTTGTTAATCATGAGAACGTCCTGTTTCACGCTCCCACTCAATTTCAGATCACTCTCGGTCTGTACGAGAAGTGAGTGGAGCTGATGAAGACTTTTCTTCATGTCATTCATATAGTAATTTGCCCTGAAAAGGGCAAAACCATCATGAAGTGAATGAAGCACTCGATCAATAATGATCTTCTCATCGATTTTGCAACCAAGAGCCTCCAGCTTCTCGACATTCTCGATCATAGCAAGAATGTGTGGGCTAACCGCTTGGCCCTTCTGGAGTTTCGCTTCAAAGAAGCGACAGGTATACTCATAGCTAACGATCCTCGGAGCTTTCGAGAACTCGTTAGAGAGAGTGGTGAAAATCTTGTTTGCACCCTGGGCTATGAATCGCCTCTGCAAATTGGATTCCATTGAAAAGATGAGTACGTTCTTTATCGCACCCGCCTCCATTACGAAATCACTATAAGCAAGTGATTCATTGACTCCTGCATTGGGGCCTGGGTTAGTTGGTAGTGGCTCAGTCAAGTACTTGAGCTTACCGTCAGCAATGGCAGCATTCCGTAATGCCGCCTCCCAGTCCGCAAAGTTGGACCCATCATTCTTCAGTCGCAAGGACTGATTCATGTTGTCCATAAAAATCTTTAGCCAGGACTCGCGAGCGAGTGTAGCACTTGGCATTGGGTCGTCTGTACTTCCAGCCATTTGTTATTTTAGCAGTTATATCTGTATATAACGGATTCAAGAAACTGTGAAAAGAAGAAAAATATAATAAGAATTCATCGTTTTAAAATTAAGTCTTAATGCAAAAACTGTTTAATGCGATGACTCATGCATTTATACAATTGACCTCCCTCAAGAATTATAAAAATGATCCCAAGACTCAATTTATGTAAATTGATAAGCCAACCTCTTGGCTAATTCTACTTTTAGAATTCCTGTCGATAAATTTCTGTAAATTCTATCTTTAGTCCATTATAATCCCGAGATATTACTCGGACTACAATGTTGAGGTAAAATAGGTCAACACTCACTACTTACCCAACGTAGAAGGGGTCATATTATGACTTCCGACGAAGAAAGGGTTCATAGTAGTTTTCCCTATAAAGACTAATCTCAATTTTCATTTTAGAGGAAGATCCCATCATCTTAAATTTAATTCATTTTAAGTGAACAAATTTCTAGCATTTCGTGAATGATTTAGACTAAGGTGATGGCCCTATGAACGAGTGACATCTGTATGTCAATGATGAAAATTCAAACTATATGAATCATTTTTCATGCAATTTAGGTGGTTTGGTTTAGGCGGAATATGATGCAATTATTTAACATGTGAATGAAAAGCAAAAGAACGAACAATACGTAAACTATTACAACGGTCCTAGTGTGGCCTATCTACCAAAATGAACAGTAAATACAAGTTTGGAATCCATCCTAATGGACCCGAGAAGCTTGACTTTGTCTCATCTTGGTCCATGTAGCGGGAGTGAGCATCCGATCTCCATCTTTAGTCTTCTTAAATTACATTTTCAAAATTACAAAATAAACCTATTTACATTCTAATTCCATAAACATAATTAAAAGAAAGAAAAGGAGATTCGAGATCTCATAAATACATCCAAACCATGTTTCCATCATTACGAAAACATGATTAACTAAGGCCACACTAGGTATTACATTTTTAAACCACTATAAAAATACGTAAATAAATTCATTCATTCATTCATTCATTCGACAAAAATAAAATGCATCAACTATATAAATTAATTCTACAAGACATAATTCATTAATTATGTTGATTAATTATCCAAACCACCATTTTATACGATCAAAATTATGTGACAATTCCTTAATTGCCCACAACAATTTTAATCTTCCATAATCCATTTTTATTTTAAACCTTTTTAAAATAATCGGGTATCATTATTGTTAACCTTTTCACAATAACAAACAAACATTATCTTTATAATGCCCAAAAAAAAAAAAACATATTTTTTTTTCTTTTACTGTTCACTGTTCACGTGAACAGTACCAGTCCCAAAAAAATTTTTTTTTTTCACGGTTTAATCCAAAAACCGAAAAAAACAGTAAAAATAAAAATAAAAAAAATCTGCTGCAAACAACAATAAAAAAAAACAGGAAATTTTTTTTTTTTTTTTTTTTTTACAGTAGTTGCACCTGATTGGAACGGTTTTAAGACGATTATGCTTATATCAACTAGATCGGTACAAACAAAACAATGCCTAATCGTTATTAAACATTGATACAAATAGATGATTCAAATTAACCTTTTAATATGAACATCTAAAACAATTTATACCAAAAATAAATAGCACAAAAATTGATGTTCATTAACATCCAATACAATTCCATTTTATTTTAATTTAATCCTTATCAAATTAAAACAAGTACAAATTTATTATATTGAATTTTAACCTTTTAAAATAACAATATCAATAAATCAACAATGGAAAAACAAGACCCAAAAAATTTGAATCAACACGGCAAAAAAAAATTTGCCGAGACCTAAAAAAATTTTTTTTTTCAGTTTTATTTTTTTATTTCTCAAATTTATATTTCATAAAATGAAAAACATATAATAGAATTTTGTAGCCTTACGCTCTGATACCACTTGTGGGAAATAACAGTTTACTTCCCCTTTAAATTTAGGATTATAACAAAATTATATAATATGAATTGCGAGTCATAAATATGAAAACGATATAAAAGATAGAGAAAACGAATTGAACCTTTGGTCCTCGTAAAATCGGCCTAAGAACAGATATCAAAGCAGATATCCTCCTAATCGTCTCACCCAATATTGTATGAGATATGCCCTTCTCCTTTGCTAGAAAGAGAATCAAAAGTTACTGTTAACTTTTAGTTTTGTGTTTTGTGTGTGATGGAGGCACAAGTGAGAATAGAATTAGGTTTAGAATTTTCTCCTGCTTCCCTTATCTACTTCTCACGGCTCCCCTAGGGTTTATATGAGGAGATTTGTCTCCTCAAAACAACTACCCATGGACTGAAAATTGCAGATTCAATCTGGACTGTTTCCCGGTTAAATTCGCTTTAATATATAATGTGTATTCTTAATGTATCGAATAATATACACGTTAATTATAATTATCCGTATAATTATAATTTGCTAATTCAATATAACATTTTATATTCAATTACGAATTAACCTTTTAATTCACATAAGCTTACATTATATATATGCTAATTAAATACAACAGTTTATATTTAATTACGAATTACTTTTAATTCGTCTCAGCTCATATTATTTAATCGTTATTAAATAATCGTCTCATCATCACATTGACTAACCTTTTAGTCAAATACACTGACTAACCTTTTAGTCATATAATAGGGCATCAATATGATTATTTTCTCAAATAATCACATCTCTCAAACACATCCTATAGGTGTGACTTTTAGGGACCAGTTGATCACCGCCATCTTTATGACAATAACGTCAAACTTATCTAGCAAGCCACCGTTATTGATAAACGTTAATCAACTGATTATTATACAAAGTATACCCTGTGAACCTACAGAGATTTATTTATGTTATTGCACTAACTGTGGAGGACACTGGCTCCAACAAATACCTCTCCTTCCTTCACTCCTAGGCCTAATTTCTATGGGAAGAGGCCATTTACTCCGTCTTCCTCCAACTCTTATGCCAACAAGAAGAGATTCAATCCTCCCCCAAATGCAAGTGCAAGAGTTCCCGCTCCTTTCATTCCCTGAGCTACTTCTAACGTGGCTCATAGGCCATATGCTCCTCCTCAAGCTCAAGGTCGCTTATGTAGCCGTTGTAGACAACCACACCACCCCGGTGTAGCTTGTTTCAACGAACCTTATATTTGCTTCTTTTGCCAAAAGAGTGGTCACCGTTATGATGATTGCCCCGATCGTAAGTTTCCCCCTCCAATTGCCAAACCTAAGGGTTCTATATTCGTTCTGAGCCGAGCCGAAGCCGATGCTCATTCGGAGATAATTACGGGTATGTTCTCAATCTTAGAGCAACCTTGTCTTATTCTATTTGATACCGGTGCTTCTATGTCCTCTGTGTCTTCGCCTTATGCTAATAAATTATCTATCGAGCCTACTTCTAGTGAGGATACTCCCATATCCTTACCATCCGGAGAAATTATCTCTTGTTCTAATCTTTATCCTAATGTTCCAATCTCTATTTCGGATACTATCTTTCCCGCTAATCTCCTTAAGTTTCCTCTAGGAGAGTTCGATATAATTCTAGGTATTGATTGGTTAGCATTATACCATGCTAGGTTCGAGTGTAGAGATCAAAATATTTATTTAAAGAGTCCTTTAGGAGTTAGAATAACCTATAAGGGATCTCGATTTCGAATGGGTGTGTCTTTGATTTCCGCGATGAAGTTGGTGAGTATGGTAAGAAAGGGTGACCAAGCATACTTGTGTGTTGTGACTTCTACTACTACCTCCTTACCGAATATTGAAGATGTGCCTATAGTTAGTGAATTTGTTGATGTATTCCCCGATGACTTGCCCGGGATTCCTCTCGAGCGTGATGTTGAGTTTTCTATTGATCTTGTACCTGGTTCCGGACCCATAGCTAAAGCTTCTTACCGTATGGCTCCAACCGAATTGAAAGATTTAAGGAAGCAACTAGATGATATGATTTAAAATGGATTTATTCGACCAAGTGCCTCGCCTTGGGGTGCTCCCGTTCTCTTTGTGAAGAAGAAAGATGGTTCTATGAGGCTTTGTATTGATTACCATGAGTTGAACCGAATTACAATCAAGAATAGGTATCATTTGCCAAGAATTGAAGATTTGTTTGATAAACTAAAGGGTGCTTCTACTTTTTCCAAGATTGATTTGAGATCCGGTTATCACCAAATTCTCGTTCGTAATGTCGATATTCCGAAAACCGCTTTTAGTACAAGATATGGTCATTATGAGTTCAAGGTGATGCCATTTGGATTAACTAATGCTCCCGCTATTTTTATGGATCAAATGAACCGCACTTTTAGTGAGTATCTTGACAAGTGTGTGGTAGTGTTCATTGATGATATCCTTATCTTCTCCAAGACTGAAGAAGAGCATGCTATTCATCTAAGGACTATTTTGGGTGTTCTTCGTCGTCAGAAGTGGTTTGCCAAATTCTCCAAGTGTGAATTTTGGTTACCTAAAGTGTCCTTTCTTGGGCATGTAACTTCTAAGGAAGGTGTAATGGTGGATCCTTCTAATTTTAAGCTGTAGTTGATTGGAAGAGTCCGACCGATGTTAGAGAAGTTCGAAGTTTTCTTGGTTTAGCTGGTTATTACCGAAGATTTGTCAAAAATTTCTCAAAGCTTGCTAGACCGATGACTCAATTATTGAAGAAGGAAACCAAGTTCCTATGGAATGAAGCTTGTGAAGCCGCTTTTCAAGAGTTAAATAAAAGGTTGACTACCGCTCCGGTGTTGACTTTGCTTGAAGATGGTGTAGACTTTGATGTCTATTGTGATGCTTCCAAGATAGGATTGGGTTGTGTACTTATGCAAAGTAGGAAAGTGGTGGCTTATGCTTCGAGACAGTTGAGAGTTCATGAAGTGAACTATCCTACTCATGATTTGGAATTAGCCGCCGTTGTCCATGCTTTGAAAGTGAGGAGACACTACCTTATTGGTGTTCATTGCCGTATATTCACTGATCACAAAAGTTTGAAGTACAAATTTACTCAAACGGAGTTGAATATGAGACAAAGAAGATGGTTGGAATTGGTGAATGATTATGATTTTGAGTTGTTATACCATGAAGGGAAGGCTAATGATGTTGCCGATGCTCTTACATGAAAAGCTTCTCATGCATTGAATGTTATGCGGGTATTACCCGATGATCTTTATGCCGAGTTTCGAAAGTTGAAGTTGGAATTCGTGGAGCGTGGATTTGATTATGTTGGTGCTATGACTGCCGAACCTATTTTCCTCCGCGAGATCCACGAAAGCCAAGTTGATGATCTTACCTACAAGTCTATTCAAGCAAGGCTTCTAGAAGGAAAAGCTAAAGATTTCAAGTTTGATGATAAAGGTGTTCTTCGATTCCATGGCCGTTTGTTTGTGACTAATGCTCTTGATTTGAGAAAGCGAGTTCTTGATGGAGCTCACCTTTCCCCTTATTCTATTCACCCCAGAGCTGATAAGATGTATAAAGATTTGAAACTACAATTTTGGTGGCCGAATTTGAAAGGCGATGTTGTGTCTTATGTTGGAAGATGTCTTACTTGCCAACAAGTGAAAATTGAACACAAGAGGCCCGGTGGATTGCTACAACCTTTGGATATTCCACTATGGAAGTGGGAATCTATTTCCATGGATTTTGTTATGGCTTTGCCAAGGACCGTTGGAAGTAAAGATGTCGTTTGGGTTATTTTTGATCGTTTGACCAAGTGTGCTAGGTTCATTCCGATCAAAGAGACTTAGAGTTTAGATCGACTAGCGAAAGCCTATGTTGACGAGATTGTTAGATACCATGGTGTTCCCAAGGAGATCATATCCGACCGAGATCCGAGATTCTGTTCGAGATTTTGGAAAGCGTTACAAGAAGCCATGGGTAGTAAATTGTTGATGAGTACCGCATTCCATGCTGCTACCGATGGTTACACCGTGAGGACTATTCAGACTTTAGAAGACTTGCTTAGGGCTTGTGCACTTGACTTCCAATCAAGTTGGGAAAAGAGTCTACCGTTGGTGGATTTTTCTTACAAAAATAGTTATCATGCCTCGATCAAGATGGCTCCTTATGAAGCTCTTTATGGAAGAAAATGTCGAAGTCATATATGTTGCAATCAATTCAGTGATGTTGGTGACTTAGGCCCTGATGTTCTTGTTGAGACTATTGATCATGTGAAGGTCATTCGTGATAGAACGAAAGCCGCTCAAGATCGACAAAAATCTTATGCCGATATTCGAAGAAGACCGTTAGAATTTGAAGTTGGAGATAAAGTGTTCTTGAAAGTTTCTCCAATGAAGGGTGTTAAACGGTTTGGTGTAAAGGGTAAATTGAGCCCGAAATACATTGGACCCTTTGATATTGTGAAAAGGATTGGTGCCGTTGCTTACAAGTTGGACTTGCCCCCGAATTTGGCTAAGGTTCATGATATATTCCATGTTTATCAATTGAGAAAGTATGTTAGTGATCCATGCCATGTTTTTCAAGCGTAAATGCCCGATCTTGAACCGAATTTGTCCTTTGAAGAGAAGCCGATCCGCATCCTTGATCACAAGGATAAGAAGTTGAGAAGTAAAGTGGTTCCTTTAGTGAAACTCTTGTGGAGATGTGCCAATGTTGAAGAAGAGACGTGGGAAACGGAAGCTTCTATGCGTAGTAAATCTCCAAGCCTATTCGATTAAGGTATCTTTCTTTCGCTCAAGTTTCGAGGGCGAAACTTTTTAAAAGGTGGGGTGATTGTAACACCCGCAAATGTACCCTATTTTTATAGTAAAAATATTTTACAGATACTTTTCAGCGAATTTTAGTTTTAGTCTAGAATTTTATTTCCCGTATCTATTTTAGAATTTCCGAGTTCGTTTTCGTACTTTACGCGAGATTTCGAGTAAGTTACGTCTTAAGACGTTATGGGCTTTTTCCATGAACTTATCCACTTACTCCCTCATATACTCCCCTTAACCCTAAACTCCCTCACACTCAACATCTTCTTCTTCCTCACCAAGTAACCACCAAAACCCTAACCTCCATACTTGCTCAAACTTATTATCGTCTCTATTCTCTTATTTCTCGCTCAAATTCACTAAAGTTTGTCTTATTCTTTCCCTCTCATCGTCCTCTATCTTAATAGGTAATAAAATTACCATCTTTCTCGCTTTTCAATTTATCCGTCTTTCTCAAAGGTGAATTATATTCATCTTTTATTATCTAATTGTAGGTGGTGACCGCCAAGACCTCGACAAGGACTACTACTTGATTGAAGAGGACCTAGACGAGGATTGAAGACGCAAAAAGGTAACGGTGAAGGGTTACTCGATATCATTTATGTGTTTTAATGTGTTTTCTATGTTAGAAATCGTATTTAGAATAGGATTAGTAATCATAGGAATTGTGTTGTTGATGATAGTTGTTAGTTGATAATTGATAATGAGAATTGATGATTTATGATGTTAGTTGTTGTTGGTTGTATGATGTTTGGGATGAACAAGTGAATTTCGTGCATAATACACCCAAGCCGGCCGACCGGCAGCCGGTCAGCTGACAACCTGGGGAGTGGCTGATGTTGAATTGTTGTTTACGTAGAATTTTAATATACATTACGTCTCAGCCGGCCGACCGGCTGAGACACATGCCAATATTACTTCATTTTCTCGTATAACTTGGGTCCTAGCCGGGTAGCCGGCAGCCGGTCCCTTTGACCGGGTGGGACACGCTGCATTTTGGTTTGTTTTCAATTTTTACTATGGGTGCCAGCCGGGTAGCCGGCAGCCGGTCCCATTGACCGGCTGGCACACGCTGACTTTCAATTGTATTTCTTACTTATGTTTTTCATTTATAATATTTCCGATGGTTCTTTTATCGTATAAATTTACGTAATGACTTTAAATATTAATGTTTCGAATATGTGATATTCCTTTCGCTTGTATCCCATGTTTTGTGACGGTTTTTCATATATCCCACTTTGAGTCAGTTTTTACACATGTTACGGTTTGAGCACTATTTGTTATGTGCTTTGTACTCTCATTCCCCTGGCTACCTCTTCGTTCGTAAGGCTGGAATGTCGGAACGAGGAGTGTATCCTTACTGCTTAATTGCATGTGTTAGTGGGAATATGACGACATTGTTGGGAGGCGAACGCTTTGCTATGATCGACTCGGCCGTCAATTGTTGACCCGTACCGCTTGTTATGATGCTTGTGCTCTTTTCCGCCTCTTTCGTGAAGGTTGACCGAATTTGGGGTACTCGGCGTCTATGATTGACCGAGTCTTGGATGCGAAATGTTTATCGCATGTCGAATCGGAAAATGTGATTCCGAGAGTCTGGCCAGATTTAGACTAGGACCGTATTATGATCGTCGTTCTACCAGAAGGAAATTAGTCTACATATACGAAATGTATTAAATCGTGTATGCGTTCAGGGCAATGTTTTATCCCGTGGATGAGATTTTAATCATATTTGCCATGTACACGGTGCTAGTGCGTGTCATTTACCGTGAGAGATGTTGTCAATGTAATTGTACGTATGGATGGATGATTTTATGATTGATTATTTATGATCATTGGATGACTTGGCATGGTTTGTTTGTCGAGTCTCAATCTTATCAAACTTATGCCGCTAACGGTGAGATACAAGCCCTAGTGAGTGTATGGTTGCCTAAGAGTGTCATCCCCGAGTCTATCTATAGTATGATGGTTACGGATTTGTATTTCATGAGCTCTGATCTTTACATATTGAACTGCCTATTTATTCTTCTCGTATTTCACATGTATATTTATATATGCATGCTTCTACTTTCGTATTTTCGTTTAAGTATGTTTATTGTGATATGGCTAGGAGAACCCGGAGTTACTCACTTTGATATTGGATAACATTTTGAGAGACTACGTCTCTTGTAGTATTTTATACTTTGGTTTGTAATTATTGACATTCCTCGTACCTTTCTATTTGCACGTAAAAAGTTTTAAAAACATCGTATTTTCCGCTATATAAATCACATGTTTGTTATGTTTTATTTCCGCATTCGCGAGGGTTGTCACAGCCCCGACTAGACACAATATGTCCTAACACAACCCCCTCTTGTACCATAAAATGGCACTTCTCCCAATTTAGCACAAGATGAGCTTCTCGGCACCGGTTGAGCACTTTTTCAAGGTTTATCAAACAATCGTCAAAAGTAGTGCCAACCACCGAGAAGTCATCCATAAACGCTTCCATAATTTGCTCCACGTAGTCAGAAAATATTGCCATCATACATCTTTGAAAAGTGGCAGGAGCATTACATAGTCCAAATGGCATCCTACGATAAGCGTAAATGCCATATGGACATGTAAATGTCGTCTTCTCTCGATCACTTGAATGAATTGGGATTTGGAAAAAACCGGAATACCAATCCAAGTAACAAAAGTAGGAGTGTTTTTCTAACCTTTCAAGCATCTGGTCTATAAATGGGAGAGGAAAATGATCCTTTCGGGTGGCTTTGTTCAATCGACGATAGTCAATACACATTCGCCACCCGGTAAAAGTTCTTGTAGAAATCAGTTCATCCTTTTTGTTTTTGACGACAGTCATCCGCCCCTTTCTTTGAAACTACATGACCGGACTCACCCATTTACAATCAGAGATAGGATAGATTATACCCGCTTCAAGTAGTTTCAAGACTTTCTTTTTGACAACTTCTTTCATATTAGGGTTGAGGCATCGCTGAGGCTCAATAGAGGATGCATTATCGTCCTCAAGAAGGATTCTATGTGTACAAAAGGATAGACTAATTCCCCTAAGATCGTCAATTTCATACCCAATGACACTCTTTTATTTGCGAAGAATTATCAACAATTTAGAAAATTGGGTGTCATTAAGTGCACTGTTGAGGATAACAGGGTAAGTAGAATTTTCTTCTAAAAACACATGTTTTAAAGAAGAAGAAAGTGGTTTTAACTCTACCTCGGGATGCGTAGAACTCTCCGTAGTCTTACTCGTTACTAGCAATGCCTCTCGCAGAGGCTCAATAGAATGAGATAGTGTGGAGTCAAGCATCCAAGCATAAGCTAACATGTCTACATCATAAGAATCAATGTTGGTGCGACAGTCTTGCAGCATATCAGATGATGTAGGCTCCAACGAAGAATCAGACAAGTACTCGTCTAAAACATCAACTCGGTAGAACCTATCTCTCATGGAAGGACTGCTCATAGTCTTTTTAAGCTTAAATTCTACCTTGTCTTCACAAACTTGCAAGGATAGTTTTCCGCTCTTCACATTAATCATAGCGCCAGCAGTGGCTAAATATGGACGTCCTAAGATTATGGGTACTTGGTGTTGGAGTAAGTGTCCTCAACAATCGTGCGATCATATAATTAAATCTAAATAATAAGAATACAAAGGGATGATGAATATTATAGTCAACGGGTCAACATAAATCGGTAACTATTGGCTCAATTGAGTTTGACATTACTGTCGTATGACGGTGGTGATCAGTTGATCCCTTGAGGTCACACTTAAAGGACAATCCCCTAATCATGCACATTATTTAATTGTATAGCGATACAGATTAATTAATCGCTTAAGTTGAACTAAGTTTATATTAGTGAGTATAATATCTTATTGTAATATGATTAAATAAGATTCATTTTAGTAATTTAATTGTTTTATTACTAAGAATGCGTTATGTTTGTGAAACATATGAGATAACCAAAATTGGTCGATTATAATTACAAATTATTGTAGATTATTTTAACCAAATATGAGATGACCCATTTTATTTACATGTAATTATAAAATGTGACTTAAAATGGTAAGTCTAATTTATTTGTTATGAAATTGTATTTAAATTAGTTAAATGTACATTTATAAGCAAAGATTACATGTTACATGTCATATGTCACATATGTGACAAATGACAAAATCACAAAAATAAAATGGACTCCATTTTAGACATGAGAAACCGGTTTTGGGGTGGGTAGTAGGGTGATTAGGCTTTGAGCGTTGTTCTAATTACGAACTAGACATAATCATTCACTAGCCTAAACCTATACCCTAGCTATTGCATTGTGAAGAACAAAAGGAGAAAATAGCACCCTTCTTTCCATGCATGTGGCCGGTTGGCTTCTGCAAATAAGAGGACAAGTTTTCCTCTAATTTGACTACTTGATCTATTATTAATAATAGTACACTTATCTCTCTACATCTCAACATTCTCACACAACAAGAAACTTGAGAAGTTCATCTTGTGTTCATAAATTTACTAATAAAATAACTAAGAGTAGTAATACTGTTTATTAGTCATATTTAAGGGAACTATTATATTATACTAGTGTAGTATTTTATATAGTGATTAAAGGGGTAGTCTTGGGTGCAATTAATTGGAGAGTTTCTAATTTGAAACTTGGAAGATCATCCTCATCATATAAGCTCAAGAACAAGTTTTGGAAGGTGTCCAAATCTTGTGCCCATATCATCTAAGATCAATGTAAGGAAAAGTTTCTTCTTATCTTTGTGTTATTTAGTTATGCATGCATAAGTTTCTTATAGTTTAAGAGTAAACTATTTATGAAATAATATTAGAAATGTCTAATATCGAGTTTAAGAAACTTACACTTGGACATCCTCAGATATGTCCATGACAAAGAAATCACAAGGTATCACAAGTTTCCCAACAGCTAAGGGAACATCTTCAGCGACCCCATGTGGAAATTTGACTGACCGATCAGCCAATTATAGTTAAACTCTAGTCGGTCTCAAATCCGTCATTTGCAGCTTCATAAAAATTGACAAAGGCATAAGGCTAACAGTAGCCCCCAAATCACACAAAGCACGTTGAATGTAAATACCTCCAATAGAAAAAGGGATTGAGAAACTGTCAGGATCATCAAGCTTTTGAGGTAGCTTGTGAATGAGTAAAGCACTACACTCCTTTGACAAATTAACAGTCGTACTGGCTCCAAGTTTCTTCTTGCTAGAAAGCAGCTCTTTGAGGAATTTACCAAAAGATGGAATTTCATATATAGCCTCCAAAAAGGGAATATTGATGTGCATTTCCTTTAGGATCTCAAGAAATTTCCCGTACTTGTGCTCCAACTTTGCCTTGGCTAACTTTTGAGGAAAGGGTACCGGTAGCACATATACTCTAGGTGGAGTCACCGGTAGCATATATTTCTGACGTAGATAATGTACTCCATTGTAATTTTATATATTCATTGTAACTATATGATTTTGCTTTCCTCTCATATGCAATTAATTCTAATTCCCAATATCTACATGATTGAGTGCTAATTACGTTTTCACCAACATATTCTAATTCACATGCTAGGATTAAAACATTGGATGTTGCATTGCATGCATATAATCGATAACATTTCAAGTACGAACGATTTCCCTAATCATTAGTAGAGGCCGCTATCAAGGCGGGTGGGATTAGGTGTTTGATTAAAGAGCTTTCTAATACGTACCCTCACCCCATAATCCAGATCTCTGTGAACATCCGTGATCATTGGCATCTACGAGAGTCATTCAAGACATAGAATGCTAAGGGTAAGGAGTTCTTAGTGTTCATGTCATTACTTTGTGTCTTGACATTGCATAAAGTATTTGAACGGTTTCATTTTCCCATAAAAATTGGTGGCAACTCCACAAATGCGTATTTCTACGCTTGTCATTGGCCATCCCGAGCGCGCTTTTTCTGTGGTCCCCCTCGTGTACCACAGTTTGGCGACTCCGCTGGGGATTATACACTTACGTGTTACCTAGGGTGAAACTTGAACAAGGTTACGGATTAGTTTGTACGAGACAGTTTTCGGTTTTCATTACTTGACCTTCTTAGGCCGTTTTATTCGGCCTTCCTAGGTACGACTTAATGCATTTCGATTAATCGTCCTGTTTGGACGGTCCAAATTTTTTTATGGCCGAAAAATGGATTTCGATTGATGTCAACCATACCGCGGTACATACTCAAGTTAATATCGAGGGCTTTCACTACTCGGGGAAATGTACTAGGAACCGACCTTACTCATGTTTGGCGCGGAACTTTCCACAGACCCGGAATTGATTGCTTAGTATGGAAACCCACCTAAAGCCAAAACCATTTTAAATGTACTCAGCATACCGTTATAATGCATGTATAAATGTGTTTAACCTATTCATGATCAACATTTTGTAAATAAAACCATGCCAAACATTTCAAATATAAAAAAAAATCATTTTTAAAACTGTAAAGCATTTTCAAAGGTGGCCTAAAGAAGCGCAAAATAAGTCGAAAATTTGCCCAAATATCCAGTCAAAATATCATTTTCTCTACTTAGAGTCATCACTCCTACAACCACACTACGGTGAGGACAAACATTTCAAATCCTATCATTTTCAAAACTCACTTAGCACAGTGGCACACTCCCACTTGACAAGTCGAGTCCTTTGAGTAAGTGTGCTAGAATGGTCAGTTGTGTTTTGATTCGTCGTCGGTCTCTTGCCTCAGTTTTCAAGATGCCTAGAATTAGTCAAGCAAGTGTGCATCAAGCCGAGCCAAACCCGAATGGTAATGATCTAGTCCTAGCTTCGCTCATCCGTCTCCAAATAAGTCAAGCCCCAGCTTATGGAAGGCCGAAGTCTTGGCATAGAAACTAGGATCCCCCACCAGTTGTCACTGGATCTGAAAAGCGACTCCAATACCTGGAGGAGCAACTAATGTACCTTAAGGGAGATGACATCTATAGGGAAAATAAAAGCAAATATGAAGCTGTAAATACTCAATTGCCAACCAACTTCAACATGACTGACATCCCAAAGTTCAAGGGACATGAGAACCCTTTGAATCACATTCGTACCTTCAAATATTATATGTCTATCAAAGGCATCAAACCCGAGATGTTCCTAAGGATCTTTTGTGACAACCCTCGCGAATGCGGAAAAAAAACATAACAAGCATATGATTTATATAGCGAAAAATACGGTGTTTTTAAAACTTTTTAAATGCTAAGATAAAAATACGAGGAATGTCAAATAATTACAAACCAAAGTAGAATATACTAAAAAGAGACGAAGTCTCTCAAAATGTTAACAAATATCAAAGTGATTAGCAAATTAGCTAAACAACGTCTAGAGGTGATTCATCCAGGCCAACGCCCGCTAGCTCACACCCGAACCCAAAATACCACAAGCAAAAATCCGTCCAATCAAGCAACCTGTTCATCCATGAAAAACATGAACGCCACAGTCAGTGGGGAGTACCTCCGGGTTCTCCCAGCCATATCACAATAAACATACTTAAACGGTAATACGAAAGTACGAGCATGCATATATAAATATACATGTGAAATACGAGAATGATAAATAGGCAATTCAATATATACGGATATCGGTACAAGAAGTACAAAACCGTAACCATCATATTATAGATAGGCTCGGGGAAGACACTCTTAGGCAACCATACACTCACTAGCGCTTGCATCTCACCGTTAGCGGCATAAGTTTGATAAGATTGAGACTCGACAAACAAACCATGCCAAGTCATCCAAAGATCACAAATCATCAATCATATAATCATCCATTCAAACGTACAATACGTTGACAACATCTCTAATGGTAAATGACACGCACTAGCACAGTGTACATGGCAAGTATGATTAAAATCGCATCCACGGGATAAACATTTCCCTGAACGCATACACGATTCAAACATTTCGTATATGTAGACTAACTTCATCCTGGTAGGACGACGATATAAATATCCGATCCTAGTCTAAACCTGGCCAGACTCTCGGAATAAACATTTTCTGATTCGACAAGCAATGACATTTCGCATCCAAGACTCGGTCAATCATAGACGCCGAGTACCCCAAATTCGGTCAACCTTCACGAAAGAGGCGAAAAAGAGCACAAGCATCATAACAGGCGGTACGCTACATGAAATGACACCACCTCGCAAGTATACAACATTTGACGGCCGGGTCGATCAACGTAAAGCGTTCGCCTCCCAACAACGTCGTCATATGCCCACTAACACATGCAATTAAGTAGTAAGGATACACTCCTCGTTCCGACATTCCAGCCTTACGAACGAAGAGGTAGCCGGGGGAATGAGAGTACAAAGCACATAACAAATAGTGCTCTAACCAAATAACATGTGTAAAACCGACTCAAAGTGGGACATATTAAAAACCGTCACAAAACATGCGATACAAGCGAAGGGAATATCATATATTCGAAACATTAGTATTTAAAGTCATTACGTAAATTTATACGATAAACGAACCATCGGAAATATTATAAATGAAAACATAAGAAAGAATTGCAAAGGGATTGGCAGCGTGTGCCAGCCGGTCAAGGGGACCGGCTGCCGCCTACCCGGATGGCACCAATGTCACACTTGAAAAACCAATGAAGATGCAGTGTGTCCTAGCCGGTCAAAGGGACCGGCTGACGGCTACCCGGCTGGGACAAATATCACTTGAGAAAAATGAAGACATATGGGATGTGTCTCAGCAGGTCGGCCGGCTGAGACCAAAGTAATACCAAAATTTATTACGTAACACGAACAATATAGAGCCACTCCCCAGCCGGTTAGCTGACCGGCTGCCGGTTGACCGGCTGCCGGTTGGCCGGCTGGGGCATAATATGCACGAAATCATCAACTTCACTAAGGCTCATCATACAACAAACATCATCTAACATATCACAAATCATCCATTCTCATTATCAATTATCAACTAACAACAACTATCATCAACAACACAATTCCTATGATTACTAATCCTATTCTAAATACGATTACTAACATAGAAAACACATTAAAACACGTAATGATATCGAGTAACCCTTCACCGTTACCTTTTTTGCGTCTTCAATCCTCGTCGAGGTCCTCTTCTACCAAGTAGTAGTCTTTGTCGAGATCTTGAAGGTCACCACCTACAATTAGATAATAAAAGATAAATATTATTCACCTTTGAGAAAGACGGATAAATTGAAAAGCGAGAAAGACGGTAATTTTATTACCAATTAAGATAGAGGACGATGAGAGGGAAAGATTAAGACGAACTTTAGTGAATTCGAGCGAGAAATGAAGGAGTAGAGTCGATATTAAGCTTGAACAAGTATGGAGGTTAGGGTTTTGGTGGTTACTTGGTGAGGAAGAAGAGTAAGTTGAATGAGAGGGAGTTATGGTTTAAAGGAGTATGAGGGAGTAATTGGAAAAACATTGGAAAAAAGCCTATAAACGTCTTAAGACGTAACTTACTCGAAATCTCGCGTAATGTCCGAAAACGAACTCGGAAATTCTAAAATAGACACGGGAAATTAAATTCTCGACTAAAGCTAAATTTCGCTGAAAAGTATCCGTATAATATTTTTCAAATAAAAATAGGGTACATTTGCGGGTGTTACATCTTTCCTTCATCTCTCGACACCATTCCTAAGCAGTGGTTCTATTCTCTGGAACATAAGAAAATTGAAACCTGGGATGATGCCGCAATTGAGTTCGCCAAGCAATACGCAGACAATGTTGAAATTCAAGTCAATATGCGTAATCTAGAGGTTCTTACCCAAAATAAGAAAGCAGGTTTCACCGACTTCCTAAGTAGGTAGAGGAAGACTAGCACACAATTTGTTGAACGTCCAGATGAAGCTACTCTTGTGAAAATGTTCGTGGACAGTTTGAGACCTATTTATGCAAACCACCTGAGATACCAAAACATAAAGTCTTTGAAAGGCTTAACTGTGCTAGGAACAAGAATTGAGGAACAAGAATTGAGGAACAAGAATTGACGACGACATATGAAAGGAACTATTTGTCTTCACTATATTAGCATTTGTTAAAAAAGAGGACCATCCTAGTCCTCTTTGAGTTGCCAAAAACAAAAAAGAAAAAAAAGCACATGTGCTTTTTATTAGTCACTTGTTCTACTTTTTACCCTTAACTAGTATAATAGACTCAAAATATTTTAGGTCGTATCTCTTTAGTGTAGATCACTCGACCTCTTTGAATAAGCCTTAATGAGGGCGTACATTTACCAGCTTTTCCATATCTTGTGGTGTAAAAATTTCTTGATCGTCGTGTCTCTATGTGACCTCTAGGTTTGGAGACTCTATTTTTTCTACCCGATTCATCAATTCCTTTATTCCATATGACTACCAGATAAAGACAAATTGCATATTATGCCAAACAATTTAATACCCTTACCATGGGTGCTAGAAAACTGACTCACCCGAGGGTCAAACCAAATTTTTATTGCAATCATGCCTAAAACTATATAAAAAAAACAGTCCAATGAATTCGAGTCAAAAGTCTCAAATATGTTCAAAAATTCTTGACATAAGACAAAAATAAAATCCAGTCAATCAATACAAGTTCAAAGTGTCAAAAATCAAAGAAATCTCTCCAGTCAAAAATTACAAACAAAACAAAATCCCTCAAATAGTCATCTTTTCACATATTTCAGACGAATCAATTCGCAGTTACCATGTCTCCGTGCTTTTTGGGTCGATTCTTTCATTCATTTAGGTGAGTGAGAGAGATACACAGATCTGCAGTGTCTTCTAACACCATTAGAACCTTCCGCTCCATTCCATTTTTTCACCCTTGTTTAGCATCTAAGAATTCGATGGGTGTACATTAAGCTTATACAGTCACAAAAGTATTTTGTTTCTATAGTATTAGTTTTGCGTAATTCGCCGAGCTTGTTACTGTAAAAGGTGGAAAACTCATTCAAATTCTTAGGCAAAAGAAAAACGCGCCTCGTGTAACCCACGTGCCGCTCCTGCGGCACGAAATAAAACCGGCCCCTGGCTAGTTAAAATTAATGTCGCTATGCTCTTGCATTTTTTCATTTGGATATCCTCATGTCATCAGATAAACTAAATAGCTTCTCACGTTCTTCGGGGTACAAGCCTTTCCCCATTGCAAATATGAATCATACACCCATAAAGAGCCAACTAGAACGGGTATGAAGCACACGTTTCTCTGCGCCCACCTAGCGGCCCATTCTCGACAAGACTCTGCAGTATGTGCCAAGGCAGTCTGGGGAACGATATCAAACTAGGCTTTCCTAATCCTTGTCAGGTTTGCTTTTCGAGATGGAAGTCGACATTGCCGCCAAATCAGCACACTTATTCAAAGGAATCGTTTCACTTCTCTTTCTTTTTACAAAACCGCTTTTTGCACACTCCATTCCTGTTTTTGCACCAGTTTAGGTCAACAATATGCTATATGTAAATAATGTAATTTCTATGTGATTTTCGGCAGCCTGACGGCAGAAACCGTCGTCTACCAAACCTACTCTTTAGACTAACCTGCAAAAACAGAACGCCCAACAGCAGAGGCACTCAGGCCATCAGATACCATCAAAAGGAGGCATGTACATCAAACTGGGAGCTCTCGTCTGAGACAAAGTCAAATCCAAATGTACAAAAACAAGTAAAAAAATGTACAAGTCAACGGTAAAACGAAGCACATCTAATCCTCATCGCCAGCCAGCTCGGCTACAGTCGCCTCAAGAGAGGCGATCTCAGCATCCCTAGCCTCCAATTCCCTGAACAGACAACCCGTCTCCTCCCGGGATTCCACCAACTCCCGCTCCAAGTCTCTCTATGAAGAAATGCCTCATTTCAATCATTTCATTTCAAAATACAAAAAGATACAATGAAAAGGGAATTAGAGGTTCATACCTGTCGATCCCGGCCACCTAATAGCGCCTCGATGGCCGTAGCCCGCAGACGGTTGACCACCCTCCACAACGCCACGTGCTGACACGCTACCACCTATGTTCAAATAAGGGTCAACTCAAACACATTCCTAAGCACTGAAAATAGCCAAAATTAGAAGCTTACTCTCCAACACCTCGGGGTTAGCTGGGGGCTTGCTGCATGCCACCTCGATCTTCTGCAAAGACCAAATGACTCTTTAATTGACAATCATTCGTCAACTTTCAAATCAATTCAAAAAATTCTTTAATTGACGATCATTCGTCTCTTTTCAAATCAAATCAAATGACTATTTAATTAACTATCGTTCGTCACTTCTCAAATAAATTCAATTCAAACCAATTCAAAAAACAACAAGAAACAAGCAATGCTTGAGGGCACCCCCTTTCGGACATACAATCCATGGGCCGATCTTTTATCATCAGGATGTTGCTCACCACAGCAGAGCAGATCCCCCGGAATGATTCGATCCTGATAGAGTCTTTCGTATACCCGCGCATTGACAGGCTTCAAAATCATCACATGATGTTATCATCTCAACAGGGACCCACCTTTCGGACATACAATCCGTGGGCCAGTCTTTTATCATCAGGATGTCGCTTGCCACAACCAAGCATATTCCTTGGAATGAATAAATCTTGACAGAGTCTTCCGTACACCCCGCGCTTTGACATGCTTCAAACCGTCGCATGATGTTATCATCTCAACAAGGACCACCTTTCAGACATACAATCTGTGGGCCCATCTTTTATCATCGGAATGTTGCTCGCCACAACCGAGCCTCATAACGCACTTCATTCAAACGGCCGGTGCGCCTCACTACGCGCTCCATTCAAACGGTTGGCGAGCCTCATAACGCACCCCATTCAAACAACTGACGAGCCTCATAACGCACTCCATTTAAACGGGTGGCGAGCGTCACAGCGCACCTCATAAGAAGATGCCTTAGGTATGACTCTTTCTTATGGCTGGCAGGCTTTTATACGTAGTCTAACGGACTTTCAGCGACCCTCTCCGATGGTCGACAGACTTTAAAATATTCCCGACAACAGGTTCTTGGTGATGATTGGGCCAACCACCCAGTGATGATTGGACCGCATGTTTGATACGCGAAACGGTTTATGACAGTTCATATGTGAGTCTTCAATTGATAGCTCAAACACTTTTGTCTACCCCTTGGTTGTCATCTACGCGCCGATACGGTCGTTTTGATAGTCATTAGAGTTCATTTGGAATCCGGGTCGTACACCGCTTCATTTTCTAGAAACTATTTTAAATATGCCGAGTTGGGAAATAACACAGCAGGTGCTGCGACTCTTTTGAAGATAGCAGCTCCTGCTGCGCCCCTTTCCCAGTCTGTTTTCTCCTTTTTCAAAATATTTTCGTGATAAGTATGAGTTATTCCAAAACTCTTCACATTTTATTGTATAAAAGGAGAGCTCCGATCTCACTTTTTAGGCACGCGAGTGTTCCGCCCTTCTCTTCTTTCTTTGCATTCTAGACTTTGCTCTAAGTTTTCGACATCTACATTCTTGATCAATCGACCACGTAAGCTAAGATTCTTAAGGGTACCTGTTAGGTTGCATGACCGGCCCATTTCACCACTACACAATTAATCAATCCATCAATTCAATCAGTTTAAATCCTCTAACGAGGGCACTTTCTACATACATTCGAGTGGAGCTATCACTAAACGTTCACTTAGTAAATCTCGTTCGTCAAACATGTAAGTCTGAGGGTGTAATCCTTCTATTTTATTTGTATCCATTATTTTCCTTACAATTAATGTAAGGTTTACGTCATAAGTAAATTCAAAATCGAATTTTATAACGAAATCTTTTTACAAAACCTTTTTTTAGCAGTCATCAGACGTCAATAAGAAACGCAGTAGCAGCTGCGTCTTCTAGAAGGATCGAAGCACATGCTGCGCCTCTTAAGAGGCTGCCCTGCTCCTGCTCTTCTTCTTCTTCTTCTGGTTCCTGCGATTTTGTTATTTTATTCCTTTTCTTTTTTTTATACTCGTTCATGTAAAATGTTTCGTTCTCGCCCTAAATTCCTAATAATGCAATATTAGTGAGTTTTCGTCTTTAAGTCAAAATTGGGTCTTGGAGATTCGACTTGTTCATATCAAGTCTCTGAATTCATTATTGTTAAAAACTATAGTATAATTAATATGTTAAACACTTCTACTCTAATCATAGGTTAATAGTCAATCGTAAACATACCAAAGAATGTTAACAACTCGCAATTCTGACTTCACAGTCAGTATTCAACTCAAGAACATACGCAATGAGCCATGCGCCTCTTCCTGAGGACACAGCTATTGCTGCGCATGTTCTGGGTTGACTTCTGTCCCTGAACTTCTGTTCTCACTTTGATGTAGCTTTAATTACGTAATTAACTAACTAATAGTCGTAATATCGCTCCTATTTTATCTTTTAGATTCAAATCTTCTCTGTTTCTTCAAATCTCCGTTTTGAATATATTTCTGACGTAGATCATGTAATCCATTGTTATTTTATTTAATCATTGTAACTATATGATTTTGCTTTCCTTTCATATGCAATTAATTCTAATTCCCAATTTCGACATGATTGAGTGCTAATTATGTGTTCACCGACATAGCCTGATTCACATGCTAGGATTAAAACATTGGATGTTGCATTGCATGCATATAATCGATAACATATCAAGTACGAACGATTTCCCTAATCATTAGTAGAGGCCACTATCGAGGCGGGCGGGATTAAGTGTTCGATTAAAGAGCTTCCTATTACGTACCCTCACCCCTTTCTCCAGATCTCTGTGAACATCCGTGTTCATTGGCATCCACGAGATTCATTCTAGACAAATGCGTATTTCTACGCTTGTCCTTCTCCATCCCGAGCGCACCCCTTCTCTGGTCCCCCTCGTGTACCACAATTACTAATAAAAATAATAAAACTATAACTGTAAGTTTTTTTTTTCGTGAAATGTGAATTATATTAGATAATAAGGGTCAAATTACATTCGTTCATTCTCACCGTACACTTCTCATTACACAATTCAATGCAATTACAACTAACTAATTAATGCCAAACATTCAAACTATATTGCTGATACTTAGTTGGCCAATTAACCGGTCGACATATTGCCTGAAGACATTCCTGAGCTTCTTGAACTATCAGCCACGGAGCTTTCTTCGTAGCTTCCACCCTACAAACCTTGCAAGAATTCCATATGTTATATACCAAAGCTAGGACAGTTGCACACACTATTTTTTTTCTCAGCAGGGATTTGCACCTCCTCCTAATGAACCATTCAAAAACTCTAGATCTTGGTATATTGACACACACTTTACTCTGAAAAATTACCCAACATCTTTGGCTGAATTCACATTCATACAACAAATGCCGGTGATCTACAGCATGATTCAAAGATAAAACACATGCCGCATCAATGATGATTCCATGCCTTACTAATTTGTCTTTGATCATAAGACGTCCTTGTTCAGCCGAAGTTGTATGCTCCCAAAGATAAATAATAAAGTTCTATTACCTTAAACTATATAGTAGAGGTAAGTCAGGTGTCGAATCCACAGGGAAGGCGATGTAATTATTGTGCTTAAAGTAAAGAATATAAGTGACAATAATATGGGGTGGGGTGGGGTGTGGTGGGGGGGGGGGGAGGTTTAATGATTGATTAAGCTATAAACTATCAAACAAATAATAAAGATGGGTGAATTCAGATAATTAAAAGGTCTTGAGTCAACAAACATCCACTATCAACAAACCAATGGATAATCGATCGTATTTAGTTCAATTACTCTAAAGTACTCTATTGTGGAAATATAATAGTAGCTCAAGGGGTTCCGATTCAATTTCTTTTTTTTTTTTAAAATAGCACACATATCTATGGGTTGCCTTCCAAAAGCGCTTTTGTTTAACGTCGTTGGCTCTACATCTCACGAAGTTGTAAACCACCCAACTTAGGTAAGAGTCTAGAAATTTACATGACGAATGCAAGATGACCCATTAGTTTGAGGATAGAGTCGAAAACCTGGAGGGTCATGTCCTTTCACTTTCTCCTTCTTGAACCAACCATCATACCAGACTCTGATCTTACCTCGATTGGCTTTCACATCCTTTCGACTAGCCCACAATAACTTGCACTTAGGTGGCTTAGGAGTAGGTACCTGCAAAGTCTCACATTTTTTGTTCGGGAGTGGTGGCTTTCGGCTTTTCATACAACTAGGGTTAGTAGCAATGACACACAAAGAAGAGACCATAGAATTTGTTGAATTGTGTGGATTAATTTCGAAATTTTACCACCTTCCCATTAAACTCCATAGTCAATGAATCCTTTGGATCATCAATCTTGGTTCCTGCGGTCTTTAAGAAAGGTCGACCCAGATATTGGGATTGCATCGATATCTTGTGCCATATCTAAAACGTAGAAATCTGCCGGAAAAACCAACTGATCTACCTTAACAATTTGATCGCAAGTCCTGGTCAAAGATAATTACCCAAACTAGGCTAATAACAAATTAATGTAATTAGGGAAGTAGGGGTCGA
Source organism: Heliosperma pusillum (assembly GCA_022085475.1). NCBI lineage: Eukaryota > Viridiplantae > Streptophyta > Magnoliopsida > Caryophyllales > Caryophyllaceae > Heliosperma > Heliosperma pusillum. The sequence goes on along the minus strand of JAIUZE010045395.1, from coordinate 275,285 downwards.
TCCTCAGGGAGATGGTGTTTCCTATAGAATGTGAAATGTCTTGCAATTGGGTCTTATCTAACGAGTATCTGGGTTTTGAGGTTTTGATTTCTAACCTAATAAAAAGCATAAATGAAAACAAAATAAAAGCAAACCAAAACGAAAATAATAAAGCAGGTGATGAATTAATAATGATGAAAAGAATATAGGGAAGTAGGTTCACACATGTAGATTAATATATTGATGAATTTGGATTTACAACATGCAAATAATTCATTGTGAGTTTGTAAGAATGATGTGTTCATTACAATCATAGATTAGATGGTCTAGCAGGCTTTTAGGCAATTTACTAGGTCTTAATCTACCATGTCATGGTTTGTCTATTCAATTCACGTATTTCTACCTTGGAAAAGAATTCCATTTTAGTCAACGATTTTGATCAGGAATCGTTAACTATCGTTATAGTCCAAACATGCATAGACACGACGTTTTAAAAGCACAATTTCTAAGATGATGTTAATAATAAAAATTAGGATAAACATGTTTATTTGGTTTTGACAATATTTTAAGACTCTCTAATTGGCGATAATAACGACGCTATATTAAAAATCTAGGGAAACGAAATGATTACAACGATATTGAATTTGAATCTAAAACAACATGTAAAGCAAATAGCAACCAAATAAGAAACCTAAAGACTTTAAACAAAACATAAAATAGGAATACCTAGATGACGATCAATATAAACAACCGTAATAGATATTCCTTGCATAGAATAGTCGATCCACGAATTACAATACTTGAACCACATAAAGTAGATTACAAAGATGAAATTCTCATTGATCTAGGCTAAGGATTTGATGTAGAAAAGACAGAAATAAACTAAGAACTAAAGATGAAAAATAAGAAGAAAATGAGAGAAGAGAGGCTAGGTCTCTCTCCTCCTAATCTAGGGTTTTTGTAACGAGAGAAATGTATAGAAAGAAGTAGTGTGTAGTATGGAGAGGTACATCTCATTGTGGTGGCTGAGACTCTCTTTATATAGCAGTAGGGTTTCGTGGGGGAGGGGTCATGCATTGATCACATAGGAAAAAAAGGAGGAAGTCGAAGCAAAAGCTCGGATCAGCAGAGATACCCGATCGGGTACACCACTTACCCGATCGGGTAAGTTGTATTCTTGGTGCTTTGACTTTCGTTTCATCTCCCCTTGCATATTACTTGACTTTCATTATCCCCTTTGACCTCTTGAGTCGGGTTTGTTGATAGGGTTTGATGTAAAATGATGAATTCTTCGCCTAACTGATCGATCTTCTGACAACTGTGAAACCGTCTTTACTTCTTCTCTCTGTCGAATCAGTGAACCTTCTTGAAATGCCTTTGACTTTGTCAAGCTTGCTTCTTCAGATCGTCGGGTTCTAGGCAAATGCTCGGGAATATAGAAAAAGGGCGTAGAAACGTCACTTTCCCTACAAAACAGGTTAGAACATAGAAATTCGCCTAGAAGACGATATTAACTCATAAAGTGGCTTAACAAAGCACAAATGACATACAAAACCGAGCTAAATTGGGGATTAAAATCATAGAAATATTCACTTACCAAACTCCCCCAAGCTAAACCTTTGCTTGTCCTCAAGCAAATATAACAAAGAATACCGGGACAAGAGTTGTAAGCATTGGCTACTACACCATCAAGAAACAAATCTCAACGTAAAACTTTGGAAACATAATGAATCATAACCCAAAAACAACGTGGGCAAGAATGATACATAAACATGGCTGAGAATTACATAACGGCGCAGCACAAAGAATTTCACTACAGAATTTTGGGCTCTTGCATGATCTTTTGACAAATGGACTCTCACGGCACACTCGAACACTCATATATGCAAAAAGTGATTTCTTTATGTGTAAATGTTTTTGAGACACTCACCTATTTACGACTTATGAAAATGTGTCCGCAGTCTAATATGGTAAACAATTCAAATTACAAGTCAAAGATCACAATGCACATAGAAAAGAAGCCGAAAAAAGAAGATATGAAGAAGGCTTTGGGGAATGGGTGAAAGGTGGATAAACAGTTATGGTCATGTGAAGGTTAAAATGAGCTAGCAACTGACCAATGATAAATGAATACTCAATCCAAACTTTCGATTAATTCCCAAAAGACGAATAACGAAGCCAGAAGGAACGGATTGGCTTATTACACACGAAACACAAGAGTGAACTCCTTCTAAACATTGAATTGACATTTAGAGGAGATACTCACAACTTCTTTTATTTTATTTCTTTTATTTCGATTTTTTTTTCCTCTTTTTCAATTTTTTCTTTTTTCTATTTCAAAATTTTTTTCTTTCTTTTTTCGATTTCTGAACATAACATCACTTTTTGAACATTTTGGTTCTCCCAAATTCACTTTGACGTAAAAGAACAAATCTTCTCAAAAGAACACCCAGACACCATAGTCTAGCTACTAGCTCAAAAGGTAGGCAGCTTTTATATGTAGCTATTATCTTGTGAAACATTTGTATGAAGGGGCTAATTTTGAGGGGTAATTCAAAGTGAAAAAGGCTTCAAATCTTAGTGAATCATGAATGCAATACTTATAGGAATGAAATGGGAACCATACTTATGCGTTTTGACATGACACACATCACAAGGAGAACTACACACACCTAGATGAGACTAGGTATAGATGTACCAGCCTAAGGAGGTTCTACCATACAATATATGTAACTTGCCAAATGTCAAGATCAAGCGTACTCATCTATATATTCATTCCATGCCTACTGTGTACAAGACTTCCCCATGTATGCACAATTCAATGAATATTGAATCATTATCTTTTGAAAGCTCTAAGTTTTGGAAATGTAACATGATAGCATAATAAACAAGCAAGCAAAGCATGAAAAGCATTCAATTATGTTCAAAATTTTTAATTTTTCTCTTTTCTTATTTAAAAATTTGAAAAATATAAACAACTAAAATGCAAAATGGGAAAATTCAATCCCTCCCCCATGCTAAACATCACATTGTCCTCAATGTGAGCACAAAGACTAAATATCCAACGAGATGCTCAATGGGAAGAAGGGTAAAAAGGGAAAAATAAAAGAAGAATGAAGCTTACTAGTGAGCGGATTCCCCGAAGCTAGTCTTTTGGACTTGACAAGGAAGGTCTTTATAGATTCTTCAAAAAGTCTTTCATTTGCAAAATAAATCTAACAAAACAACGAAAAAGGGAAAGCAAAAATGAAATGCAAAAAGGAAAGGAAACACGGGTTGCCTCCCGAGAAGCGGTGGTTCAACGTCCCGCTTGACGAATTCTTCTATGGAATCATCTGGTTGGGGATTGACGCTCTATATAGACAATATCTAAGCATACGATCATGGAATTGCTGTAGTAGAGTTTCAATCGGTGTCCATTGACCTTGAATTTTTCACCATTACTAGCCATTATTTCCACATAACCGTATTTGCTTACATATGTGACAGTGAATGGTCCAAACCATCTTGTTCGAAGTTTTCCTGGAAAGATTTTCAAACAGGAGTTGAAGAGAAGTACTTGGTCACCGACATTGAATTCTTTTCTGATTATCCTCTTGTCGTGCCAACGCTTTGTTTTCTCTTTATAAATCCTAGAATTCTCGTAAGCTTGCAAACGAAATTCTTCTAGCTCATTGAGTTGCAAAAGTCGTCTATCAGCGCTAAGCTTAGTGTCTAAGTTGAGTTCTTTGATAGCCTAGTGAGCTTTGTACTCTAACTCAACAGGGAGATGACATGCCTTTCCATAAACCATCCGATAGGGAGATGTTCCAATCGGGGTTTTGAAAGCTGTGCGATAAGCCCATAAGGTGTCACCGAGCTTATTACTCCAATCGGTTCTAGATTTCGAGACTACTTTTTGAAGAATTGTTTTTAGCTCTCTGTTCGAAACTTCTACTTGACCGCTGGTCTGAGGGTGGTAGGCTAATCCTCGTCTGTGATACACACCATACTTGGCAAGCAGAGTGTCTAACTGCTTTTCTCCGAAATGAGTTCCTCGATCACTTATCACGGTTCTGGGTACACCAAAACGCGGAAAGATGATCTTTTTAAATAGTCGTATCACAGCTCTAGCATCATTGGTGGGGGTGGTAATTGCTTGTACCCACTTTGAAACATAGTCGACAACGACTAAGATGTAACGATTTCCATTTGAAGAAGGGAATGGTCCATGATAGTCAATACCCCATACATCGAATATCTCGACTTCTAATATGCCGTTTTGAGTCATTTCATGTCTTTTGGTTATTTGACCCATTCGTTGACAAGCATCACAAGCCATAACAAAGTCTCTTGAATCTTTAAACATCGAGGGCCAAAAAAACCCGTATTGTAAGACTTTTGCTACGGTCTTGGACGGACCATGATGACCACCATAAGCTGATGAGTGGCATCCTTCTAAAATTCCTTTTACTTCCCACTGGGGATACAACGTCTGTAAAGACCATCTGAGCACTGCTTGAAAAGATAGGGGTCATCCCAAACAAAGAAATTTGCATCATGCAAAAATCTATTTTTTTGGTTATAAGAAAGGTCGGAGGGTAGCCGGCGACTGACAAGAAAGTTGGCAATATCCGCATACCAAGGAGAAGAGTCCGTATTTGCCATTAATGAATCATCAGCGAACGAATCATTAATTGGCGTAGGTAATCCAATTTCAGTTACTCTTATCCTTGAGAGGTGGTCAGCGACTACATTCTCTGCTCCTTTCTTATCCCAGATCTCTAAATCAAACTCTTGAAGGAGTAAGATCCATCGGATAAGTCTAGGTTTTGCCTCTTTCTTTGAAAGCAGATATTTCAAGGCAGCATGGTCAGTGTAGACAATAACTTTTGATCCTATCAGATATGAGCGAAATTTGTCTAAGGCATAGACAATGGCGAGAACTTCTTTCTCAGTGGTGGCATAATTGATTTGAGCAGGATTTAGGGTTTTACTAGCATAGTAAATCGCATGAAGAAACTTTTCCTTTCTTTGCCCTAAAACAACTCCTACGGCATAATCACTCGCATCGCACATCAGTTCAAAGGGCAGATTCCAATCAGGTGACTGGATTATAGGTGCGGTGATTAAAGCACGTTTGATTTTGTTGAATGACTCAAGGCATTCCTTTGTGAAATTGAAAGGTGCATCCTTGAAAAGGAGCTCAGTCAAGGGCTTGGCTATCTTTGAAAAATCTTTTATAAATCGTCGGTAGAAACCGGCGTGGCCAAGGAAACTCCTGATTCCTTTTACATTAGCAGGGGGTGGCAGCTGTTCAATAACTTGGATCTTAGCTCGATGCACTTCTATACCTCTTTCTGAAACGATGTGACCTAAAACTACACCTTCGTTCACCATGAAGTGACACTTTTCCCAGTTGAGAACAAGGTCGACTTCTTCACAGCGTTTTAGAACTCTGGATAGATTTGTCAAACAATTATCAAAGGAGATGCCATAGACGCTAAAGTCGTCCATAAATACTTCCATGATAGATTCAACAAAATCTGAGAAGATACTGGTTATGCAACGCTGGAAAGTGGCAGGTGCATTACACAAGCCAAATGGCATTCTGCGATAAGCGAAAGTACCATAGGGACAGGTGAAGGTGGTTTTCTCTTGGTCCTCAGGGTGGATAGGGATTTGGAAAAATCTTGAGTAACCATCTAGGTAACAGAAATACTTGTGGCAAGCTAACCTCTCTAGCATTTGGTCAATGAAGGGTAGAGGATAGTGATCTTTTCTAGTTGATTGATTCAGCTTTCTGTAGTCAATACACATACGCCATCCCGTCACAATCCTTGTAGGGATGAGCTCATTCTTCTCATTTTTGACTACTGTTGTTCCTCATTTTTTGGGAACAACTTGAACAGGGCTAACCCATTTAGAGTCAGAGATTGCATAGATTATGCCAGCATCTAGCAATTTCATAACTTCAGTTTTAACTCTTTCCTGCATGTTAGGATTAAGACGGCGTTGACCTTGAACACAAGGTTTTTGGCCTTCTTCTAAATTGATTCTATGCAAGCAGAAATCTGGGCTTATGCCTGTTAAATCTTCTAGTTTGTAACCTATTGCCTTTCTATGCTTTTTCAAGACAGTCAATAGTGAGGTTAACTGATTTTCATCTAGGAGATCACTCACTATGACTGGGCAATACTCAGATTCATCTAAAAAAGCATATTTTAGATTCGAGGGAAGAGGTTTTAGTTTGGGTTTATGCGCTTCTGCCTTGGCAGGAGTATCAATTAAGCTTATGACCTCTTTGATTTCTTCTGACTGTATTTCTTTTCCAGTCAGATCCTTTTCCAGCTCACTAATCTCGAAATTATCATTCTCCGAGATATCCTCCAACAACAAGATTGCTTCCAAAGGATCCTCGATTCTTGATGGATACAAAGATTCATCAACAATGGAGTCGACAATATCAATGAAACAGCAAGACTCCTCTAGCATGGGGCTTTTCATTGCACTGTTCAAGTTATTTGTGACTTGATCATCACCTACTTCTAGTGTCAGTTTTCTATTCTTAACATCGATTACTACTCCGGCAGTGTGTAAAAATGGCCTTCCTAAAATGATAGGGATTTGAGAATATTCAGCCATATCTAGTATGATGAAATCGACGGGAATGAAAAACTTTCCTACTTTGACAGGCACATCTTCTAAAACTCCCATAGGTTGTTTTAAAGAACGGTCTGCCATTTTCAGAGTGATACTGGTGCATTTGAGAATTCCCATATTCAACTTTTCACAAATGGAATAGGGCATGACGCTTACACTGGCACCTAGATCGCATAGAGCTTTATCGATTGTGTAGGTGCCTATAGTGCAAGGTATAGAGAAACTACCTGGATCCTTTAACTTAGGAGGGGACTTATTTTGCAACAAAACACTGCACTCAGCTGTGAATGCTATGATTTCAACATCATCTAAAGTCCTCTTCTTAGTTAAGATATCCTTCATGAATTTTGTGTAAGAAGGGATTTGAGTGATTAATTCAGTGAAGGGAACCGTTACTTGGAGGTTTTTGACTACTTCCATGAATTTGCTAAACTGGGTTTCCTTATGATTTCTCCTCAAGTGTTGGGGAAATAGAACTTGGATTTTGATGGGTTCCTTCACAGGTTCATCCTTCTTTTCTTTGTTTTCCGCTTCCTTAGCGGTGGATGGTTGGGAATCTTTTTGGCTCTCTACAGGTGTTGGCTCAACTATTGTTTCTTTGGGTTGCTGAGGTTCCTTATAAGTGGTACCACTCCTAAGGGGGATAGCATTAGCGGTGTCCCTTGGTTGCTCACCATGAGGTGGGAGTTGGCCTTGTTTCCTTTGTGTATTAGAAGCAGCCAATTGGGCCATTTGAGTTTCAAGCATCTTGATGGCAGCATTTTGAGCCTGATCACTCTTTTGAAGTTGAGCAAACATTGAATCTTGTTTTTGAACAACTTGGAGAAGCATGGATTCAATTTTGCTGAGACTAGAGTCATTGGGTTGGCTTTGATTTTGGGGTGGTTGATTTTGGTAAGGTTGATTGAAGTTAGGTTAAAATAGAGGCCTCTGGTTTTGAAAACCAGGTGGATTATAGGGCTTCTGTTGATGTGGTATGAATGGTTGTTGAATCTGATGGTGGGGATTCTGAATGTTGGTGCTTTTGTAGGACAAAAAAGGATGGTTCTTTGTGTTCTCATTATAGAAGTTTGAGAAAGCATTGCCTTGCGTGTATGCTTGATAGGCATTGACTTGCTCTAGCGAACTCCTACATTCTTGAAAACTGTGTCCTCCAACCCCACAAGTCTCACATACCACTACGTGGTTAGTGACGTTAACATGTTGTTTGGATTGAGAAGAGCTTCCTACTTGTTGCTGCAGAAGGGTTAATAAGGCTTCTAGGAGTGCTACTTTGCTTGAATCTTCCTGCTTGGTTTTGAGCGGCATAGCACGTGAGTTGCTATACTGAGAGTCGTGAATTGCCATTGACCCGATAGTTGGACTAGCTATTTCTACATCGATCTGATCGAAACGACCATTGTTAGCGGAGTCGAGGATACGACGCGATTCACCACAACAACCGTTGTAGAAGGTGATAGCTAAGAACCATGAATCAAGGCCATGATGAGGACATTCTCTTTGTAATTCTTTGTACCTTTCCCATGCCTCATAAAGGCTTTCATCGCCTCTCTGACGAAATCCAGTTATTTGACTCCGTAAGAGTGCGGTTCGTTCTGGTGGGAAGTACTTTTGATAGAAAGCAAGAGCTAGACCATCCCAGTCGGCTATCAAGTCGGGCAAGGCTATTGATCCAGATATTAGCCTTTCCTGTTAAAGAGAAGGGAAAGAGCATTTCTCTAATTTTCTCTTGGGATACTCCAGTTTGTCTAATTGTGGAGCAATAGTCACAGAAGTTTTGAATATGTAGGTTGGGATCTTCTGTGGCATTGCCACCAAATTGACTTTTTTCTATTAAATTGATGAAGGCAGGTTTGATTTCAAAGTTTTGGGCTTTGATTTGGGGTGTAGCAATACACCTTGGAAGTGTATCTGCAGTTGGTTTGGAATGGTCTGAAAGTCGAACCATTTTCTTTTGTGAAGATTAAGATGGAGTGTTGTTTGAAGTTTGATTGGTTTTCGAGAATGGAGATGAGAATGGATCTTCTTCACCTCCAAGATTAGATAAAATATCCGAGTATTTCTCACGAATATGGTCTAAACTTGAAGTATCAGAAGCTTTTGAGATTTTGTTGAATAGCTTTCGTCTCCTACGCAGAGTCCTTTCTAGATCGGGGTCTAAAGAGATAGGGGTCCCTAGTCTAGAAGATCTGGGCATAAGATTGAAAAGCTAAGCTGGAAAATCAAGAGAGGTCTGAAGGAATTTGGGTTCCTAAAGACTAGATAAAACTAATTGCAATAAAAATCACAAGAAAAAGGAAAACTAAACCGTGCTCCCCGGCAACGGCGCCAAAATTTGATCGGACCTGTCGCAAGTCCTGGTCAAAGATAATTACCCAGACTAGGCTAATAACAAATTAATGTAATTAGGGAAGTAGGGGTCGATCCTCAGGGAGATGGTGTTTCCAATAGAATGTGAAATGTCTTGCAATTGGGTCTTATCTAACGAGTATCTGGGTTTTGAGGTTTTGATTTCTAAACTAATAAAAAGCATAAATGAAAACAAAATAAAAGCAAAACAAAACGAAAACAATAAAGCACGTGATGAAGTAACAATGATGAAAAGAATCTAGGGAAGTAGGTTCACACATGTAGATTAATATATTGATTAAATTGGATTTAGAACATGCAAATAATTCATTGTGAGTTCGTAAGAATGATGTTTTGAAGACACAAAGGACATAGATGGGAACCCTTTAAACATTTCTCCAAAAGAGGTAGAATTTCTCCTTAATTTGCTTTGGAGCAAAGCACTAAGCTCGGTCTTCGTCATCCTTGATGAGCCTTGGTGCAAAGTGAGCAAGCTTGTTGAATTCAGTGGTGAAGTCTTGAGCCGTCAAGTCACCTTGCTTGAAATTATTGAATTCCTTGAGTCTTTGTTGTTTGAGCTCCTTGGAGTAAAATCGGGCTTCCACAAGAGCCTTGAAACATTCCCAATTGAAATTGACTTCGAGAGTAGCGGTGGGATTAGTAAACGCCCACCAATTGTCGGCTTCCCTCACAAGAAAGTGCTTAGCAATCCTCACTTTGTCCTCTTCACGGACTTGGTACAAGTCGAATTGCTTTTCCATTTCCCGAAACCACTCCCACAGCTCGGTAGGGTCCGGTTCTCCACCATACGGCGTGATCTTGCTTCTAGCAGTTTGGCTAGCCACCCAAGCATAGCCTGCTTGGTGATGGTCTTCTCTATGAGGAGGGGCTTGGTCGGCTTGAGCATTTCCCGCATCTTGTTGATTCCTTAGAACTTTAGTAAGAGCCTCAAGAATGACATTCTCTACTACTCGAGGTCTAACCATCTTCATAAGAAACAAAAATAAAACAAGTTAATCCTAACACTTAGCATAAACAAAGAGACAACCAAGTAAAGTCCTTAATTTCTACCCATCTCTCATTTATTATTTCAAGGTCAAGTATTTTAAGTTTAGAGTTTACGTGTGTGCGTCTGGAGTGTCATAGGCTTTGATACCAACTGTGAAAACCCTCGCGATAGCGGAAATAAAACATAACAAGCATGCAATTTATATAGTGGAAAATACGATATTTTTGAAACTTTTTACATGCCAAAAGAAGAGTACGAGGAATGTCAGATAATTACATGCCAAAGTTTAATATACTACAAAGAGACATGGTCTCTCAAAACGTTATCAAATATCAAAGTTATTTAGCAAACTAGCTACGAAACGTCTATAAGTGAATCGTCGAGGCCTACGCCGGCTAGCTCACACCCGAACCCAAAATCAAGCAAAATCCTTAAGGAACCTGTTCATCCATGAAAACATGAACGCCACAGTCAGTGGGGAGTAACTCCAGGTTCTCCCAGCCATAACACAAATAACATACTTAAACGGTAATACGCAAGTAAAAGCATACATATATATATACATGTAAATACGAGAAATATAAATAAGCATTTCAATGTATACAGATATAGGCGCGTGAAGTACAAAACTGTAGCATCCGATTATAGACAAACTTAGGGAAGACACCTTTAGGCAACTATATACTCCTTAGGGCTTGCATCTCACCGTTAGCGACATATACTTGATAAGATAGAAACTCGACATATAAACCACGCAAAGTCATCCAACGGTCACAAACAATCAACATATAAACATCCATCCAAACATACGAATATGGTAACACAATCTCTCACGCTTAAAGACACGCACTAGCACCATGTACATAGCAAGTATGATCAACACGCGTCCACGGGATAAACATTTCCTTGAACTCATACACGATTAACATTTCATATATGTAGACTCAATTCCTCCCGGTAGGACGACGATAAAAATCCGATCCTAGTCTAAACCTGGCCAGACTCTCGGAATAAACATGTTTGGATTCGACATGCGATACACATTTCGCATCCAAGACTCGGTCAAACACAGAAGCCGAGTACCCGAAATTCGGTCAACCTTCACGAAAGAGGTGGAAAGAGCATAAGCATCATAAACAAGCGGTACACTACATGCAATGACACCACCTTGCAAAGATACGACATTTGACGGCCGGGCCGATCAAATCATAGCGTTCGCCACCCAACAACGTCGTCATATCTCCACTAAAACATGCATACAAGTATTAGCGATACATCTCCTCGTTCCAACATTCCAGTCTAACGAGCAAGGAGGTATAGCCGAGGAATGAGAGTTCATAGCACTTAAAAATTCGTGCTCCAATCAAAACATATGTAAAACCGACTCAAAGGCGAAAATATCAAAAACTGTCATAATACATGCGATATAAGTGAATGGAATATCATATATTCTAAACAAGGATATTTAATGCCATTACGTATATTTGTATGACAAACGAACCATACGAACTATTATAAGTGAATGTATAAGAAAGAAATGAAAGAAGACCACAGGGGGTACCAGCCGGTCAATAGGACCGGCCGCCGGCTACCCGGCTGACACTTCAGCAACAAACGAAAACAATTAAAAATACAGGGGAGTCCCAGCCGGTCAGGGGGACCGGCAGCCGGGTACCCGGCTGGGAACAACACAACACAAAAATTCTCCAAAAATGTCAACTGTGTTCCCAGCCGGTCAGCTGACCGGCGGCCGGTCGGCCGGCTGGGACCACATTGACTCGAGAATCACTATATTTACCAATAATCTTCAACAATCATCAATAACTATCAACAATCATCAACAATCAACAACCAACACAAATTCTATAGCTACACATTCAATTCCAACACAAATCCTAACATCAAACTATATTAAGTATCTAATAATTATCACTAGACATTTGGTAAACATCAAGTAACGCATTAAAAACACTTATTGATATCGAGTAACCCTTCACCGTTACCTTTTCGCATCTTCAATCTTATTCCAACTCTTCCTCCACGAGGTAGTAATCTTTGTCGGGGTCTTGAAGGTCTCCACCTACAATTAGACAGCAAAAGATGAATATAATTCACCTTTGAGAAAGATGGTAATTTTATTACCACTAAAGGTAGAGGGCGATAAGAGGAGAAGATTATGATGAAAATAAGAGGATTTGAGTGAGTAATGAAGGAGTAGTGAGGAGCTTGAGTTTGATTGAAAATGGTGGTTAGGGTTATGGTTACTTGTTGAAGAAGAAGGTGAGTGGAAAATGAATGAGGGAGTTAGGGTTAGAAGAAGAGTTATAAGGTGAGTGGAATAATATGGGGAAAAAGCCCAAAAGCCCCTTAAGGTGTAATCCACACGGAATTTCAAGTAGAGTCCGAATACGAACTCGGATTTGCTAAATTAGACACGGGAAACTAAGTTCTAGACTAAATCTAAAATTACGCTAACTAGTATCCGTATAATATTTTTAAAATACAAATAGGGTACATTGGTGGGTGTTACAGGAACACTCGCTTGGCGAAAAAGTGAGATCGGAGGTCTCCTTTTATACTAGAAAATCAGAAGAGTTTTTGAATAACTCAAACTTTGGAAAGCAATCACGAAAATATTCTGAAAACAGGGAAAATAGGCTGGAGAAGGCGCGCAACAGGAGCTGCGATCCTCCAAAGGGACGCAGCACCTACTACGTTATTTCCTTAGAGGTTTCCTTTGCCCAAAGAAAAATTTCCATGTTTCGATTATGGAATTGCGGTAGATCTATACTTCCTTTTGAAAAGATACGAGATATATTTTACCAAAAAATATAGAATTTTTAGATTTAATAAATATCTAGAATATTCTATAACGTTCCGACTCGGCATTTTAATGCGGTTTCTAGAAAATGAAGCGGTTTTAGACCCAGACTCCTAAGGAACTCTAATAACTGTCCAAACGACCGTGCCGATGCGTAGATGACGACGAAGGGGTAGACACAAGTGTTTGAGCTATCACTTGACGATAAACGTACGAACTGTCATAAATCGTTTCGTGTACTAAACATGCAACCTAATCATCACTGGGTAGTTGGCGGAAGGTGTAGAACTGAGGTATCTACAAAGGCCCCACTCTGACTAAGGCTTGGACAAAGCAAAAGACAAAGTATAGCCACTAGGTCAATCGAAGATTATAAACTGACGACTATGGCGACGCGAGGCAGCTCAAAGGGTCAGAACCATGGACCTGTTGTCGGCAACATATTAAAGTCTGTCGATCATCGGGGAGGGTCGTTTAAAGGTCATTAGACAACGTATAAAAGCTCGCCAGCCATAAGAAGGAGTCGTACCTGAGCCATCTTCTTATTTGGAATGAGGTGCGCTGTTAGACTCACCAGCCGGTGAATGGAGTGCGTTATGAGGCTCGCTTGCCGTTTGAATGGATATACGGAAGACTTCGCCATGATCGAATCATTCCACGGGATCTTCTCGGTTGTAGCGACTCACATCCTGATGATAAAAGACGTTCCCACAGATTATACGTCCGAAAGGGGGGTCCCGTTGGGATGATAACATCATGTGACGGTTTTGAAACCTATCAAAGCGCTGTTCTTGGAAAAGAACCAAGAACGTGAAATAAGATGTCAGAGAAGAGGCGCACAAGATTTAGGCCCCTAAATAACCAATTTGTAACGAATTTTCAAATGAAAGGGAAAGTATGCTGGGGAATAAGCGCAGCATTAGCTGCGATCGTTCGAAGAGGCGCATCAAGTGCTGCGTCATTTCCAGGGCTTGTCCTTGTCTGAGTAAAACTGCGACAGACGGAAGTTTTCTCTTCTCATTTCTAAATATAATACATTCAAAATCCGTCAAAACTTTGCTTTAATTTCTTGCTTTTGATTGAATTAGAGTCGGAAATTAGGGTTCCTTCCTTTGAATATTTTGAAACTTTGGGGGTTTGCCTTCATTTGCGTTGTATGATAGAAATTGATACTAGAAATGAATAATAGGCATTGTTAGGAACATAACCATGTATTCTTTTTGCGCTTTCGTCATGTTTTGAACAAATGAGACGGTTTCACAGCTAATTCGAAAATTGCTTCGAAAACACCCTTAGGATTGTCCATTTTAGATGAAATTTATTGTTTTGGAAACCTTGTATAATGGGTAAACTTGATGTGGTGTTGGATTTTTGATTTGTTACAAATTCTGCAGGACTCTGTACTAGGGCACAATCGCCATTATAACAAAATGCTCCTGAATTTTCTACTCAAAGCCGTGACTAGGCTTTGACTTAGACTTGCCTTGACCCAACCTTTACTTGTGTAGTCCGGTTTCGGAAGGAATGGTCAAATATGGCCGGAAAACTTCCGTTTAGAGCTTGAAAATAGTTGAAATGTCTTGATAAATGCTTGGAACGACTTAACTTGGCTTCGGTTTTGCAGGTGATGTTCCTTCCACATCGGGGGAAGCCCCTATGGACGTAGACCATATCACGTGGGAGAAGAGATACCGGCAGAGATGTTTGAGGAGGCCGAGGAGGAGGAGGAGGTCCCGAGGAGGGCCAACTTAGGAGGAAGTGGACGCCAGGTAGTGGGTGCACCTGAGTGGGCCTAGAAATGGGATGGTAGACATCTCATTTGGGCGGCAGAGAGCCACTTGTCTTACCGGAGGGCGCGAAGTATGGTTAGCTTCTGTTTGTCACTCTTCGTATCCGTTTGCCGTTTCATTTCTCATTTATTTAATGCTAATGACGACTTTTGATTTGAATTGATGAAGGATGCCGGGAATATGTGGTCCTTCTCTGGTTATACGACGATGATGGAGGCCAACGAGAGACTGACGGAGAGAGATAGGGCCCTCGTCGAGCTAGGAGACCTTGGAGACTTGGTCAGGGCTTGAAGGACGATCAAGGCGAGGAAGATCTGGACTAAACTTAGCCCGATTTGGGCCTTTCTTGCCCAGTACTAGGACACGATTTCGACCTTCCATATGCCTTTCGGAGAGGTCAGGGTCACTTTGGAGGATTACGACATGATCTCGGGTCTTTCGTGTGGAGAGGAGACTTTAAAGTGGCCGTTGACGAACATGAGGGCGGACTCGAAGGACGCGAGGAGGTTGATCGGCTGGAACCTGCCAGCAGGGGCGGCAAGCGTTCCGAGGTTGGTTCCGAGCTCTTATGTCAGGGACTACTTCAGGGTAGGACCCCATATTGCCTTGGCACATACTGCAGAGTCTTGTCGAGAATGGGCCCATAGGTGGGTTCATAGAAACTTGTGGTTCATACCTGTTCTAATTGGCTCTTTATGGGTATCTGGCTCATACTTCCAATGGGAAAAGGCTAGTACCCCCGAAGAACGTGAGAAGCTGAGGAAACACAAGCCTGTAGATCATAAGATCCGCGAAGTTGCTAAGGAGAACCGAAAGTATCTGACTGAAGTGGAAGAAGAAGTCGGATTCCTAGTTGTTCGTCCAGCGAAGAAACCGAAGACAACTTTTGTCGTGAGGATGGTGTTAGATAGATATGGTTAGGCTAGACCGCGAGAAAGACCCTTGGTGATTAAGTCCAAGAGCGCCCGGCTCGTGGTCGAGAGAAGAAGAATGACAAAGGCGACAAAGCCAAGGGGAAGATGGAAGAACTGCCTTAGTCATATCATATTATTTATTATTATTTAAGTTGTAATAAATGGCTGGGGTTTTAGAATCCTAGCCTAGTTTTATTTCAGCCTTTATTTTATGTATGTGGCCTATTACTATTATTAATGGGATAATGAACAAAAGATGAAGTTAGTTAAGAAACTAATAAGATTTTCCTTTATTATTTTTATCGAATTTCGAATGCAAATGCCTACGTATTCATTAAAAAAATGAAGTCAAACTCTGCGGGTAGTTCAATAAAAATGTAAAAGAATAATCGTTCAAAGTACAAATCAGTTTATTTGATGATATGAGGATATTCAAATTTCAAAATGCAAGAGCATAGCGACATTAATTTTAACTGGCAAGGGGCCGGTTTTACTTCGTGTCGCACGAGTGGCAAGTGGGTTACGCGAGGCGCGTTTGTGTTTTTTGTTTTTGACCTATGCTAAGGGTAGTATCGTTTCAATTGGTCTAGGTTGGTAGGGTTGGCGAATTTGTTCCAATCTAAGTCTGTGATTCTAACCGCACCCCCTGAGAGTATGGATTTGACTAAGAAAGGTTCGGCCCAGTTAGCTTTGAATTTTTCTCGTGGATCAATAGGTAGGAGAGCTCTGACTGATTTGAGCACCAAATCCCCTTCTTTGATGTTCCTGGACTTAAATCGTTTAGTAAAGGCTCGTTTTATACGTGCCTGGTATGTCTGTACATTATGTAATGCGCGCGACCTTCACTCGTCCAAGAGGACAAGTTCATCATATCTATCTTTCTTCCAATCAGCTTCCGGAATTTGACTTTCCAAAAGAATACGTAGAGATGGGATTTCCAGCTCTACAGGTTGTACAACTTCCATCCCGTAAGTCAAATAGAAAGGAGTGGCCCAGTGGGTGTCCTAACTAAGATTTTATAGCCCCATAATGCGAAGGGTATTTTCTTGGCCAATCACGGTAATTGTCAATCATTTTCTTGAGGATTGTGACGACATTCTTGTTAGCTGCCTCTACCGCGCCATTAGTCTGAGGTGTGTAAGGCGGGGAATGATGATGCTTAATTTTGTATTTGGCTAGCAATTGCTTAGTCTCGGCCTGGAAATGAGATCTATTATCACTGATGACTTCGTGTGGACAACCATATTGACAGATGATATTGGTTTGTATTAACTTTGCCACATTTTTAGCGTTGAGACTAGTGTAGGATGCTACTTCGACCCATTTAGTGAAATAATCGATAGCTACCAAAATCAAACAGTGAGCTCCTGTTCCGGCTGGGGTGATCTTTCGAACGATGTCGATTCCCCAAGTGACCGGTTGTGTCGCAGTCCCGATGCAAAAATAATTACCCACACTTAGGCTAACAACATAAAGAATGTAATTAGGGAAGTAGGGATCGATCCTCAGGGAGTACGTGTTAACTATGAATTCTATGGGGTGATTTTTATTTAAGTTCGATTTATTTGAGGTGATTATCTAAACTACTAACATGAAATAAAATGACAAGTATACAATGACGATATTTAAATGACAAGTATGGAAATTGCGATAAAAATAAATCTAATCTAATTGATGACAATAATAAAATTGCTAGATAAAATGAACTAGTCTACTTGACGGAAAGGAAAGTGACAATAATTAAATCTAACTAAGAACGATAATTAAAATAACAATATTGAAAAGCTACCTAACTAAAATAATAGAAAACTAATAAACTAACAAATGACAATAAAATAAACTATCTAAGAACGGTAATAAAATGACGGTAAAATAAACTAACTAAACAACAATAAAAATTACGATGATCTAATAAAAACAATAAAAACTATCTAACAACAATAAAATAAAAACAACAATAAAAACTATCTAATGGCAATAAAATAAAACGATATAATAAACTAACTAAAACGATAAAATAACTATCTAATCAAATTGATATAGAGAATTAGAAATTCATGTCAAATGATTTAAAAGCTTTATTGATACCAGTATTAGAATCACTACGATTGTCTAAGCCTTGTAGCGGTATATTCCTCTCGGATTCGTACCGTCTTTTTAATGGGTCCTAACGTCCTTTCAGCCTGGTTAGGTCACTAAACCCCTATTGGTAATCCTAATCCCATCCCAACTCTCGTTTCTAAGACTAATACAAACAATTGTTTATGGCCATTAAACAGAGTGATAGAATTTGACACAACCAAAGGAAGAAACAAACTAGATGGTTCTATTGGTATCGATTTATCTTTTAATTCATTTTAACTAGCAAATCATTTCAATATTTCAATTTTATTTATTATATTTACATAATGATAATCCTACACTACTAGATTTAATTTATGTGATTAAATAAATTAAGAGGAAAAAGATGTAGGAAATTAAACTATGAATTAGGGATATTAAAATGATTGACATGATCAATATTAAATTGGCTATTATTCTAATGATGAAATTTACAATGATTATTATATGACTAGGTGAAGTAAAATGAGACATATTAAACGATGATTTAATTTTGACTAAATTACTTTTATGCGGGATTACTAACAACAATGATAATACGAAAAGAAGGCTAAGTAGATTATAATTCATGGTTTATGAAAGTGATAGAATTTATTATAAAATAAACATAACGGTATTGAAAATAATGAAAGCAAAAGATAGAGAATTACCGGGAATGGAAGTACAACGACGATGTAAGAGAAAATAATAAGAACGAATTTCAACCAAAATGTAATGATAAAACAGTAGAGAGTGCAAGAGAAAATGCTTGAACTAAGATGTCTAAACTTGCATACAAAACCATAAACTATAATCTAACTTGTATGTAAATTGCTAAATGGAAGAGATGATAATATTATTGGTATGTAATGTAATGTAATGTAATCTAATGTAATCTAATGTAATCTGTTCTTGATGATGATGATGATCTTAGGCTTTTATAGGGCTGCAAGATTGAGCTTTTCCATCCGGATTCATACCCTAGACAAGGCAATAAACATCCCCATTAAAGCTTGGGAGAAGAAGAGGCAAGAGGCGTTCAACAGCATACATACCCGATCGGGTATATGGTAAATCCGATCGGGTATGTAACCCTGATGGATCTTCTTTCGTCTCTTCGAATTTCTTCTTTGGGCACGGAATCCTATGCCTTGTTTTGGTTATTTGCAGCTCGGAGTTGGTCTTGGGCCCAGCTTTGGTTGACTTGGGCTTGTGTTTTAATTGAGAAACTAAGTCAAAAGTCAAGACCAATCCACTTTGAGGAATGATGCAATGGGAATTGTGATCCAATCATGAAATTGCTATCATCGGTTCCTCGTAAACTTGTATTCTAGTGCCTTTGCTACATAAAGTAAGAAAATATAGCAAAACCGCTTCATTTCCTATAAAACGAGACAAAGCACGCAAAACAACTAGAATAGTAATATTAGCTCGTTAATCACTTAACAAAGTGCATAAATCATATAGAAATCGAGCTAAAACGGGGGATAAATTAGTACAAAATATTGCTTATCAAACTCCCCCAAGCTAAACCCTTGCTTGTCCTCAAGCAAACATAACAATCATAACCAGGACAAGGGTAGCAAACAATGATCAATCTATCATCCAAATCTCAAAAATAAGCTCTTAACAAGTAGATGAATCATAAACCCGAAACAACAAGGGCATAGGAAAATGCGAATCATGGTTGAGATTTACATAACGGCGCAGCATAGAAAATATTCTTTAGACTTTTTCATCTTTTGCATGATCTTATTGACTATGGACTCTTTCGATACACTCTTCACTCAAATTTTTGTGAAATAGGAAATATTGGTGCAAATTTGAAGTGACACTCTCCTATCTACAACTTATAAGAATGTGCCCGCAGTCTAGTATGGTAGACAATCCAAATTCATTAAGTAAGACTATTCATGATCAAAATGTAATGTAAGAAGCCAAGAGAAATAAATAAATGGCTTGGGAAATTTGGGTAAGAAAGTGGACAAACGATTTTGCTCATGTGGGGCTTTAAGTCAAGCTAGTAATAACAAAATGTGTAGTGGATACTCAATCCAAATCATACCAATTTCCATAAACAATATTCAAAGCCAAAAGCAGCATATTGGCTTATTAAACATGACAAATCAAGTTACGACTTCCCCAAAAATTTTCTTTCTTTTCCTTTTCATTCATGGAAGCGTTTTTTTTTTTTTTCTTCTCTTTTGAGCTTTTTCTCTTTCATTTTTTATTTCAAAGCTCTCTTTTTTTTTTCTTTTTTTTTTCAAATTTTCTTTCACTGAAAAACACGGGAATCAACAATCCCGAGACAGCAGGTTCAAATTAAATAGTGGCATTATCAGAAAATCGCAAAAGTATAGAACACCCCTACACATATAGTCAGTTACTAGCTCAACAAGGGTAGGCAATAATGTAATGTAGCTAGAAAGAAGGGTGTTTTTGGGCAATGCGAAATGTGAACAAGAGTAAATGGCTTCAAAATGTAGATCATGATAGTAATACTTATAGAAAATAGAATAAAAACCATACTTATGCGTTTTGATGTGACACAGACTATAAGGAGAAACTACTCACTCCTAAACTGGGATCGGGTTCAGATGTACCGACCACTGGAGGCTGTACCTTACAATATGAGTAGCTTGCCAAAGTCAAGATCAAGCTTAATTAAGTGCAAATGCAACTTTCTACCTACTGTGTACAAGACATCCCCATGAATGCACAATTCCTCATAACATAATGAAACATCAGCTTATAAAAACTATAAATTTAGAAATGTAAGATGGAAATGATCTTTTCTTTTTGTTTTTTTGTTTTTTTGATTTTTTGATTTTTTTAGATTTTCAAAATGATAAAAACAAACAAGGAAAAAAATAAACTAAAAATAAAATAATAAAATTAGAAGAAAATAAGCTAATGAGAAAAGTAAATATCTAAATGCAATCCTAAATGCGGTAAGTGCATACAATTATAATAGAAGCAAACCGAGAAACTGTTGGTAGCACATAGAACAAAGAAACAAGATGAAATTCTAATGGGAAAAGGGGCTAAAAAGAAAACTAAAAATGCTAAAAATAAAAGAAAGAAAGAAAAGCTTACAAAATGTCTAGCCTCCCCCAAGCTAGTATAAACAAGGGGAGCTTGTTATCATCTCATCTCAAAGACCACCAGCTACGGCCTCTACTCTCTGAAGGAGGCGGCTCAGATGCGGATCCAGAAGCATTTGTGTAGTAGGTATCATCTGCAGAATAATAACTACTACTAGAAGCAACGATCCTGGTAGGGTTGCTGGCTCCAAAGGACTGGTACTCATCTACTTGGTGACCACTAAAATCACCTCCATATCCTCCAAAACTCTCGACGCCAAAGTCAGTACCACAGTAATCAGGTCCGGTCTGATGCACACCTGCATCATAAGCAGTACCATACCCCCCCTTCGGGCCAAGTATAGAAAGACGGGTGGGGGCCCTCAGGTATAATCACACCTTGCCTCGCAAAGTGATCATAAATGGGGTGCAGAGCAAGCTGCTGGTCTGACTGGACTCTATCAATGGACATGGTCAAGGTTTGAAACATGGCAGTCATGTCGCACGTAGCATGGGTCGACGAAGAGGATGATCCTACCTCAGGGCGGCAGGATCTAATCTAAACAGGGGGTCATCGTGGGTAATATGCCCAACAAGAACAAAATTAGTGGGACGGGGTAAGATGGCCTCACCCTCCTGAAGTCGAAGACACTGCCTAAGCAATGGAATCAGGTTCACCTCATCGGTCAACTTGACCGAATCACGGCCAGCTATCCTCTAGATCATATAGGGGTGAGCGACACGAAATCAATTAAGCTGCACAAAATATTCAAAATCCAACCCATTTCCGATCTCGGTGGGAGGTGTAGTCAATGCCTGGAGGTCAGTGGTGGCTTGGTTAAAACCACAAACTCGCGTAGCAAGGCGAGTGATAAGGCCTCCATAAACAATGCCAGTGTTCTTTGGATTAGTGGCTTTAGTCAATTGAACAGCAAAATAGTAAGGAATGCTAATCGACCACGGTTCATCACCATTTACATTCAAGAACCCTCTTAAAATATCAAACTCTATCTGTCTCACCAAATGTGTCTCAGCACGACCCAACAAGGTCCATCCCATGAATCTTTGCCAGATTCTAATGGCGGGATGATGGATATGTTGGTGTGGGATATGGTCCCAACGAGAGACATGATAAGTAGAAATGGTGCTCCAAACATGGCTAATAGCAAAACCCTCGGGAGGTGAGGTAACAGTATCCCTATGGGTGAGACCGAATTGGTCAGTAAAGGTCCCTAATTCCATACTATAGTCATTGTTGAACAATCGAAACCGAACTTGAGGAATAGAGTCTTTTTGCCTAGATCTTTGCAACTCAAATGAACTCAAGAATTCAAGGGTCAATTGGGGTAGGTCTTATAATTAAAGTTCATACCAGTAGTCATTCCTAGACCCCTAAATAATACCTTGACATGCTTATAAAGATCCATGTGCTTTAAAGAAGAAATATCAAGGAATTTGGTAGCTCTCATACCTTTGCTCTTGATAATAAACCAACTTTGCCATTGCTTGATCAAACTAAACTCCACATCCGGAAAATCAGGATCATGCATAGCACCTTGTTCTCCTTGATTTCCGGTTTGATTGTCGGCTTCTAGCATTTCTACGTCCTCTTCACGGGCTCTACTACTTTCCCCTTGGTTGGTAGTTCTTGCCCTCTTTGATATCCTAAGACTTAGTTTAGGTGCCATTTGCTTAATGGACTTGGAAACAGGGGCCAAGAGTAGCTCCTTTTCATCTCAATAGGTCCTCCAGTTCCAAGTACAAAAAATTATGAACTAAGCATGCATTTCTAAAAATGTAAATAACAAGTAAAATGAAAATGGTTTCCTAGCTATTACAACCCAAAAATCCAAAAAGAGTGTCCAAATGAAATAGTCCAAAACAAAATTATCAAACATTGTCTATCCAGTGGAATAAGGAATGCATAAAAAGAAAGTAAAGAGAGAGAGACGGGTTGCCTCCCGACAAGCGCATTTTTAAGTCATGCTAGACTTTGAATTTATATCCCTCCTTAAGCCTTGTGAAGGGATATGGGCTCTTTGTAGCTTGATTTCGTCCTTGAACTTTCATTTACCTTTGTCAACACCCATGGCAATCTAATCCAAATACACTTCCGAAGCTTTGAATGCTTCGAGGTCACCATCTTCTACACTCATTACATTCCCCTTCCTATCAAAAGTGGCACGTGATCCCTCCATTTCAAAAGTGATCCCCTCTCCTTGCACATCGATACATGCCCCAACTGTATTTAGGAAAGATCTTCCTAATATAATATAGTTGTCTTTACCTTTCTTTGAAAATATTACATAAAAATCAACGGGAACAAGGAAGTGTCCAATCCGAATGGGGACATCTTCCACAATTCCCGCTGGAGTATGCATAGTTCCATCGGCCAATTGAAGGCTAGTATTTGTAATCTTTATTTGCACTGGGCAATGGTCTTGATAGAAGGTAAAGGGCATGACACTAATAGCGGCCCCTAAATCACATAATGCATTTCTAACCTTATGAAGACTCAATGTGAAGGAAATATTAAAACAACGTGGATCTTTAAGCTTTGTAGGAATGATAACCTTCCCTTCTACAAGGGGAGGTTCCTTGGGAAAATCTTGGGTTGTTTCTTCTTCTTGAAATGTCTTGCCAATCCTTGCCTCCAACCTTGAAAAAGCTTTGTCATTTGCCATCGTTGCTTCACCAGCTCTTTCTTCTAACTTCCCTTGAGCTCTTATCAAAGTCATGATCAAAGATTTGAGACGGGATGTCTCCTCTTGTGTAGGGGCTCGGGTTGGTTTTGCTAGTGAAGGATTATTGTAAAGTTCGTGGGGCAACTTATAGATGGGCTCCTTACTCTTTCCTCGATTACAAGTGCAATTCTTTTTAAGCTCGCGAAGAATAACGGTAAGGCTTTCTACACGGGACAATAGGCTTCTCAATTCTTGGTCCTCGGTTGAGCTCTCACAATTTCCCAAAAGGTATCAAAAGGTTTGTCACGAATCATGTTGATTGTGACTATTAACGGGTCTTCACTCTCTTGGGTGGTTTGGCTTGAACTCGACGGGGTTAACTCTTCTACTCTCTTTTGGAGAGACATGATTGTTGATTTGAGTGAGCCTATGGTAAAAAAGAAGTATGAGGACATGTTGTGTTGTGCTTGGATTACTTCCCTCAACTTGGCATCTACTTTTGCTATTACTTGACCATTTTGAAAAGATGAGCATGGAATGGTATGGGGTGCATTAGTAGGTTGGGCTTGGCGAAATTGTAGGTGAAAGGGGTTTAATGGTGTGAGTTTATTCCCACATCTTTTAGGTACATGCCCTATTCCTCCACAAAGTTCACAAGGGGTTGTTGGTGAGGTAAACGGGTTTAAAACTCTTGGACGATATAAAGTACTTCCTGGGGTGGTTTCATTTGATGGAACGGGACAGGCTAAGGAAATGGTAGTGTCAACATCACCAGAGGTTTCCACTCGGCTTTTCTTTCGCTCTCCCCCATTACTTTGGGAACCTTCCCCACTTTCTCTTCGTGAATTACTCGATATGGTTGACATGGTGGATTGAGGTTTAAACCTACGATGGAGAGCTATGACGATCTCTTCCCACTCCATTGGTTTTGTGGCATCTTTAAGATGACGGGTGAACCACCATTTGGCTTCTCTCTTTAGTGATAAGGGAAAGAGAGTTTCTTTTATTTGGTTTTGGGTGATCCCTTCCCTCTTAAAATTTTGACACAACTCACAAAAAGTTTGGATATGGTGGGCTGTGTTTTCATTTGGCTCGCCACTGAATTGGTTACCTTCAATGAGAGCAATTAGAGTGATATGGACCCTTAGGATCCCATTAGTAAATTGCTAAATGTAAGAGATGATAATATGATTGATATGTAATTTAATCTAATGTAATCTAATGTAATCTATTCCTTATGATGATCATGATCTTAGACTTTTATTAGGCTGCAAGGTTGAGCTTTTCCATCCGAATTCATACCCTAGATAAGGCAATAAACATCCCCATTAAAGCTTGGCAGAAGAAGAGGCAAGAGGCGTTCAGCAGCATACATACCCGATCAGGTATATGGTAAATCCGATCGGGTATGTAACCGTGATGGATCTTCTTTCGTCTCTTCGAATTTCTTCTTTGGGCACGGAATCCTATGCCTTGTTTTGGTAGTTTGCAGCTCGGAAATGGTCTTGGACCAGGCTTTGGATAACTTGGGCTTGTGTTTTAATTGAGAAACTAAGTCAAAAGTCAAGACCAATCCACTTTGAGGAATGATGCAATGGGAATTGTGATCCAATCATAAAATTGCTATCATCGGTTCCTCGTAAACTTGTATTCTAGTGCCTTTGCTCCATAAAGTAAGAAAATATAGCAAAACCGCTTCATTTCCTATAAAACGAGACAAAGCACGCAAAACAACTAGAATAGTAATATTAGCTCGTTAATCACTTAACAAAGTGCATAAATCATATAGAAATCGAGCTAAAACGGGGGATAAATTTGTACAAAATATAGCTTATCACCAAGCATAAAATGGCCAAGGAGAGGTCATGGTGTAAAGCATCGAGGGAGGAACATGTTGCACGTTTCCGAAGATCTGTTAATTATGGCAGTTTCTGACGTACTTAATACAATCTGACTCCATTGTCGTCCAGTAATATCCTAGACGCGTAATTTTCTTTGCCATCATGGTTCCGCTCATGTAGGGATCGCATTCTCCATCATGAACGTTTTCCATTACCTTTTATTCTTGCGAACGATCAAGGCAACGCAAGATGACACCACGAGGAGTTCTTTTGTACAACTCTCCTTGCATGAGGCGGTATTGAGAGGCTAGGAGGCGTATGACGCGTTGTCCTCTCTTTACTATTTTTGGTGGATATGTACCATTGAGTTTGAAGTTTAGAATTGTTTGGAATCAGGGTTCCTCTGGCTTTCTTCTTCATCTGTAAGCTGGTGCACATAGGCTGATTCTCACCGCCGTTCGATGCATAAAGGTATTTCGATCATGTTGTCTCGCATATTGATCAAGGCTGCATGTTTCACAAGAGCGTCTGCGAACTGATTCTCTTCGCGAGGTAGATTTAGATAAGTGACATGATCGAAGAATTGGGTGACCTGTCTATCCTAGCCTGATAGGGTGCTCGACTTTCACTTCGAATTTTCCACGATCCTCTAACTTGGTTAATGATCAATGAGGCAAGCTTCATATTGTGGTGCGTTATTTGTCACCTAGAAATCATGTTTGACAGATAGTGGTGTATGCTCACCGTCAGGAGAAATGAGCAGTACTCCCACTCCAAATCCTCTTAAATTTGATGCGCCATCAAAATTAAGGCCGCAAGAGTCTACACAAGTCTATAGTATGTCCTCATCTGGAAATGACCCCATGTCTGATGCTTGGGCATCTTTGATAGCTTTATCTGCAAAAAATTCATCAACGGCGCGTCCTTTATGACTTTCAGAGGTACATTCTTGAGATCAAACTCTGAGATCATTAAGGTCAGTCTCACCAAACGTCCGTTGAGAATGGGTTTCTCGAAGAGGTATTTGACGAGCTCCATTTTAGAGTACACCTCGACAGAGTAGCTAAGCACGTAGTGGCGTAAGTTCTTTGTTGCCCACACAAGAGCGAGGCATGTCTTTTCGAGAGGTGTATATTTACACTTATATTCTAAGAACTTCTTACTAAGGTAGTAGATAGCTCTTTTTTCTCTTCCAACGGTATGTGCAAGCATAGCCCCAATGCTTTTTGGCAGTCGTCATCCCATATGGTATGTTTTGTTTTCTTTAGCGTTTTGAAAATAGGTTCACAAATCATATTAGGTTTCGATATGAACCGGCACCCACGAATCCTCTAACCCCATTCTCCGTTTCGGGTTGCGGCATTTTGATTAAGGCTTTAATTTTGGAACGATCAATTTCTATTCCCCTCTGACTGACGACATATCCCAGAAGTTTGCCTGATGTTACTCCAAATGTACATTTCTGAGGATTGAGTCTCATGTTGTATTTGCGCAGTCTTAGGAAGAATTTGCGAAGGTTGTCGATGTGTCCCTTCCTATCTTTTGACTTAACAATCATATCATCTACATACACCTCTATCTCTTTATGAATCATACCATGTAACAACGTAGTCGCGGTACGTTGATATGTAGCTCTGACATTAATTAGCCCAAATGGCATAACTGTGTAGCAATATGTGCCCCATTGAGTGACAAAAGTTGTCTTATGCATATCTTCCTTGGCCTTTTTGATCTGATTATACCCGGCATACCCATCCATGAAGGATAACAACGCGTGATCTGTTGTGTTATCTACCAATATGTCGATATGTGTTAAAGGGAAATCGTCCTTCAGACTTGCTTTGTTCAAGTCTCTAAAATCAATACAAACCCGGACTCGCCTATCCTTTTTGGGTACAGGGACTACGTTAGCCACCCAGTCAAAGTACTCTGAAACTTTGATGAAACCGGCTTTGAATTTCTTATCGACTTCTTCTTTGATCTTAAGAGCCCGTTCAGTCCTCATTAAATGAAGCTTCTACTTTACATCTCTGGCATGTCCTTGTAAGACCAAGTGAAACGTCTTTGAACTCGTGTAGAAGGTCGGCGAAACTGGCCATTTTGGTCAGGTTTAAAGACGTCCCTATCCTAAGTTCTCGGGGTTTTAGTTCGGTCCTACGTCGATGGGTTCGGTATTTTTTATGACTGGTGCCCCTTCCACTTCCTGTAATATTTCTTTAATTATATAGGGAGGTAATTCGATTGAGTCTGGTTCGGGACCATCCCCATTATCATCGTAAATAGAATTGCATTCAGAAAAATACAAGGAGTAAGAAGAATCCGATTTATTCATATTAAATTTTGAAAATAGCTGAAACAAAGAGACCATCTGTTCCGTAGTCAGTGGCGGTAAGGGAACAGTTGTTGGGACATTTCCCAAGCTGCGGTTATTATTCGATGTTATGCTAGGAAAAATAAAGGGATTAAAGGTGACAACAGGAGGAGACTCTCTAGGAACTTCGATAGACTCCGACTCTAACTCCGACTCCGACTCTAACTCGAGTTCATTGTCTTCTGGCTCCCCTTTGAAAATCTCTCCTTCTCCTGTAGAGACCTTGAAGAGGTCGTTGGAGTAAGTGTCCTCAAAAATTGTGCGATCACTTAATTAAATATCAATAATAAGAATACAAAGGGATGATTAACATTATAGTCAACTGTTCCACATTAATCGGTAACGATTGGCTTAATAGAGTTTGAGGTTATTGTCGTATGACGATGGTGATCAGTTGATCCCTTGAGGTCACACCGAAAGGACGATTCCCTAATCATGAAAGTTAATTAATTGTATAACGATACAGATTAATTAATTCCTTAAACATAACAAGTTTGTTTAATTAGAGAGAAATATATCTTATTGTAATTTGATTAAATAAGATTCAATTTATTAATTGTTATAAACGTTAGAGAAAGAGAGTGAGAGATGGTAGAGACTAGAGAGTTATTCTTTCTCATAAGCATACAATGATATATATACATGAATACATATGGAAGTTATGTAATAGGAATGTAAAGAGACAAGTCTAGTCCTACATTTATGGCCATCCTTAATACATGCGAGTTATGGACAACCACCATAAGTTTTCACAACACTCCCCCTTGGATGTCCATTCCTGAAGAAGGTGCTTCAATGAAACCTTCCTAGAAAAACCTCTTGGGGAAAACACTAGTGAAGGAAAAGTACATTAATCTGCAAACACGCATAACAAGCTGCCTCATTAATACATTTCCATGAAAAACCCACTGGGACAAAACCATGGATAGGGAAAAAGAGTACAACACGTGTTACTCTCCTTGGCGATTATATAACTTGATATATCTTGAAATCCATATTTGATGTAACTTCTTGATCATTGAAATGGAACCATCGTTGATAATCTTGATATCTTTCAATAAATGCTTGGTAAATTGAGTATATTATTTCTTCAAAGCTCGCAGTCTAGATAAAAGCATTCATGATGACTTTTGAGCCTTCATCTAAAATATTATAGTCACACTTGTAATAGAAAATCTTCCCAATAAATGACATAATATTATATGTCTAGAATAATTGTCATTTCAAAACTCATGATGGTCATACTATAGCGTAATAACGCTCTTATACGGCTACCTCGTTAAAAACCTTGCTAGGAAAACCCATTGGGACAAAAAAAAGCCTAGTCGCAGGGAAAAACAGTGTAGTTGTCATTCTTGAATTCACTCTCTTCCAGAGAATTAGTATAGTAACTCACACCTCATATGGACCAATAATTACTCTTATTCTTGCTAAATCATCTTATTGTATGAATTGTCATCCTCACTGTAGACTTTAAGTACAATATTTTTCAATTGTTATGGTACTTCTAGACCATAAACTGATTTCACATGTTTAGCAAGAAATTCATTCAAATCTGAATTCTCATATGCTCAAACTTTAGGTTGAGACAATAATTAATACATCTAGTAAACTCCAAAGAATTTTTGATGTTTCATTTTTGAACTAAACACAATATCTTTCAATCGTCTTGTAGAGGTATATATATTTCATCATAAGTTTTCAAAACTCAACTGATCAATCATTAACAATTGACGATCATACATAAGAGGTTCGTTAAGGGAGTTATCCTTGTAGGAGTAAAATATATTTCTCCTTTAAATATTTATCGATCTATATATAACAATAATATGAAATATGGGCATGCATATGAAATATAACTATTTTAAATAACATTTATATAACAATGAAATAAAAAGAATGTATATACAATACTAAGATGCAATGATGATTTACTATCTACATGCACATGATGATGATTCAAAATGCAAACTGTAGAATATTCTTTTCCTTTTTTAATATTCATAATTTATGTTGAGTTCAGGTCAATGTATGGAATTCAGGTTCATGAGCTCATTTATAATCAAATATTATATGTCGACAATCAAAATTAGACTTATATATAAGATCCCCATTTTCTAGTCCATTTAAATTCTACGGGAAAATGCATATCGGTTCGTTAAACATATCGATATAATTTCAACATCTCCCAATATTGTCAGTACTGATCAGTGATATCTGAATATATATGGTACCATTCCTCTTCTGTATATGTCATCTATTATCATTCAGATATCTATGTCACTTTAAGGACATACAAATTTATTTACTCCTTATGAGTACCAACTGTCCATGTTTGCCATTTTCTTATTACTTGAAATATGTGAACCGATATGACTTTCACAGTACATTTCACGTGTGGTTATTGTTCAATTTGGCAAGAATCCAATTTTTTATTACATATATTTTGTATGACTAATTTATAGCTCGCTATACCACATATAAGGTAATCTGTCTATAATCAAATCATAGATTCCTATTAATATATCACATTTTGATAAGGTGATCAAACTGGTATCATAATACATATTCGAAACTAAGTCAATACCAATATTTTTAATTCTGTGAACCTCTATGTCATGTATTTCATATTGAAAACAAACTGCCGAACATCAGGTTCAACTGGGGATAATATACTTGTTTCTTTTTACCAGTTTTTCTTATCATTCTCCTCCTAAGGTGTTAAAACCTATAACCGATGTATAGTCAAAAATTTGTCACAACCACCGTAGGCCTTAATTTCTTATATCATAAATGAAATTCAGATTGGCACATTTGTACGATAAAAAAATATTTTTGGGGAGTAACATATATGCAGTTGGATTTTAATGTGCCGAATCATAATGCTCAAATCAGGAGATCAATTATTTCTATAATAATCATGTGATTTTCAATCACGTGAACTACTTAGAAAAATCATTTTGTGGCTACAAGCCACTCAATAGAGTGTCAATCCATAAACATTAAGTTCTTTATTAAATTTCAAGTACTGTTTAGATCTTTATTAACAAATATACTTAGTCTCATTGTAATGTCTTTCCTTTAATAGTTTACACGGGAAAATTTGAGCACGTTTTTCATTCTTTATGATAAACTTTAGGTTTATCAATACGAGTATAATAGGAACCCGGATGGCCTCAATATTCACATCTTAACCATTGAATGTCAACCTGCTTAATTTGCTCATAACTCATAACAATCTTTAACTTTAACAAGAATTGTCTGTGTATGAATACAGTTTATCACCTCTTTAGTTGACTATAATCATCATGTTAAATTTCTTGTTAACAACATTTCATCATATGAATTCAAATTAATTCTTTTGAACCTAGCCAGATAAACAATAGATGTGATATAAAACACTAATTGGTGTCTCATTTATATTGGCAAGGCTAAATATATATCGCAATATTCTTTCACGGAATATAATATATAATATATTGCCATTTCTTCTAGTATGAACACAATTCTTACAAGGATTTCCTTTTAGGAATACAAAACATAACTTATTGTTTGAATAATCTCAGTTCAACTCAAATAATAATTCATCCATCCCATCAAAGGAGATCGTGAATTCATTGGTAGTGGTCATTCTCTTCATAATATTAATTACTTTGATCACATGTCACCTGTATACGAGATATCACAAATAGTATTTTAAGCCACTTACACGATAATGTGTCTGCAGGACTACATTTTTATGAATGATAAATATATTCCATATTCAAAACATGACATCTCATTCGCTGCAGGAAATGATAAAATCCGTTATATGATCTCAGTATTTTAGATTTTGTGTAACACCCGCAAATGTACCCTATTTTTATAGTAAAAATATATTTTACGGATACTTTTCAGCGAAATTTAGTTTTAGTTTAGAATTAAATTTCCCGTGTCTAGCTTAGAATTTCCGAGTTCGTTTTTGGACTTTACGCGAGATTTTGAGTAAGTTACGTCTTAAGACGTTTTTGGACTTTTCCCATATGTTTCCCACTTACTCCTTATACTCCCTTAATACCCCTAAGCTCACCCTCATTCAATCTTCTTCTTCTTCCTCACCAAGTAACCATCAAACCCTAACCTCCATAATTGTTCGATCTTTAAATCATCGCTACTCCTTCGTTTCCCGCTCAAATTCACTAAAGTTCGTCATATTCTTTCCCTCTCATCGTCCTCTATCCATATTGGTAATAAAATTACCGCCTTTCTCGCTTTTCAATTTATCCGTCTTTCTCAAAGGTGAATTATATTCATCTTTTATTATCTAGTTGTAAGTGGTGACCTCCAAGACCCCGACAAAGACTACTTCTTGATAGAAGAGGACATCGACGCGGATTGAAGACGCGAAAAGGTAACGGTGAAGAGTTAGTCGATATCATTTACGTGTTTTATGTGTTTTTCTATGATTAGCGATCGTATTTAGAATATGATTAGTAATCTTAGGGATTGTGTGTTGATGATAGTTGTTGTTAGTTGATAAATGATAATGAGAATTGATGATTTGTGATGTTAGATGATGATTGTTGAATGTTGAAGTTTAGTGAAAATTGTGATTTTCGTGCATATTGGACCCCACCCGAGCAGCTGACCGACTGGGGAGTGCCTGTATAATTATTTGTGATACGTAAAAATTTGAGTATGCTTTATGTCTCAGCCGGCCTACCGGAAGCCGGTCAGCAGACCGCCTGAGACACCCCTTAATATGTCATCTTTTTCTCATATGTTATTGGTCCCAGCCGGGTAGCCGGCAGCCGGTCCCTTTGACCGGCTTGGACACTCTGTATTTCCACTTGTTTTCTTTTGTTACTATGGGTGGCAGGCGGGTAGCCGGCAGCCGGTCCACCTGACCGGCTGGCACACGCTGACCGGCTTGTATCGCATGTTTTGTGACGGTTTTTGATATGTTTCAACTTTGAGTCGATTTTACACATGTTACGGTTTGAGCACTAATTTTCTATGTGCTTTGTACTCTCATTCCTTTGGCTACCTCCACGTTCGTAAGGCTGGAATGTCGGAACGAGGAGTGTATCCTTACTGCTTAATTGCATGTGTTAGTGGGCATATGACGATGTTGTTGGGAGGCGAACGCTTTGCGTTGATCGACCATGCCGTCAAATGTTGTATACTTGAGAGGTTGTGTCATTGCATGTAGCGTACCACTTGTTATGAGGCTTGTGTTCTTTTCCACCTCTTTCGTGAAGGTTGACTGAATTTGGGGTACTCGGCGTCTATGATTGATCGAGTCTTGGATGCGAAACGTTTATCGCATGTCGAATCGGAAAATGTTATTCCGACAGTCTGGCCAAGTTTAGACTAGGATCGGATATTTATATCATCGTCCTACCGGAGTAAATTAGTCTACATATACGAAATGTATTGAATCGTGTATGCGTTCAGGGCAATGTTTTATCCCGTGGATGCCTTTTAATCATACTTGCATGTACACGGTGCTAGTACGTGTCATTTACCGTGAGAGATGTCGTCAACGTATTGTACGTTTGGTTCGATGAATATATGATTGGTTTATTTGTGATCTTTGGATGACTTGGCATGGTTTGTTTGTCGAGTCCCAATCTTATCAAACTTATGCCGCTAACGGTGAGATGCAAGCCTTAGTGAGTGTATGGTTGCCTAAGAGTGTCATCCCCGAGTCTTTCTATAATATGATGTTTACGGCTTTGTACTTCATATATCGATATTCTTATATATTGAATTGCGTATTTATCCTTCTCGTATTTCACATGTATATCTATATATGCATGCTTCTACTTTTGTATTTCCGTTTATGTACGTTTAATGTGATATGGCTGGGAGAACCCGGAGTTACTCCCCATTGACTATGGCGTTCATGTTTTTCATGGATGAACAGGTTGCTTGATTGGATGGCTTTTTACTTGTGGTATTTTGGGTTCGGGTGTGAGCTAGCGGGCGTTGGCCTGGATGAGTCACCTCTAGATGTTGTTTAGCTAGTTGCTAATAACTTTGAGGTTGGATAACTTTGATGTTAGGATTAACTTGTTTAGTTTTTGTTTCTTATGAAGATGGTTAGACCTCGAGTAGTAGAGAACGTTATGCTAGAAGCTCTTACGCAAGTATTAAAGAATTAACAAGATGCGGTTATTGCTCAAGCCAACCAAGTTCCCCCTCGTAGAGAAGATAACCACCAAGGAGGCTATGCTTGGGTGGCAAGCCAAATAGTTAGGAGTATTATTATACCTTATGGTGGAGAGCCGGACCCTACCGAGCTATCGGAATGGTTTCGAGAAATGGAGAAGGAATTTGATTTATACCAAGTCCGTGAAGAGGACAAGGTAAGGATTGCCAAGCACTTCCTTGTAAGGGAAGCTGTGACAACCCTCGCGAATGCGGAAATATAAAACATACAAGTATGTGAAATAATATGCAGAAATATGAAGTTTTAAAAACTTTTATACATGCAAGATAGATAATATGAGGAATGTCGAAATATTACAAACTAAGTACGAAATACAACAAAGACACGGGGTCTCTTAAAATGTTAGCAAAGAACAAGTGTTTAGCAAAACTAGCTAAAATTGTCTAGAGGTGAAACTTCCAGGGACAACGCCCGCTAGCTCACACCCGAACCCAAAATAGCATAAGCAAAAAGCCATCCATGCAAGCAACCTGTTCATTCATGAAAAACATGAACGCCACAATCAGTGGGGAGTAACTCCGGGTTCTCCCAGCCATATCACATTAAACGTACATAGAAGGAAATACAAAAGTAAAACATGCATATATATAGATATACATATGAAAGACAATAAGGATAGATAGGCCAAGCGATATGTACTGATAAGAGCATATGGAATACAAAACCGAATCCATCATGTTATACAAAGACTCGGGAAAGACACTCTTAGGCAACCGAATACGCTAACTAGGGCTTGCATCTCACCGTTAGCGGTATAAGTTTGATAAGATTGAGACTCGACAAACAAACCATGCCAAGTCATGCGATGATCACAATAAATCCAACATATTATCATCCATTCACGAACCAATACATTGACGGTGCCCAATCATGCAATGACCATGAATAATATCATGAAATCACGCATTCAACGACGACGACACAAAGACGACATCTCTCACGGTAAATGAAACGCACTAGCACCGTGTACATGGCAAGTATGATTAAAAGGCATCCACGGGATAAGACGTTTCCCTGAACGCATACATGATCACATTTTGTATATGTAGACTAATTTCCTCCCGGTAGGACGATAATAAAACGGCTCCTAATCTAAACCTGGCCAAATTCTCGGAATCACATTTTCCGATTCGACATGCGATAAACGTTTCGCATCCAAGACTTGGTCAATCATAGACGCCGAGTACCCCAAATTCGGTAGATCAATTCACGAAAGAGGCGGAAAAGAGCACAAGCCTAATAAAAAGCGGTACGCTACGCTACATGCAAATAACACCACCTCGCAAGTACACAACATTTGACGGCCGGGTCGATCAACGCATAGCGTTCAACTCCCAACAACGTCGTCGTATGCCCACTAACACATGCAATTAAGCAGTAGGATACATCTCCGTTCCGACATTCCAGCCTTACGAACGGAAAGGTAGCCAAGGGAATGAGAGTACAAAGCACAAGACAAAATAGTGCTCAAACCGTATCATTTGTAAAAACCGACTCAAAGTGGGACATAGCAAAAAGCGTCACAAAACATGTGATACAAGCGAATGAAATATCATAAATCCAAAATATGAATATTATAAGTCACTACGTAAAATTATACGATAAACGGATCATGCAAACTATTATAAATTACGAGTTTTAGAAATTATATGAGAAAAACACAGCCGTGTTCCAGGCCGGTCAGGAGGCCGGCGGCCGGTACCCCGGCTCGGAGCACAAGGCAAAAACCAAAAATCACTTAAAACAGAGCAGTGTGCTCCTGGCCGGTCAGGGGGCCGGCGGCCGGGCACCCGGCCAGGAACACCTTCATACAAAAATTCCAAAATTTCCAAAGTTCATTTTGATGTATTCCCAGCCGGTCAGGGGACCGGCGGCCGGTCACCCGGCTGGGAACACAACTCCACCCGAGAACCTCTTTCACTTACCCAATTCATTTCAATTTTCATAAATAACTTCTAATGATTATCAACAATCAATATACATCATCAACATTCATCACATAACAACATTCATTAATCATAACATGATTCCTAAGCTTACTAATCGTATTCTAATACGATTTATAGCATATAAAGCATGTAAAACACGTAAATGATACCGAGTAACCCTTCACCGTTACCTTTATGCGTCTTCACTACTCGTCAAGCTCCTCTTCAATTAGAAAATAGTCTTTGTCGGGATCTTGGAGGTTACCACCTACAAATAGATCATAAAAGATGAATAAAATTCATCTTGAGAAAGACGGAAAGTTTGAAAAGCGAGAAAGACGATGATTTTAATATCAATACGGATAGAGGAAGGTAAGAGGAGAAGAATGATACGAACTTACGAGAATTCTAGCAAAGAACGAATGAGCTATGAGAATTCTAAGATTGAAACAAAGAGGGAGGCAAGGGTTTGGTTGCTTAAGGAAGAAGAAATGTGAAATGTGTTTGTGTTGAATGAAAAATAGGTTAAGGGAGTATGAGTATGAATAAGGAAAAAGTCAATAAAAGTCAAACTCGCCTTAAGACGGGATTCTCATGTAATCTCGCGGAAATTCCAAATACGAACTCGGAAATTCTAAATTCGACTCGGAATGTAACAACCCGAAAAGTACCCAATTTTTCTAGTAAAAATATTTACTAACACTTTTCAGCAGACTTAAGGTTTTAAAATAGAAATTTTTGTTCCGAGTCGTATTTTGAAATTCCGCGTTCGTATTTGGAATTTCTGAGAGATTTCATGAAAAGACCGTTTTTGGTCATCTTTGACTTTTCTTGACTTTTAAGTCGTCTTTGACTTTTTCTTGACTTTTTAAAGTCGTCATTGACTTCTTGACTTTTAAGTCGTCATAAACTTTTCTTGACTTTTAAGTCATCTTTGACTTTTCTTGACTTTCAGTCAACTTTGACTTTCGTTGACTTTTTCCCAACTCGCCTTATAAGTTTGAAGACCGAAATTTTATTTAAAAAAATAATATTTTTGATTTATTTTTATTTAGATTTATTAAGATTTATCATAATTTAATATAATTATTTTGAATTTATTCTGAATTTAAAGAATAACTTTTACGGTTTTAACCGAACGTCATTTAACTATTCCCGGGTCAACTTAAGTCCCGAAACCCGACTTTGACATGAGTCATACGCCCCATGTCACTTTTTTTCCACTCATATTAGATCTTTTAATTAATATGATTAAACTAATAAAAATATCTAAGATATTTGTAACTTTATCGTTCTGTCAACTTAAACTCCGCAAATCGCGTAAAAACAGACCCGATTCCTCTCCAAATCACACGTCTCTTTTTTCCCCTCTTAGGACTTGATTTTCTTTCTTTTCATTACTCACTAACAACTTTTCATTTTACAACTAGTTTTGTCTCCCGTGAAACTCACGGGCTATTTAAGGTCCCTTTTTAGCTTTGTTTGTTTTCATTATTTTGATATGATGATTGACTCATATGTATACAATATACAATAAATCAACTATTAAACTATTGCTTATTTAGTGGAAGTAGTGTTTTAATAATTTTATGTCAGGAAAAATGTAATAGCTGACGGTTGAGAAAACCAAAATTTGTTGGCGATATATTTTGGTAAAGGTTATCTTATATGAATTCAATCGGCTTGAGTGATAATTAATAGTTGAGAGAAACATTACGAACATGGCATGAACAAAAATGAAAAACTACATTGACTTGTCTTTAAGTTTGATGGTAAAAAGAAGAATATATCGTATTGTGTTGAAAGTCAAGTGGACATACAAAATATGCACTATTTTAAGTAATTGTCAAAAAATAAGGTATAAGAGAAAGTTGGAAAGAGAACGTAGAAACATTTCTCATTTACTCCTTATTCAACATATTAGCAAAAAGAGAGACATTCTTACTTCGTAAATAAGAAATAATTAAACACGACCCATTCCATTCGTTATTTTAACAAAATTGAAAGTTATATTTATAAATTTTATCCATGTTGAAAGAGCATCAAACATAATACGTGTATTGAAAACTCCTTCCTAAATTGCATGCGTGAATTTGGACCATTTTGTTCTAGAAAAAACACCGAGGAATTTTAATCAAATAGACTGATTACGGTACTTATGTATGCATGATCCCACGCGATCCCACTATAACAACTTTGGATCGAGTTTGAATAAAATGACTGATGCACGAATTTTGGAATGAAGTAAATGAAGTAACACTAAAAATAAGGTCAATAGGAAAAAAACAAATATGTCGCTACTTGGACAAAAATTAACCATAAATATTGCGTATATAAGAAATTTATCAAACACCATTACTAAATTTCTTAATATATTGTAATAACTAATAATTACATGTACAAAATATTATGAAAAAATAAAGAAAAAATGAAAGCGATCTCTCATGCCATTAGTCCATTATCACCTCCACCTTTTTCACTGCTATTAATACCACGAAATACAATGTTAGAGAATCATAATCGAAACAAATTGTTACTCAACTAATTGCATCAAAACTCAAGAAAAAATTACATTGAATAACAAATAACCTTCTCTTTCCATTCCTTTTCTTCAACTTTGCTTCTTATTTTTCTAATGCCCTTCAAACCTTGAGCAGCTCAAATCTATGATACACAGACAATAACTTAGGAAAAGAAAATATACGAGTATGTTTTATGAGTTATTGAGATCAATACTTGAATACATACTATTATCTTACCGATGGGTAGTTGGATCCCTCGTTCAATTAATAACTATAGCCTTTCATATGTAACAAAAAAATTGCAATTTAAAACCGGGTAGAAACTCCGTATTATATAAAATAGGATACAAGTCTCGTTAACTAAAAGCAATTATAAAGATACGAAATCTCTCGTCCTAGCTTTCTTATGATATATAGGAATGTGTACATTATATTTTCAGCTGATGGAGGGGAAACTTTTTGTAGTGTTTACATGTGGAACTCATGGAGT
Organism: Heliosperma pusillum; assembly: GCA_022085475.1. Classification (NCBI taxonomy): domain Eukaryota; kingdom Viridiplantae; phylum Streptophyta; class Magnoliopsida; order Caryophyllales; family Caryophyllaceae; genus Heliosperma; species Heliosperma pusillum. The sequence goes on along the minus strand of JAIUZE010045395.1, from coordinate 236,548 downwards.
TATCTTAATAACTAAGGAAAATAAAATGTTGGTCATTAATTAAGGAAACGGTTGTAGTTATGGAAGTGAGTAAAAGCGTGGAAATGGAGGGGTAAGACTTGAGACTTGAGAGTATGGTAAGATAGTGTTTAGTGTTTATTACTCATAAATTTTTGCTGAGAAAATGAAAAAGACTATTGTCCTCTATAGTTTATTTGTATTTATTTTATTTTATTATTATAAATCTTATTATAGGTAGGTTTGAGTAAATTCTCATCTTGCAAATATTGTGCCACGTGTCGCTCTATTAAGTACTCAACTTACCTTTTTATATTATTGTAAGATAAATCAAATTAAGATCTAATTCACACTTTCTTTAATCGTTCTTCATCGTTCTTCGTCGTTCTTCATTTGTTCTTCGTCGTTCTTGAGCAAAATCATCATAAAACCTTCATTTCTTAATTAAATCCGTCCTAACTTATATTTCTAGAATCTCCTCTTCGCTCTCCATCTTCAAGTACGGTTTAATTTCAAATCCGACAAAATCGTTTTCAACATTTAATGATGGAAAATCAAGTTTTTTCAATTTCTAATAATATTTATTCTTGGTCATTTCTTATAGGGGAAGATTTTGAAGACGGAGTTTGGATCGTAATATTAGAGAAGAGAAGATTAGTAGACGGGTTTTTCTGTACTCTTATGTTTGGTTGTTTTGCTACTTTTGTGCTAGCTAAAGTAACGATTCCGAGTTACTCGAACGCAAATAATGGTACATATCTTTAGTTAGTTGTATAGTATTGTTACTTATGATTTTTAAAGTAAGGAAACATGATAAGTAGTTATTGGTTATATGTGATGAATAATTAGCAGATAGTGTTCTTGAATATTTGAATGATCTTGGTTATTAACCATCGATTTTAGTAACTGATGATGGTTGAATTTGATTGTTAAAAATGGATTGTTGTTAATTAGAATCATGTTTTAGAATTTATTGGAAGGTGGTGATGTTGGTCGTGTATGGTGGGTCACGGGTGGTGGTGGAAAAACAGCCCAACGGCCTTCGCGCTATTTTTCCCGCCCTTTGCTTCCCCTCTCCCTGTTTAGTCCTTCATTGTCCCTCGCTCGGTTCCCCTTCATTCTTCTTTTTTTTCTTTCGTTCGTTTATCTTTTCCTTCCTTCCTTTTCGGTTCCATCCACCTCGCTATATCATGTGTTACTCGCTATGTCGCTAGTGACGCTTCGCCCTCCCTCTTTTCTTTCCCCTCCTCTTTCCTGCCCTCTATCTCGTACACTCATTTTTCCGCTCCGCATTCTCCCGCCTACCTTCTCCACCACCCTAATATTTCAGCTCGCTCTAACCTCCACGCCCCTTTCTGCTTTCTCGACCACTTCATCCTTTCCCTATAAACATCTCCCTTCCTTTTCTACTTCCATTCAATAATCCCAGGTTTAAGGCATGGTCAAGCAGGTTGGTCAGGCCGGTCCAGCCAGGTCTTGGTTGGTCCGGGGTTTGGTTCTTGGGAGTTGTGTCGATACTTGTTTGTTTTGTTGTTGTTTTAATGGGTTTTAAATATGTTAAGCATGCGGGAAATATTAAGAAACGGTTTTTAGAAAAGATAACCAAAACCGGTCCAAAATGAACCGTGGGTCCCTTTGGACTTATGACGTTTTTTTGAGTATTGTTATTTTATCGTGTTTTGTAATATTTAGCAAGTGGGAAATTTTAATAAGTAAATTATTTAATTAAAAGCTTTTCAATATATTAATATTTCTCACATGTTAGAAATTATAATACAAGATTGTAGTTAATTTGATATCCTTTACGTCAAGCGGGTTTTCGTATGAATTAATAATTCACATGTTAGAAATAGAATGAAATAGCATGAAATGAATGTGATATTCTTATGTTCAAGCCTCGATGGCTAAGACTCTGTTTCTAGCCGGTTTGACCAAACGGGTTTGGTCAAACTAAGATCTAGTCAGCCCCGTTTTGACTGATGACCCGTCGGGGGACTCGGGTCGGGGATTTGTCTTCAGGTAAGGTTTTATTTAATGAATGAATGAATGAGCCTTAGTAGATATGAGGCGATATGATATTTGAATATGATTTATATGCAATTAGTCACATGATAGGAAGTTTTTTCCGTGACTGTTTAATTGTATGATATATGTCGTGTTGACTAAGTACTCATAGAGAATTATGATTATATGGCGTCTTGACCATTCTAATTCTAAATGAGCACCTAGGACCATGACATTGATAGGACTTACTATCTTTAACGAGCATATGGAGCTCACAGCTTGATAGCTTTTGTGTCACTGGCCTGGGATTTTGATACCAAGCCGGGCCATGGCGCCTAATTGCTTCCACTTTGGGAATGGAGCCAGCTTAAGTACTAGCCAACTCTGCTTAGGGGGTCGCCTAGTAGAGATTCTCATGTACTTTTGGTCATGAGACAGGGAATGGGTTAGCTGTTGTCTCTAGGTCTGATCAGTCTAGGACTAGGATGTTTATCCTACCTTGTGGTATAGCCTCGAGTTACAGAAGTCGACTATTGACTGGGCTAAGAACTTATGCCTGTTTCTAGACGTATTGGTCTTTCATGTTTGATGATTCTATGAATCTTAGAAGGTGAGATGTAAGCCGGCTAAGGTTGATAGAGTTTGGATTACCGGTTGTTAACTGATTCACATGATAGTTTGTATGATTAGGGTTGAGTTGTATCCAGGCCATGTTTTAAATGTAACCTCTGAGCTTAAATACTATCTTCCCTACCTCGTGGTATAGGTTGTTAACCGATTCACATGATAGCTTGCATGAGTAGCTTATCCTTCATATGCTAGGTTATATGTTAGTTATTTGTTTCATAACATGAAAAGCATATCGTATATGTTAAGGTTTCGTATTTTCCATATACATCTCTTTTATGTGATTCATGTTTTATTAAACTCGACATTTCGTGGCTGGGAGAACTCGGAGTTACTCCCCACTGACTGTGGCTTCCGTGTTTATATTTAATGCGGTTGGAAGGTTTGTGATGCATACTTGGGTACATTGACGAGCTAGCGAGTGAAGTATTACCTTGGACCTATATTCGGTTCTTAGGATTGTATTATTTAATACACTCTTTTATTTTCGTATTTATACGGGAGATATGTCTCCCGTCTTAGATACTTCTTATGTATAATATTATTTCCTTTTTGTTATGAACCTTTTTCTTTAAGACACCTTTGTTATGATGAATATATTTAATGGTAGGTTCCGGTTTTAAAATTTACCGATTTTCAATAAAGTGAACCTATTAAAAACGTATTCTCATCTTTTATTTATATAAATTACTTGTTTATCTTTCCGCAAATTCGAGGGTGTTACATTTTCATTTTATTATTGTTAATCTCATGTCTTTGTTTAAGTTTATTGTAGTTGTTAATTTCATTAAAGTTTGTTACTTTGTTATTTAAATCATGTTTATATTCTTTTTATTGTTAGTGGGTGGTTTAATTACTTTAGTTTTCACAATGTTAGAGTAAATTATTGCTAGGGTTAAAGGGGATCTTAAGTGGGTTTAAATGGTTTTAATTATTGTGTTTTGTTAAGAGTATTTTTGTGGGTTACTTGTCTTTAATCTTATGCTCACTCCATGTTCGATGAAATGCTTAAAGTGAAAACTTGAGTCTTTCTCTATTTTTACTCACTACTCTTTAAAGCGAAAACTTAGACTAGTAGTAATTAGACGACATGATTTTGATAGGATTGGCCTAATATGAGCGATAGCTTGCTTAGACCCGACCTAAGGGACCTCTTATACCGAAAGGTTGAGACTTTACCTAGACTTGTACCCATTTTAATTACCTTATTTTGTATATGTTGAGCGTTGGATGTTTTCCTCTTGTTTTGTGCATTTAATATGTTTGTTGAATTGCTTAAATGAGAGTTTGACATTTCTTATCGTGTAGACTCGTCATGGGCAAAATCCCTTGACTTGTTTGTTGACCGCACTTGACAAGTGGGTTGAGAATTGCTAAGGCGAAAGCTTAGCTAGACTCGACTCAAGGACCTTCTCTCATTGAAAGATGGAGACACACCTAGACCTCATCCTTCGTTTCACCTCTCATTTTGTCTTAGACTTTACCCCACCTACTTAAGTGAACCCGAGACCCTAGCCGCCTCTCCTCATTTGTGTTCTTTGTTTAGTTTATGTTTACTAGTTTTTAATTTATTATTATTATCACTCACATTATTTGTTTGACTAAACCAGAACAAAACCGAGACTTATAGCCTAACCCCACCGTCCTTTGTGGGTCGACCCCGACTTCCGCTATCGCATTAGTTGGATTTATAAATAGTTTTTGCTTGGGTGGTGGGCGAAAAACCGCCCCATCAAAATGGCACCGTTGCCGGGCATGGTGCTTTGTTAGATATAAGTCTTAGTTTAGTTTTGGGATTAGTCATATTTTATTGCTTTTGAAAAAAAGAAATGTTGATTATTTATTACTTGCATTTTTAGTTTATAATTAGTCATTTGCATTTAGACTCTTACAGTCCACTATGTCTCCGTTCAATATTTATCAAGATGAAAATGAACCATTCCATGAGTATCTTGATAGGTTTGATTCTTATATCTCTAACAGTGCTTCTTATGGCTACTTCACTACAAAAAAAAAGACTCATAGCGACGGACGATTGCGTCGCAAATACGCTTAATTCCGTTGCTAAAAGGCATTTGCCACGGAATTTCCGTCACAAATACTGCGTCGCATATTTTCGTCACAAGAGGTACAGTCTGTGACGGGAATTCCGTCGCAAATTTTTGCTACAGAATTTTGCGACGGAATTTCCGTAGCAACCCTTTGCGACGGAATTTCCGTCGCAAATATATTTTCCCACGCGAGCCAATATTTGAGCGGTAAAAATTTTTATCTACGACGAAAATTCCGTCGCAAAATCCTCAAAATCCGTCGCAAAATGACTTCTTGCGACGAAATGCAATTCGTCGCAAAAAACCAAAAAATCCGTCGCAGAGTCCATTTTGTGACGGATTTTAATTCCGTCGCAAAAAATCCGTCGCAAAATGACTTTTTTCTTGTAGTGCTTTCTTACTAAGTTTGAGGCGCTTTGCGCTTTATGTTTGGGCATGAATTCCAAAACTTGTAATTTGGCAAATAATATGAGTGGTGATCGAGTCTTTAACATGAATTGTAAAGACTTTTGGAATTTCATAGAACTCATGGCTTCTCAATGCGAGGAGGTAGCTCTCCAAGAGTATTTGTTTGATGATTTGACTCAAATGAATGATTCTTTTCCTCTTGATAATGTGCATAATATCCAATCTCAACATGCTCCCGTCGTCCCCAACAATATGTGTGGTATGCAATCATTCTCACCTACTTGTGATACATGTGGTGGTGTGGGACATACCTCTCAAATTTGCACTACACCTTCTTATTTCTCATCTTATCCCAATGTAAATGCAATGTATAATGCCAATATTGAATCTCCTTCTAATGAAAACATGTCACACTTTGATTGTTATCCAACTTCACCTCTTAAACACCAACTCACACCCAAAAATGACAAAAGTGAGTTCGAGTTTATGAGAATTGATGATGATTCATGTTTGAATAATGTGCATTGTTCTCTTGTCAATGATGATATGAATGATATGTATTTGAATGAGCTTGAGCATGTGACATTATATGTGAATGTTGATGAAGAAAGTTGTGTTGACAATGTTGTTGGTTGGAAAAATCCTTGGGATGAGTATGCAATTCTTGATGTGCCCTTGCATGCTAATATGATGAATGATGATGATGATTTGCATGCCCTTGACTTCTCTTTTGAGTCACCTTGTCTTTTATCGATACAACCCTTGCCCTTCTTATGCCAACCTACACCTTATTTTGTTGATTGTGAGTTGGAAAGTTTCAACTTTGATGAAAATGTGTGGTTGAGTGAACCAAGTTGTCTTGATTTATGTGAGTTTGAGAGGATATCGTTTGATGTGGATCATGAGGTGGTGGAAAAAGAGTTAGTTAAGAGGAATGATGAGGAAAATGAATCTTGTGATGCTTCTTTGAAGGAGATTGTGGATATTGAGGATAAGTGGGGTGTTGAGATCGATTTGCTTGAGGGACCCCTTCTTGAAAAATTTGAGATTGATTTTAGAATGAACGATGAGACTAGTGAGGAAGAGAGTGTGAGTATTGATTGTGAGGTGCATCTACTTGATGGACCTATTTTTTAGAAATTTGAAGCTCCTTCTTGTGGTGAGGATGATTTACTTACCCTCACTAATGGTTTTCATGTAGTCTTTGAGGATCTTGAGAGTGAGATTGAGGAAGAGAGCATGCTTGAAAGGTTGGATGTTAAGTGGAATGAGGAGCGTCTTGAGGATGATAGCTTAGAGGAATCCCCTTTGACTACCCCTTCTGTTTTGCTTGAGTCTCTTACTTTCATTGAGCATCTTGGCTCTCCTATCTCTTGTGAGGCAACCATCACAAATTTTAAAGCCATTGATAATGATTTATTTGACGATGGTTGTATTAATGACATGTTTGAAAACCCCTCTCCCCTTAATGCATTGCATGTTCCACCTTCTCTTTTTTAGAAGGATATCTTTGATGTTGGGGGATTGAAAAAAAAGCCAAGGGATAAGGATACTACTCAAGTCTCCTATAATGTTGTGTGTCCCAAAATTCTTCGTTTTTAGCATCCTTCTTCCAAAAAGGAGGAAACATTTTATATCATCGAATTTGAGATTGACATGGAGGATGATAAAAACGGAGATAATTGGAAGAAGTTCAAGGATGTGAGCTACTATGATGAGGTTAAGGCCATGGGTGGCCTTGTATATAGATTGTGGGATCCCGGATCATTGTTGGATGCATGAGTAGGTTTTGCGGTTTCCTTAAAACCGCGCTTCTTGGGATGCAACCCCAGCTTTTTATTTCTTGTCGTTCTTTCTTTTCTTATTGAAAAATTCCAAAAACATGTTATTTCTTTTCTTCTTCTCCTAGCATTTGGACCATTGAGGACAATGTCCGGTTTAAGTGTGGGGAGGAGATTAGTGTATAAATTATTTTTGAAATATTTAAAATTTTTGAAAAAATCCTAAAAATTAGTTTGTATATAGTTTATTTTGTAATCCATAGGTGCGCCCCACACCATAAGAAGCACGAAATAGGAAAAATGAAGACGCTATGGTGAGATCTTTCCTATTCTCTTCTCCCTTATCTCTTTTTTCTTCTTACTTGTTGTTTGAGGAGGACGGGATGTGTTGATGACGATGTTGTGGATTTTGTTGATTGGCGTGTGTGCCACCTATGTGCTGTTAGGAGATAGCATTAGCTTGTGTGTCATATAGTCGGTTAGAGCATGTCCATTTAGGTTGTATATATAGATTGCATCATGGCATATAGCTGCATTTAGAAAAATGGTTTTATAAATTGCCTATTTGGAAAGCTTGTTGAATGTGCATAATCCCTTCTAGCGACTTTCTCATTCATAAAGTGTTCATCTTAATTGTGGAATTTAAACGCCCCAGGTTGTGCATCTCTAATGAGTTTTGACCCGTCTACTAAAGCCGAGTCATGAGTTTGTGCCTATTCCACCTCGACAACCTCAATTGATGTGATTCCGTTAGTTAAAAGAATTCTTAGGTGACCGTCTTACTATGCAACCAACCATGATTGATTGTTCTTTCACTTCTACTCACAAAAAGGAAACAACACAAATAAGCCAAAAATATTGAGTCAAATATCATGTTTTCTTATTTTCGTCGAGAAAATGCAAAACAGAACTTCTAGGGATTCTAGTGGGGATACCCCTATTGTTGGTTCCGACCGCGTGTCCTTGACGGATCGTGTGCTATTATGCAAATAATTGCAAATCAAGAATGCAACTCAAAAAGAAAAAGAAAACAAAAAGAAAAAAAATGAAAAATTTCTAAGCAATAAGACTCAAATATTTTTTTCCTTTAATATTTTTTGGATCATGTACGATTGAGTTGCATAGTGAGACGGGACGACCCTTGTGTCTCATTTAGTTGAGAAATGTGAATTCCATATGCTTTTGTGCTTAATAACATCATGGGGATTTCATTTCCATCTTCCATTTTATCGCTCTTGACCAAGCAAATAGTAGACGGGGCTCAAAATTTTCATTAGATTTGCACCGCTAAGAGGCGAGCACTTTTCCATGCTTTATGAAAATAATGGCTTCTAAGAATCATGCACTTATTTAGACGGTTTTCCTCTTACGTATTTTCGTCACATGGATGAGGCTTGTGATTATTCTTTTGTTAGATGCATCTTTATCGTGTTCTTACGTGCTTATCATTTGGATGTGTCACGATTTTCAGCAAGCCCCCAGTTTCTTTGCAAGGAAAAACCACCCCTCATAATGTTTCGTTGTGAGTTGAAGGGGCGAAGAAGGCCTGTTAATTGCCTCTCATCGGATATTATTAGGATAAGTTAGTTAATTAGTCATTTTACATTAAAGGTCTTTAATTTATTTAATGAGCTTACTCGAGGACGACTAAAGTTCAAGTGTGGGGAGATTTGATAAGTTTAATTTTAGTATCATTTAACTCCATATTTTTATCTTTATTTAACTCGATTTTGTGTGTTTAAATGTTTTAAAAGCTCATTTTAGTTTAGAATTATTAATTAGTGGGTTTTAATATAATTATTGCATATAGTCATTATTCTCCGAGAAAATGGTACTGCTTTTCGCCTTACTATTTTGTAGGTACCATATCAAGATAAACAAGATGGAAAAGCAAGACGAGTCAAAAATTCATCAAAACGGAACAAGACGAGTTTGAAACTAAGACTACTCAGCAAAATGACATGAGCACATAACGTGGTTTGGGCCAACTTGTACGCATGCATGGGCTGATACTTTTGTACGTTTTTGTGCTGAATTTTGGTGCACTTGTCAACTTCCACTAACTTACCATTTTACATATTTTATTTGGACTAGTGGAAAACTTTGAGAGCCCATGTGAAATTGGATGGATAACTAATTAATTTTGGGGCTTGAAAGAAAGGACTGGACGTGGACGCAAGCAAGGGGAAGACGGAATTTTAATGAGGAATACAAAAGCAAAAACAGAAGGAAACAGGAAATAGTAGGATAGAGTAGAAAATAACATTTTTTTCCTTCCGACTAAAAATTAGTTTAGATCTAGTTTTGTCATATGTAATTGATTAATTATTCCGGGACAAGATTCAATCTTTATGCAATTAATTCTTTATTCTAGTTCACTACACAATTTCCTTCAAGTTGGGTATAATTTTCTTTCCCTTTTCATTTTATTATTGTTAATCTCATGTCTTTGTCTAAGTTTATTGTAGTTGTTAATTTCATTAAAGTTTGTTACTTAGTTATTTAAATCATGTTTATATTCTTCTTTTTATTGTTAGTGGGTGGTTTAATTACTTTAGCTTTCACAATGTTAGAGTAAATTATTGCTAGGGTTAAAGGGGATCTTAAGTGGGTTTAAATGGTTTTAATTATTGTGTTTTGTTAAGAGTAATTTTGTGGGTTACTGGTCTTTAATCTTATGCTCACTCCATGTTCGATGAAATGCTTAAAGTGAAAACTTGAGTCTTTCTCTATTTTTACTCACTACTCTTTAAAGCGAAAACTTAGACTAGTAGTAATTAGACGACATGATTTTGATAGGATTGGCCTAATATGAGCGATAGCTTGCTTAGACCCGACCTAACGGAACTCTTAGACCGAAAGGTTGAGAGTTTACCTAGACTTGTACCCATCTTCATTACCTTATTCTGTATATGTTGAGCGTTGGATGTTTTCCTCTTGTCTTGTGCATTTAATATGTTCGTTGAATTGCTTAAATGAGAGTTTGGCATTTCTTATCTTGTAGACTCGTCATGGGCGAAATCCCTTGACTTGTTTGTTGACCGCACTTGACAAGTGGGTTGAGAATGGCTAAGGTGAAAGCTTGGCTAGACTCGACTCAAGGACCCTTCTCTCATTGAAAGATGGAGACACACCTAGACCTCATCCTTCGTTTCACCTTTCATTTTGTCTTAGACTTTACCCCACCTACTTAAGTGAACCCGAGACCGTACCGTAGCCGCCTCTCCTCATTTGTGTTCTTTGTTTAGTTTATGTTTACTAGTTTTTAATTCATTAGCTTATTATTATCACTTACATTGTTTGTTTGACTAAACCAGAACAAAACCGAGACTTCTACCCTAACCCCAGCGTCCTTTGTGGTTCGACCATGACTTTCGCTATCGCATTAGTTGGATTTATAAATAGTTTTTGCTTGGGCAATGCGCGACAAACCGCCCCATCAGTTATCACCCATTTGATCCATAAGTGATCCTTCTTGGTAACAATCCACCACACCAGCTTACCTATAGCTCCCATATTCCAGACATTTCTGTCAAGCAAACCCAGGCCCACATTCTTCTTCCCTTTACATACAACAGCCCAAGACACCAATGGAGCTTTTAGAATAAGAATCAGTCCCATTCCATAGGAAATTCCTACACAGAGCTTTGATTATGTCCTTAACTCCCACAGGCAGCACAAAAATTTAAGACCAATAATGGTGGATATTGGATAAAACAGATTTAATAAGGATAAGTCTACCAGTATAAGAGATTTTCCTACTATTCCATCCCCTTATTTTAGCAATCATCCTTTCAACCAGAATATGACAATCTGCTTTGCTAAGTCTCTTATGAGAGATATTCACACCAAGTTATTTAAAACCTAACCTACCTTTTTTTTAAACCAGTGAAATTCATAGTATAATCGCAGTGTCAGCATTAATTCCATTAAAGACCACATCAGATGTTTTGGAGCTAATATTGAGGCCAGAAGCAGCAGAAAAGCAGGAGAAAGATTCCTATAAAACAACAATGGACCTGATATAACCTTTGCAGAAGAATAATACATCATCAACAAATATAAGGTTAGACAACTTGATTCTGTTACACAGAGGGTGATATTTAAAGCTAGGAAGAGCACAAGCCACATCCAGGAGTCGACTAAGGTACTCCATACAAATAGTGAACAAAATAGGGGAAATAGGGTCACCTTGCCTTAACCCTCTCTTCCCATGGAAGAAACCATTGGGTTGGTCATTAAGAACAATAGAGTAAGAAGGGAAGGTAACACAAGCCATGATAAGACCAATCAACTGAGGAGGAAAATTTAGCCCCATCAACATATTACCAATGAAGTCCCATTCTATTGAAACATAGGCTTTCCTTAGATTAATTTTCATCAGGCACCTACGGGTAACATTCTTCCTGTTATACAACCTATCAAGATTATGACTGATTAGGATATTACACATTATACTCCTTCCTTTAATGAAAGCAGTTTGAGAAGGATTAATAATATTGTTTAGACCAATGGAAACTCTCTCACACAGGATTTTTGAGATAATTTTATAAAGAATATTACAGCAAGCTATTGGCCTAAATTTGGGTAACATTTACAGGATTATCCACCATAGGGATCAGGACCAAATTAGTAGAGTTAATTTGCCTTAGGAGCATACCAGAATGAAAGAAGTCCTGAATTACCATAGTTATATCGTCCTTAACAACATCCCACCCCACTTTAAAGAAACAACTCGAATACCCATCACGCCCAGGGCTTTTATCATCAGGAATAGAGAACAAAATCCTCTTAATATCATCACCAGAAGGGATTGCACACATACTACCCCAATCGACCTCATCAATTATATCACCTTAAGCAACAACATTAAGAAAAAACCTAGAAGTGACGTTATAAGTACCTAACAGCTCCTTATAGAAATCAACAATAGCCTGAATGATCTGATCAGGATCATTACACACCTCTCCAATAGATGATTCAATAATCAGAACCTTATTCCTTACCTGCCTATATCTAATAGCTTGATGGAACAAAGAAGAATTACAATCCCCATCCATAGCCCACAAGCATTTAGCTTTTTGCCTCAAAAAATCATCACGAGCAGCCTCCAGGTGAAGGAAACTAGCTCTAGCCTGATGCTCAAAATCCATTAACATAGTATTCCTAGGATTATCTTGCAGATTCAACTGACATTCCTGAAGAACCTTGAAAGAAATATCTGCATTTCTTTCAATATCAGAAAAGAGTTCTTGTTGAGAAGCTTAAGATTATACTTAAGACTTTTTAGCTTTTTCACAACTCTAAACATAGGAGAGCCATAGACAAGTTGCTGCCACCCATTCTTAAGGATACTCATAAACTCCTCAGACTTAGTCCACATATTGAAGAATTTAAAGGGGGCAAATAAGCGATGACATGATGTTACCACACTCAACAATGCAATGGTAATGGTCAAAATAACCTTCAGGGAATAAATGAGCATAATAATCAGGCTACCTATTGAACCAACTATCATTAGTAAACACTCTATCAATACAACTAAACAACCTTGTGTCACTTTTCCAGCTTGTTGTTCAAGGTGAAGAAAGCTCCTCAAGATTTCATTTCATGAAGATCACACAAATTGCAACATTCTGAAAAGGAGCCATGTCACTATCCTTCACACTCTGTCCAATCCTTTCATTACGGTATATCACATTATTGAAATCCCCCAGCATACACCAAGGGTCACACAAACTAAGACGAATAAGGTTATCCCAGAGTGTCATTCTATCATCAGCTTTATTGAACCCATACACAAAAGTGATGAAGAAACCCCTATCAGTCAATCTTTCATAAACCTTTAAGTGAATATATTGAGCATCAATTTCCAAAATATCCACTCTGACATTATTGCTTCTCCAAATCACCCAATTTCTAGCACTAGCATGATAATTAAAGTTATGACTTAAAGACTAACTATGACAAAAATTAGATGCAATTTTATTTAGAGACCCAGGTTTTATCCTGGTCTCAAGGAGCCCAAATAGGTTTACATCATGTTGATATAGAAACCACATAACATCTTTTTGTTTTTTTAATACTATTTAAGCCCCTTATGTTCCAAGCACCAAATTTAGTGATGAGAGGAGGAAGAAGCCAACCCACCCCTTTTATCCACCATTTCAGCACAACAAGATAAGGCAGCATTAAAATTCGTCATGAAATTAACCTCCTTATTCTTATATAGTCTAGACTCGTGTCTAGTTAGCTTAGAAATTAAACGTGCATGTGTTAAAGTAGCACACTAACCAACATGAAGAGGGGTATTAACAGGAGTGACAATACCCTCAGACTGCACAACATTCAACCCAATTCCCTCTTGAAGGCTACCGGTCTTAGACTGTCCACCAGATACATGAGCAGCAACAGGCACAGAAGCAGGCAAAGCAAGGAATTCTTTAAGGTCTAGGTGTGAACCTTGTGGATCCATTTTCCTTTGCCAAACATGTTTTGTCGCGACAGGTGGGGCAGGCTGGGAGACCTTTAACCCCCACCCTCTCTTCTGCACACCTCCTCACGATGACCTATTCCTTTAAATTTCTTGCAAATGGTTGGAATCCAATCATGTTCAATTGTAAGACGTACCTCTTTGCCCAATTCATCCTGGAAAAAGATTTTGCCCGGAAACTTTTGATCAATATTAACCTCCACCATAACACGTGCATAACCCAGATAGTTACGATTGAGAGTAATATCATCAATCACATAAAAGTACCAATTAAAGCCGCCAGTTTCTGGAGACACCTATTTCCCCAAAACTTCAAAACTAAGCCTACTAATTTAACCCAAATAGACACCCTCTTCACAGACACTTTAGTAATTTTGACATTAGGGTCCCATGGGCATAAATTAAAGGTTAACCATCAAATAGATCCATACCATGAGCCAAGACAAGATCTTATGTTCTATAGTCTCAAACGGACTACAAACACACCACTTGGTAAGAAGGAGACTTTAGAAATGGCATAATTCTTCCATATTCGCCTGAGGAATCCTTCCAAAATCCCCTTAGGAGGATTATCACTTGTAACATACCCATACAGAGAAGTAGACCAATAATTAATTTCATCTTGAACATCAGAAACATCCAGTTTGAGTACAGGATTACCTACATCTTCCAAAACTTCTGTTTCTGCAATTGTAGGGAGTTTATCATTAACGCCTGTAGTAATATCTCTCTTGCTTGATCTACTAACCACTTTCTGCCACTCAACACCATCATCAACTTCTTAGAACAATCTCACTGTCCACATCAACCTGACGAAAAGCGTTAGTCACCTCCTAACGAACACGAGCAATTTTATGGGATTTAGTTTCCAGACTAACATATTGCTTTTGATTTTTCAGCGATGTGGTATTCATACTACTACATTAGATAATAGGAATTAGATTATTATGTGATTATTATAAATGTCTATTATTTTTACAAATGAGCTTATACGAGAAGAGCATGTGATTCAATATAGATTTTGACCTTTGCACAAAACCCTAGCAAAACAAAGAGGGAGCTTTCTCTCTCACCTCTCTTCCCTAATTGAATAACTTTAATTTAACTCCATATGGAATATAATAATAAATCTACTGTTAATATTGTTTTATAGTAAGCATTAGAAAATAGAAGGTTCAATATTTATTTACACGTGATTTTAAATTGGTATATTAAAGTAATGATACATCATCTAATAACTGATTTATACGACAATAATTATGATCAATACATAACTTTGTGTAAGACAACCATACGACAATAGTAATGATCAACACATAATTATGACTTATTCTAGGACTGTTAAAACTGGTTTTCTGTCCATCTTCCACTTAGCTTTTTCTTTAGATGATGATGACAATGATGACGATGATGATGCTTTCGGGTAAAATTGTCCCTCTGACTTACTATTTCTTGTTAACCATAATTTTACAAGTGAATTTATATGATTCTTCGAATGGTTCAACTGGGCAAAAAACAAATGATCTAAATGTTGGAGCTAGTGTCCTCCACAGTTAGTGTGATAACGTGTATAAATCTCTTACAGGTTCACAGGGTATACTTAGTATTCTTATCAGTTGATTAACGTTTATCGATAACGGTTGGCTTGCTAGAAGTTTGACGTTATTGTCATTTTAATGGCGGTGATCAACTGGTCCCTAAAAGTCACACCAAAAGGATGTGTTTGAGAGATATGATTATAGGAAAAATATAATCATATTGATTCCTTATATGACTAAAAGGTTAGTCGATGTATATGACTAAAAGGTTAGTCAATGTAATGATGATAATACTAGCTGAGACGAGTTAAATGTTAATTCGTAATTAAATATAAACTGTTATATCTAATTAGCAAATTATAAATATACGATATTTATAGTTGACGTATATATTATACGATATTGTCATAATAAATGATGTCAGATCGGTATTAATAAATCGACTACAAGATGTTGTATGGACTTATTAATATGTGACAACATAAATGACAATAATAATACATACACATATTATACATTAAATAAATAAAAGAGGGAAGACTCCTATCTTGACTCTACTACCAAAAACAAGTAGAAGAAAAAGAGGGAGACTCCTCCCTCTACTACACTACTTGCACGACCAAAAAGAGGAGAAGAGGAGAGTTTTATATAAACTCTTCTTCTCTACATGATCATCATAACCTTTCACAAACATATTATCAGTAATATTGGTGTTCATTCTAGCACAAGCAAAGGCATTTCTCAGAGCATCTTGGGTGCAACAATTAGGAGAATATCATCTTGATATTTGTTCTTAGGCCATATTGCTAGGACCAAAGGTTAATTCTAATCTTTATGCATTTCGTTTATGACTCGTATTTCATATATTATAATTTCGTTATAATCCTTAAATTTCATGTATGAAATATACCGATATTTCCCACAAGTGGTATCAGAGCTTTGGCTACGAAATTATTTTATATGATTTTTCATGAATGATAAAAAAAAAAATATAATAATTTCAGCTAAAATAAAAAAAAAAAAAATTTTGCCGTTTATTTTTTTTGTTGTTTTTGATTCTTGTTTTCATTTTGATTTATTGATATTGTTGTTTTAAATTGTTAAGATGACAATATGATAAATTTGTAGATGTTTTAATTTAATAAGGATTAAATTAAAATGTAAATGGAAATTGTTTTGAATGTTTATGAACATTTGTTTTGCTATATATATTCGGTATACATGATGTTAAATTGTTATTTTGCATCATGATTCATTAATTTTAATGATGTTCAAATCAATTATGATTAGTCAAATATTAAGATAATCGGTTTAATCATGATTTAGATATTCATTTTAAAATGTTAAATTGAATCATCTAGTTTGTATCAATGTTTAATAATGATTAAATGTTGATAATTGTACTGATCTTGAAATATTAGCAAGATCAAATTAAATAAAAAAAAATACAGCCCGTGGCTGCTGTCTTATAAAATAAAATAAAAAAAAAATTTGTTCCGGTTTTTTTTTTGTTTTTTTAAGTTGGCCGAATTTTTGTTTTGTTTATGCATTATATTGATAATGTATAATTGTTGTTGTGAAAAAGTTCACAGTTATTGGATACCCAATTATTTTAAAATGGTTTAAAATAATGTTGGATTAATTCATATAATACGATAATATGAATTAAAATTGGATTATGTTTGATTGGAATTATTGTGAGTAATTAAGGAATTGTCACATAATTTTGATCATTTTAAAATAGGTGGTTTGGATAAATTACTCTACATAATTAAGAAATCATGTCTTGAATGACTAATTTATTGTTGATGCATTTTATTTTGTTGAATGATTTGTTGAATGGTTTATTTACGTATTTTTGCAATTGGTTGTAATTTTTATTACCTAGTGTGGCCTTAGTTGATTATGTTTTTGTAATGATGGAAACATGATCTTGATGTAATTTGAGATCTCGAATCTCCTTTTGTTTTCTTTGAAATTATGTTTTTAAGTTAGAATGTAAATAGGTTTATATTTTGTAATTTATTAAATGTAATTTGAGAAGACTAAAGATGGAGATCAGATTGCTCACTCCCGCTACATGGACCAAGATGGAACATCAAGACAAGCTTTTCGGGTCCAATTTGGATGGATTCCAAAGTTGTATTTTGTTCATTTTGGTAGATAGGCCACACTAGGACTTTGTAATTTTACGTATTTTTCGTTCTTGTTGCTTTTCTTCACATGATAGTTAGTGCATCATATTCCGCCTAAACCAAACCACCTACTACTAAAATGCATGAAAATTGACTCATATAGTTTGGATGTTAGTTATCATGGACATAAAGATGTCACACGAATTTTAAGCCATCATCTTAGTTTATTCATTCTCGCATGCTAGATATTCGTTCACTTAAAATGAATTAAAATAAAGTTGATGGGATCTTTCTCTAAAACCTAAAATTGAGACTAGTCTTTATAGGCCAAACTACTATGAATCCCTTCTTCGTCGGTAGGCATATAGGACCTTACTCTCCATATGACCCCTTCTACGTTGGGTAAGTAGTATGTGTTGACTTATTTTACCTCAACATTATAATCCGAAGAGTTTCTCGTGATTATGATGGACTATAGATAAAATTTTATCGACCAAGAATTCTAAAGGTAGAATTAGCCAAGAGGTTGGCTTATCAATTTACAGATAATTGAGTCTTGGGATCATTTATATAATTCTTGAGGGAGGTCAATTGTATAAATGCTTGAGTCTTCGCATTAAACAAGTTTTGCACTAGACTTAATTCATATCGATGAGTATGCTTATTATTATATTTTTCTTCTTTTTCGCAGTGTAGAATTCGTCTTATATTGATAATACTGCTATAACAAATGGCTGGCCATAATGATGTCCCTATGCCAAGTGCCACACTCGCACGCGAGTCCTGGCTTAAAACTTTCATGGACCACATGAATCAGTCCACGCGACAGAAGAATGACGGGTCCAACTTTGCGGACTGAGAGGCGGCATTACGAAATGCAGCCATTGCTGACGGCAAGCTCAATTTCTTGACTAAGCCAATACCGCCAAACCCAGGCCCCAATGCGAGAGCTAACGAGTCACTTGCTTATAGTGACTTCGTTATGGAAGCGGGTGAGATAAAGAACGTACCCATCTTTGCAATGGAAACCAATTTGCAAAGACGCTTCATTGCCCAAGGTGCAAATAAGATTTTCACCACGCTCACTAACGCATTCTCAAAAGAACCGAGAATCGTTACTTATGAGCATACCAGTCGCTTGTTTGGGGCGAAACTCCAGAAGGGCCAACCGGTTAGCCCACACATTCTTGATATGATTGAGAATGTCGAGAAACTGGAGGCACTTGATTGCAAAATCAGTGAGAGCATAGTCATTGACCGTATGCTTCATTCACTTCATGATGGTTTTGCCCTTTTCAGGGCAAATTACTACATGCATGACATGAGGAAAAGTCCTCATGAGCTACAGTCACTTCTCGTACAGACCGAGAAGGATCTGAAATTGAGTGGGAGCATGAAGCAAGATGTTCTCATGATTTCCAACAAGAACAAAGGTAAGGGCAAGCCTCACGGCGACCTAACTATAGGGAATCCAAAGTTTAAGAAGTCAGGAAAGGGTAAGAGTGGGCCTGGTGAGACTAGTAGCTCACAAGGCAAAGCAAAGAGCAAGGACAGTGACAATGAGTGCCACCATTGCCACAAGATTGGGCATTGGAGGAGGAACTGTCCCGTGTACCGTGAGTACATAAAAGCAGGCCGCGTCACTCCTGTTGGTATGTGATCTTATATTCATATGATTGAGATTAACCATGCAAGTTTTGGAACTTGGGTACTTGGTACAGGTTGTGGTTCTCATCTGTGTAATCATTTGCAGGGCCTAAAAAACATCACACCTCACGCAAAGGGTGATGTGGACCTGCGAGTCGGGAATGGAGCAAAAGTTGATGCAGTCTCAATGGGAACATATGTAATCCAACTCCCGAGTGGATTTGAGTTGTATTTATATAACTGTTACTATGTACCCAGTTTATCTAAGAACATTATATCTGTTTTCGTGCTTGATAAAGACGGTTTTTCATTTTCAATAAAAGACAATAACTGTATTTTCTCTTTGAATGAAATGGTTTATGGAAAAGCAGTTTCCATGAATGGCATTTATATCTTAGATCAAACAACAGACATATTACATATGAATAATCAGAAAGTAAAGGTTGGTGACAAAGATCAAACTTATTTATGGCACTGTCGAATGGGACACATAAATGAAAAACGTGTAAAGAAGCTCATTGAGAATGGGACTATCTCCCCATTTGATTACAAATCATTTGGCACGTGTGAATCATGTCTTATCGGCAAAATGACTCGAATTTCCTTCAAAGGTGTTGGAATGCGTGCTAATGACCTATTAGGATTCATACATACTGATGTATGTGGACCTATGTCAATCAACGCAAGAGACGGCTATAGATATTTTATCACTTTCACGGATGATTTGAGTAGATACGGATATGTCTACTTAATGAAGCATAAAAGTGAGTCCTTTAAACAGTTTAAGGAATTCCATAATAAGGTTGAGAACCAACTGGGAAGAAAGATTAAAGCACTTCGATCAGATCGTGGTGGCGAATATCTTTCAAATGAGTTTGATCAACACCTTAAAGACTGTGGCATAGTATTACAGTTAACTCCACCTAGAACACCTCAATTAAATGGTGTGTCCGAACGGAGAAATCGAACATTACTTGATATGGTTCGATCCATGATGAGTCACACGGTAGTACCTGATTCACTATGGGTTTTGCTCTTTTGTCATCTGCTCTTATACTTAACCGAAGTCCGTCTAAAGCTGTAGACAAGACTCCATATGAGATATGGAAGGGAACAGGCCCTAACTTGTCCTTTATTCGGGTTTGGGGCTGCGAGGCTTATGTCAAGTGGAGACAAGAGGATAAGCTCGGCCCGCGATCGGTCAAGACATACTTTGTTGGTTATCCAAAAGGAATGTTTGGTCATTACTTCTATTCGCCTACCGAACATCGAGTTTTTGTTGCGGCTAGTGCGAAATTCTTAGAGAAAGAGTTTCGTGAGAACAAGTCAAGTAATAGAACCTTCGATCTGTCGGAGATTCAAGAACCAACAACCGAGCAACTGATGGAGGAAGATGTTCCTTCAACTTCTGCTACGGTGAATATTCCTCAGGAACCTAGGAGGTCGGGTAGAGTCTTCATTCCTCCAGACAGATACATTGGTATGGTCGAGGAGAATGATAGAGATGACATTTTGCTCCTAGAGAGTTACGAACCCGTACCTATAAAGGTGCCATGACTTGTTCTAACTCTAAGCTATGGCTTGAAGCCATGCAATCCGAGATGGACTCCATGTATGAGAATGACGTATGGGATCTTGTTAATTTGCCTGATAAGGTACGACCTCTACAGTGCAAATGGCTTTATAAGATAAAGCATTCTGTAGATGGACAACCAGACACCTATAAGGCACGACTAGTGGCAAAAGGTTTCACTCAAGTGGAAGGATTGCATTATGATGAAATCTTTGCACCCGTAGTTATGCTGCGTTCCATTTGGATAATCTTAGCGATTGCCTCTTTTCATGACTATGAAATTTGGCAGATGGATGTGAAAACCGCCTTCTTAAACGGTTAGTTGGAGGAGGAATTGTACATGGTACAGCCCGAAGGTTTCATTGATCCTAAAAATCCTAAGAAAGTGTGCAGGCTTAAGCGTTCCATTTATGGACTTAAGCAAGCTTCTCGGAGTTAGAATCATCGTTTCGACCAGGTGATAAAAGAGAATGGTTTCACTCGATCGGTCGAGGAACCATGCTTGTATGTCAAGTCGAGTGGAAGTAAGATTGTCTTCTTGATCTTGTATGTCGATGACATACTCTTGATTGGAAATGACATTCCTCTCTTATCTTTGGTATAAGTATGGTTAAAGAACCATTTCCAGATGAAAGATCTGGGTGAGGCACAACGCATATTGGGGATCCGTATCTATAGAGATAGATCACGACAGATGTTATCACTCAGTCAGGAGTCTTATATAGATAAGATTCTTGAAAGGTTCAGCATGACCAACTCCAAGAAGGGGTACCTTCCAATGACTTTTGGGATGCATTTGAGTAAAACTCAGGAACCCAAGACATCGGAAGAGGTCGAGCGCATGAGTCGTGTTCCTTATGCATCAGCCATAGGATCGATTATGCATGCCATGATATGCACACGTCCAGACGTGGCATATGCATTGAGTATGACGAGTCGGTACAAAGGCAATCCAGGTAAAATACACTGGATGTAACACCCGGAAATGTACCCTATTTTTCTAGTAGAAATATTTTACGAAATCTTTTCAGTAATTTTAAGTTTTAAATTATAATTTTAAGTTCCGAGTCGAATTTAGAATTTCCGAGTTCGTATTTGGAATTTCTGCGAGATTCCATGAAAATTCCGTCTTAAGTCAAGTTTGACTTTCTTGACTTTGAAAATCGTCTTTGACTTTTTCCTTCATAAAACAACACTACTCCCTTCCTTAACCTAATATTTCATTTCAACACAAATCAAACACAACTTTCCTTCCTCTATAAGAAATCTCATCTTTTCCTCTTTGAATATCGATCTTTGATTCGTCGTAACTTCTTCGTTACTTGATAGAATTTACGTAAGTTTATCTTATTCTTCCTCCCGTACCTTCCTCTATCCATATTGATATTAAAATTATCGTCTTTCTCGCTTTTTAAGCATTCCGTCTTTCTCAAGATGAACTTTATTCATCTTTTTACGATCTATTTGTAGGTGGCAACCTCCAAGATCCCGACAAAGACTATTTCCTTATAGAAGAGGAGCTTGACGATCATTAGAGACGCTCAAAGGTAACAGTGAAGGGTTACTCGGTATCATTTACGTGTTTTGCATGTTTTTATATGTTAGAAATCGTATTTAGAATACGATTAGAAGCCTAGGAATCATGTTATGATTAATGAATGTTATTAATTGATGATTGATGATGATGATACTTGTGGTTTGTTGGAATTTGATATGTAAAATGATAATTTATGATAATAGTTGATAATGGTTGAGTTTAGAACAAATTGGAGCCGTCTAGGGTGTTTCACGGTCGTGAAACTCGTTTCACGGTCGTGAGATGGCATTTCACGGTCGTGAAATGCAAGTCACGGTCGTGAAAAAGTGGCTGATGTTTACCTTTGCATAACAGAGTGTTTCACGGTCGTGAAACCTCATTTCACGGTCGTGAAACCTCATTTCACGGTCGTGAAGTACAAGTCACGGTCGTGACTTGTGCAGTTTCCCTGCACTGACCCTTTTTCGTAAAATGATCATATCTTCTTCGTTACTTGCTTGTTTTAGGCTTGTGACCATTCGTTGGAACCGTAAGAGGATAAGCTATCACCTAAACTTAGAATTTCTGTAATACCATGTCTAGAACTCTAGATGTGATCGTTTGAAGTGAACCTTTGTTTTAGTTAGTTTCCAAACTTGTTGTTTTGGAGAGATATCTATGTTTCCTATTTATTATGCTTCTTAAACTTGGTTTAATGCTTATGTATCATGTATTGATTCATATTTTGGATAAATGATATTCTCTTTCGCTTGTATCACATGTTTTGTGACGGTTTTTGGTATGTTCCCACTTTGAGTCGGTTTTCACAAATGATACGGTTTGAGCACTATTTTGTCTTGTGCTTTGTACTCTCTTTCCCTTGGCTACCTTCCCGTTCGTAAGGCTGGAATGTCGGAACGGAGAGGTATCCTACTGCTTAAATGCACGTGTTAGTGGGCATATGACGACGTTGTTGGGAGTTGAACGCTATGCGTTGATCGACCCGGCCGTCAAATGTTGTGTACTTGCGAGGTGGTGTTATTTGCATGTAGCGTACCGCTTGTTATGAGGCTTGAGCTGTTTTTCCGCATCTTTCGTGAATTGATCTACCGAATTTGGGGTACTCGGCATATATATTGTAAGCCCGAGTCTTGGCTGCGAAACGTTTATCGCATGTCGAATCGGAAAACGTAATTCCGAGATCCTGGCCAGGTTTAGACTAGGACCGTATTATTATCGTCGTGCTACCAGGAGGAAAATAGTCTACATATACGAAATGTAGCATCGTGTATGAGTTCAGGGAAATGTTTTATCCCGTGGAGGCCTTTTAATCATACTTGCCATGTACACGATGCTAGTGCGTTTCATTTACCGTGAGAGTTGTAGTCTTTGTGTCGTTGTCTTTGAATGCGTGATTTCATGATTTTATTCATGGTCATTGCATGACTTGACACCGTCAAGGTCTTGGTTCGTGAATGGATGGTAATATGTTGGATATTATGTGATCATCGCATGACTTGACTGGTTTGTCTGGCGAGTGCTCATCTTTATCAAATCTTATACCGCTAACTGTGAGATGCAAGCCCTAGTGAGCGTCTTCGTTGCCTAATAGTGTCTTTCTTCCCGAGTCTTGAATAACATGATGTTACGGATTTGATTTCTATTGATTCTTATCTTTATAGCTCGGATTGCCTATCTATTCTTATCGCAACTCACATGTATCTATATTTAATGCATGCTTTACTTTTCGTATTTCCTTATATGTAACGTTGATGTGATATGGCTGGAGAACCCGCGTACTCCCCACTGATTGTGGCGTCCTGTTTTTTCATGATGAACGGTTGCGTTGCATGGATGTGTCTTTTTGCTTATGCTATTTTGGGTTCGGGTGTGAGCTAGCGGACGTTGTCCCTGGATGAAACACCTCTAGACGTTGTTTAGCTAGTTGCTAATTACTTTGTCTTTTGTTAACACTTTGAGAGACTACGTCTCTTGTGGTATTTTTTATTTAGTTTGTAATATTTTGACACTCCTCGTATTTTTCTATCTTGCATGTATAAAGGTTTTTAAAATACCGTATTTTCCGCTATATAATTCACATGCTTGTATGTTTTATATTTCCGCATTCGCGAGGGTTGTCACACCCTTTCATAGAATTGCTTGCCCAAGTTCCTTCTTACTCCAAGTTTATGAAGGAAGTCCTCAAAAAGAAGAGATCCTTCAATGAGACGAAGACCGTATCTTTCACTGAAGAGTGTAGTGCACTCTTGCAAAATAAATCTCCACCAAAACTTAAGGACCCTGGTAGTTACTCCATCCCTTGCACTATAGGCACGTATACCATTGATAAGGCCCTTTGCGACCTAGGTGCTAGTGTAAGTGTCATGCCCTTTTCTATGTTTGAAAAACTTAACATGGGTGCTTTGAAATGCACTAATATTACTTTGCAAATGGCAGACCGTTCTCTAAAACAACCTATGGGTGTTTTAGAAGATGTACCCGTCAAAGTTGGTAAGTTTTTCATTCCCGTTGACTTTCTAGTACTTGACATGGCCGAAGACTCTCAAATCCCAATCATTTTGGGAAGACCCTTTTTGCACACCACTGGTGCAGTTTTTGATGTCAAGAATGGGAAGTTGACATTAGAGATAGGAGATGACAAGGTGACCTTTAGTAAAAATTCCACTGTTAGGAGTCCTGTGTTAGAAGACTCATGTTATGTGCTTGATGTTGATGACCCTTCTATTGTTTCTTCTATGCCTCGATCCTTACTGACGGATCCGTTGGAGGCACATGTTAGTGTTGATTCTCTTGCAGGTGAGCATACTAAAAGCACTACTGCTAAAAGTGCTAGAAGAGGCTATTCTCGGAAAAGCTTGGCATTGATGGAGAATGTAAAGAACGCTATGAAGATGAGCTTGGATGATAGTGAGCTTAATGATAAAGGATGATCAAAGAAAGAAATGGAGTCTAGCAAGACCTTTTAAATTGCGCTTCTCGGGAAGCAACCTGTGTTCCTTCTGCATTTTTATTTTTGTATTCCCTTTTTCATTGTTAGGATTTCTTATGCAGATGAAAGAGTTTTTGAAAAATCTAAAAAGACCTTCCTTGTCAAGTCCAAAAGACTAGCTTGGGGGAGTCCGCGCTGACTAGTAAGCTTCACTCTCCTTTCATCTTTTTCGTTTTTTACCCTTCTTCCCATTAAGCATCTCATTGCATATTTTGTCTTTGTGCTCACATTGAGGACAATGTGATGTTTAGCTTGGGGGAGGGATTGCATTTTCCGATTTTGCAATTTAGTTTATCATTTTTCAAATTTTGAATAAAAGAGAAAGAAGATTTTTGAGAAAATTTAAAATTTCTGAACATAATTGAATGCTTTTCATGCTTTGCTTGCTTGTTTACTATGCTATCATGTTACATTCCCCAAACTTAGAACTTTTAAAAGATAATGATTCAATATTCATTGAATTGTGCATACATGGGGAAGTCTTGTACACAGTAGGCATGGAATGAATCTATAGATGAGTACGCTTGATCTTGACATTTGGCAAGTTACATATATTGTAAGGTAGAACCTCCATAGACTGGTACATCCATACCCAGTCTCATCTAGGTGTGTAGTTCTCCTTGTGATGTGTGTCATGTCAAAACGCATAAGTGTGGTTCTCATTTCATTCCTATAAGCATTGCTTTCATGATTCACTAAGATTTGAAGCCTTTTTCACTTTGAATTAAACCTCAAAATTAGCCCCTTCATACAAATGCTTCACAAAAATAATAGCTACATATAAAAACTGCCTACCTTTTGAGCTAGTAGCTAGACTATGGTGTATGGGTGCTCTTTTGAGAATATTTTGTTCCTTAATGACAAAGTGAATTTGGAGAACGAAAAATATTCAAGAAGTGATGTTCAAAAGAAAAAAATGGAAAAATCGAAAAGAAAAAAATCGAAAAGAAAGAAAAAGAAATAAAAAAAAATGAAGTTGTGAGTATCTCCTCAAAATGTCAAGTCAATACTCAGAAGGAGTTTACCCTTGTGTTTCGTGTGTAATAAGCCAATTTGTTTCTTCTGGCTTCGTTTTTCGTCTTTTGGGAGTTAATCGAAAGTTTGGATTGAGTATCCATTTATCATTGGTTAGTTGCTAGCTCGTTTAAAACTTCACATAACCATAACTGTTTGTCCACCTTTCACCCATTTCCCAAAGCCTTCTCCTTATTTTTTCGGCTTCTTTTCTGTGTGCATTGTGATCTTTGACTTGTGTTTTGAATTGTTTACCATATTAGACTGCGGACACACTTTCATAAGTCGTAGATAGGTGAGTGTCTCAAAAACATTTACACATAAAGAAATCACCTTTTACATGCAATGAGTGTTCGAGTGTGCCGTGAGAGTCCATTTGTCAAAAGATCATGCAAGAGCCGAAAATCTATAGTGAAATTCTTTGTGCTACGCCGTTATGTAAATCTCAGCCATGTTTATGTATCATTCTTGTCCACGTTGTTTTTGGGTTATGATTCATTATGTTTCCAAAAGGTTCTACGTTGAGATTTGTTTCTTGATGGTGTAGTAGCCAATGCTTGCAACCCTTGTCCTGGTGTTGTTTGTTATGTTTGTTTGAGGACAAGCAAAGGTTTAGCTTGGGGGAGTTTGATATGTGAATATTTGTATGATTTTAACCCCCATTTTAGCTCGGTTTTGTATGTCATTTGTGCTTTGTTAAGCCACTTTATGAGCTAATTTCGTCTTCTAGGCGAATTCCTATGTTCTAACATGTTTTGTAGGGAAAGTGACGTTTCTACGCCCTTTTTCTATATTCCCGACGATTTGAAGAAGAAAGCATGACCATGTCTAAGGCATTTCAAGAAGGTTCACTAATTCAAAAGAGAGAAGAAGCAAAGACAGTTTCGTAGTTGTCGGAAGATCAATCATTTAGGCGGAAGAATTCATCGCTTTACATCAAACCCTATCAACAAACCCGACTCAAGAGGTCAAGGGGGATGATGGAAGTCAAGTCAAAGCAAAGGAAGATGAAACGACGGTCAGAGGATCTGGAATACAACTTACCCGATCAGGTAAGTGGTGTACCCGATCGGGTAAGTGTGCTGCTTCGAGAAAACGGCTTCAACTTCCTATTTTTGTCCTATGTGTTTAATGCTCGACCTCTTCTCCATGAAACCCTAATGCTATATATAGATGCTCCAGCCCCTCTTCTCAAATCATCCATCTTACAATCCTCTTCTCTTCTCTTCTTATATTTCTCCTTAGATTAGGAGGAGGGGGAACTAGTCTCTCTTCTCTCATTTTCTTCTTCTTTAGTCTTTAGTTCTTAGTTTATTTCTGTCCATTTCTCATCAAAACATTATCTTAGATGAATAAGAATTTCAATCTTTGTAGTCTAGTTTGTTGGGTACAAGTGTTGTAATTCAAGGATCGATTATTATGTGCAAGGGATTTCTATTATTGTTATCAGTTTCATTCTTGATCGTCACCTAGGTATTCCCACTTTATCCTTTGTTTAATGTTCTTTATGTTTTCTATTTGATTGTTATTTTCCATACATGTTATCTTAGATTCATTTTCGTGTTGTTATAATCGTAATTTCATTTCTTAGATTGTCAATTAGCGTCGTTATTATCGCCATATAAAGAGTCAAAATCAAATAAACATGTCTATCCTAGTTTTCATTGTTAATATCATTTTAGATATAGACATTATCATGAGTAAGTAGTCACCTTTCTAGGGTGTAGGGTAGCAATGTTAGATTGATTAAAAGATGGTAATTGGATAAAAGAAATTGTGCTTTTAAAACGTTGTGTCTATGCATGTTTGGATCGTAACGATAGTTAACGACTTCTGGCCGGGAATCATCGACTAAAATGGAATTCTTTTCTAAGGTAGAGATACGCGAATTGAATAGACAAAGCATGACATGGTCGATTAAGACCTAGTAAATCGCCGAAAAGCCTGCTAGACCATCTGATCTATGATTGTAATGAACACATCATTCTTACGAACTCACTATGAACTATTTGCATGTTCCATATCCAATTGCATCAATATATCAATCTACATGTGTGAACCTACTTCCCTAGATGTTTTTCATCATTGTTAATTCATCACTTGTTTTATTGTTTTCATTTCCATTTGCTTTTATTTTGTTTTCGTTTATGCCTTGTAGTAGTTTAGAAACTATATTCCCAAAACCCAGATATTCGTTAGATAAAACCCAATTGTGAGACACTTCACATCTTATAGGAAACACTATCTACCTGAGGATCGACCCCTACTTCCCTAATTACATTAATTTGTCATTAGCCTAGTCTGGGTAATTTATCTTTGTATCGGGCTCGCGACAAGCACGATCAAATTTTGGCGCCGTTGCCGGGGAGCACGGTTTAGTTTTCCTTTTTCTTGTGATTTTTATCGCAATTAGTTTTATCTAGTCTTTAGGAACCCAAATTCCTTTAGACCTCTCTTGATTTTTCAACTTAGCTTTCCAATCCTATGCCCAGATCTTCTAGAATAGGGACCCCTATCTCTTTAGACCCCGACCTAGAAAGAACTCTGCGTAGGAGCCGAAAGCTATTCAACGAAATTTCAAAAGCTTCTGATACTTTAAGTTTAGATCGTATTCGTGAGAAATTCTCGGAGATTCTATCTAATCTCGAAGGAGAAGAAGATCCATTCTCATCCCCATTCACAAAAACCAATCAAATTTCAACCAACACTCCATCTTCATCTTCACAAAATGGTTCGACTTTCAGACCATTCCAAACCCACTGCAGAAACACTTCCAAGGGGTATTGCTACACCCCAAATCGAAGCCCAAAACTTTGAAATCAAACCTGCCTTCATTAACCATATAGAAAGAAACCAATTTAGTGGCAATGCCACAGAAGATCCCAACCTTCACATCCAAAACTTCTGTGACTATTGCTCCACTATTTCACAAAATGGAGTCGCCCAAGGGCAAACTAGAGAGATGCTCTTCTCATTTTCTTTGAGGGTTAAGGCAAAGTTGTGGATACACAACCTTGATAAGGTTACATTAGGTATCACAGATTGGGAGAGTTTAGCTCTTGCCTTCTACTAAAAGTACTTTCCTCCAGAAAAGACCGCTTTGTTGAGAAGTCAAATCACTAGTTTCCAACAAGGGGATGATGAGAGCCTATATGAAGCTTGGGAGAGGTACAAAGACTTGAAAAGGGAGTGTCCTCATCATGGGATAGATAAATGGCTCCTTGCCATCACATTCTATAATGGGTGTTATATAGAGTCCCGTCGTATCCTGGATTTTGCTAACAATGGAAGATTTGATCAAATCAATGTTGAAATTGCTCACACTACCATTGAATCCATGACAATTCACGATTCTTAATTTAGAAATTCCCGCTCCATACCAATGAAATCTAAGCAAGAGGACCCCACTTTGACACTTTTACAAGCTCAAGTAGCCCTTCTCACACAAAAGCTAGAACAAATTCAATCCTTTACATCTCAATAGAGTGACAATGGTGCAAGTAAACATGAAGCCATGATGCTGCAATTAGCTCGAAGGCAAGACACCATAATAGCTCGATTCCAAGAGAGCGATCAAGCTAAGGATGACGCCATCAAATTGTTGGAAGCTAAAATTTCCCAATATGCCTCTTCTAATACCCACCAAAAGCAAGGGCAGCTGCCTTCGCAATGTTACCAACCTCTAGAAACTGTAAATGTCATTTCCTTAAGAAGTGGTAAGCATAATGATGAGCCCGTGGTTGTTGATGTTGAAGATGAGGTGCCCATGTGAAAGGGGAAAGAGCCTGAGATTCCTATTGAGATCAAGGTGCCATTTCCCCAAAGATTAGCCAAGCACAAGGAGGAGGCAAAGTATGGTAAATTCCTTGACGTCGTAAAGCACTTAAAGGTAACAGTCCCTTTCATAGAATTGCTTTCCCAAGTTTCTTCTTCCTCCAAGTTTATGAAGGAAGTCCTCAAAAAGAAGAGATCCTTCAATGAGATGATGACCGTATCTTTCACTGAAGAGTGTAGTGCACTCTTGCAAAATAAGTCTCCACCAAAACTTAAGGACCCTTGTAGTTACTCCATCCCTTGCACTATAGGCACGTCTACCATTGATAAGGCCCTTTGCGACCTAGGTGCTAGTGTAAGTGTCATGCCCTTTTCTATGTTTGAAAAACTTAACATGGGTGCTTTGAAATGCACTAATATTACTTTGCAAATGGCAGACCGTTCTCTAAAACAACCTATGGGTGTTTTAGAAGATGTGCCCGTCAAAGTTGGTAAGTTTTTCATTCCCGTTGACTTTCTAGTACTTGACATGGCCGAAGACTCTCAAAACCCAATCATTTCGGGAAGACCCTCTTTGCACACCACTGGTGCAGTTTTCGATGTCAAGAATGGGAAGTTTACATTAGAGATAGGAGATGACAAGGTGACCTTTAGTAAAAATCCCACTGTCAGGAGTCCTGTGTTAGAAGACTCATGTTATGTGCTTGATGTTGATGACCCTTCTATTGTTTCTTCTATGCCTCGATCCTTACTGACGGATCCGTTGGAGGCACATGTTAGTGTTGATTCTCTTGCAGGTGAGCATACTAAAAGCACTACTGCTAAAAGTGCTAGAAGAGGCTATTCTCGGAAAAGCTTGGCATTGATGGAGAATGTAAAGAACGCTATGAAGATGAGCTTGGATGATAGTGAGCTTAATGATAAAGGATGATCAAAGAAAGAAATGGAGTCTAGCAAGACCTTTTAAATTGCGCTTCTCGGGAAGCAACCCGTGTTCCTTTTGCATTTTTATTTTTGTATTCCCTTTTTCATTGTTAGGATTTCTTTTGCAGATGAAAGAGTTTTTGAAGAATCTAAAAAGACCTTCCTTGTCAAGTCCAAAAGACTAGCTTGGGGGAGTCCGCGCTGACTAGTAAGCTTCACTCTCCTTTCATCTTTTTCCCTTTTTACCCTTCTTCCCATTAAGCATCTCATTGCATATTTTGTCTTTGTGCTCACATTGAGGACAATGTGATGTTTAGCTTGGGGGAGGGATTGCATTTTCCCATTTTGCAATTTAGTTTTTATTTTTTAAATTTTGAATAAAAGAGAAAAAAGATTTTTGAGAAAATTTAAAATTTCTGAACATAATTGAATGCTTTTCATGCTTTGCTTGCTTGTTTACTATGCTATCATGTTACATTTCCCAAACTTAGAACTTTTAAAAGATAATGATTCAATATTCATTGAATTGTGCATACATGGGGAAGTCTTGTACACAGTAGGCATGGAATGAATCTATAGATGAGTACGCTTGATCTTGACATTTGGCAAGTTACATATATTGTAAGGTAGAACCTCCTTAGACTGGTACATCCATACCCAGTCTCATCTAGGTGTGTGTAGTTCTCCTTGTGATGTGTGTCATGTCTAAACGCATAAGTATGGTTCTCATTTCATTCCTATAAGCATTGCATTTATGATTCACTAAGATTTGAAGCCTTTTTCACTTTGAATTACACCTCAAAATAAGCCCTTTCATACAAATGCTTCACAAAAATAATAGTTACATATAAAAACTGCCTACCTTTTGAGCTAGTAGCTAGACTATGGTGTATGGGTGCTCTTTTGAGAAGATTTTGTTCCTTAATGACAAAGTGAATTTGGAGAACGAAAAATATTCAAGAAGTGATGTTCAAAAGAAAAAAATGGAAAAATCGAAAAGAAAAAAATCGAAAAGAAAGAAAAAGAAATAAAAAAAAATGAAGTTGTGAGTATCTCCTCAAAATGTCAAGTCAATACTCAGAAGGAGTTTACCCTTGTGTTTCGTGTGTAATAAGCCAATTTGTTTCTTCTGGCTTCGTTTTACGTCTTTTGGGAGTTAATCAAAAGTTTGGATTGAGTATCCATTTATCATTGGTTAGTTGCTAGCTCGTTTAAAACTTCACATAACCATAACTTTTTGTCCATCTTTCACCCATTTCCCAAAGCCTTCTCCTTATTTTTTCGGCTTCTTTTCTGTGTGCATTGTGATCTTTGACTTGTGTTTTGAGTTGTTTACCATATTAGACTGCGGACACACTTTCATAAGTCGTAGATAGGTGAGTGTCTCAAAAACATTTACACATAAAGAAATCACCTTTTACATGCAATGAGTGTTCGAGTGTGCCGTGAGAGTCCATTTGTCAAAAGATCATGCAAGAGCCGAAAATCTATAGTGAAATTCTTTGTGCTACGCCGTTATGTAAATCTCAACAATGTTTATGTATCATTCTTGCCCACGTTGTTTTTGGGTTATGATTCATTATGTTTCCAAAAGGTTCTACGTTGAGATTTGTTTCTTGATGGTGTAGTAGCCAATGCTTGCAACCCTTGTCCTGGTGTTGTTTGTTATGTTTGCTTGAGGACAAGCAAAGGTTTAGCTTGGAGGAGTTTGATAAGTGAATATTTGTATGATTTTAACCCCCATTTTAGGTCGGTTTTGTATGTCATTTGTGCTTTGTTAAGTCACTTTATGAGCTAATCGTCTTCTAGGCGAATTCCTATGTTCTAACATGTTTTGTAGGGAAAGTGACGTTTCTACGCCCTTTTTCTATATTCCCGACGATTTGAAGAAGAAAGCTTGACCATGTCAAAGGCATTTCAAGAAGGTTCACTAATTCAAAAGAGAGAAGAAGCAAAGACAGTTTCGTAGTTGTCGGAAGATCAGTCATTTAGGCGGAAGAATTCATCGCTTTACATCAAACCCTATCAACAAACCCGACTCAAGAGGTCAAGGGGGATGATGGAAGTCAAGTCAAAGCAAAGGAAGATGAATCGACGGTCAAAGGACCTGGAATACAATTTACCCGATCGGGTAAGTGGTGTACCTGATCGGGTAAGTGTGCTGCTTCGAGAAAAGGGCTTCAACTTCCTATTTTTGTCCTATGTGTTTAACTCTCTACCTGTTCTCCACGAAACCCTAATGCTATATATAGATGCTCTACCCCCTCTTCTCAAATCATCCATGTTACAATCCTCTTCTCTTCTCTTCTTACATTTCTCCTTAGATTAGGAGGAGGGGGAACTATTCTCTCTTCTCTCATTTTCTTCTTCTTTAGTCTTTAGTTCTTAGTTCATTTCTGTCCATTTCTCATCAAAACATTAGCTTAGATCAATAAGAATTTCAATCTTTGTAGTCTAGTTTGTTGGGTATAAGTGTTGTAATTCAAGGATCGATTATTATGTGCAAGGGATTTCTATTATTGTTATCACTTTCATTGTTGATCGTCACCTAGGTATTCCCACTTTATCCTTTGTTTAATGTTCTTTATGTTTTCTATTTGATTGTTATTTTCCATACATGTTATCTTAGATTCATTTTCGTGTTGTTATAATCGTAATTTCATTTCTTAGATTGTCAATTAGCGTCGTTATTATCGCCATATAAAGAGTCAAAATCAAATAAACATGTCTATCCTAGTTTTCATTGTTAATATCATTTTAGATTTAGACATTATCATGAGTAAGTAGTCACCTTTCTAGGGTGTAGGGTAGCCATGTTAGATTGATTAAAAGAGGTTAATTGGATAAAAGAAATTGTGCCTTTAAAACGTTGTGTCTATGCATGTTTGGATCGTAACGATAGTTAACGACTTCTGGCCGGAAATCATCGACTAAAATGGAATTCTTTTCCAAGGTAGAGATACGCGAATTGAATAGATAAAGCATGACATGGTAGATTAAGACCTAGTAAATAGCCTAAAAGCCTGCTAGACCATCTGATCTATGATTGTAATGAACACATCATTCTTACGAACTCATTATAAATTACTTGCATGTTCCATATCCAATTGCATCAATATGTCAATCTACATGTGTGAACCTACTACCCTAGATGTTTTTCATCATTGTTAATTCATCACTTGTTTTATTGTTTTCATTTCCATTTGCTTTTATTTTGTTTTCGTTTATGCATTGTAGTAGTTTAGAAACTAAATTTCCAAAACCCAGATATTCGTTAGATAAAACCCAATTGCGAGACACTTCACATCTTATAGGAAACACCATCTCCCTGAGGATCGACCCCTACTTCCCTAATTACATTAATTTGTTATTAGCCTAGTCTGGGTAATTTATCTTTGTATCGGGCTCGCGACAAGCACGATCATCCGCCATTTGCAAAGTAATATTAGTGCATTTCAAAACACCCATGTTAATTTTTTCAAACATAGAAAAGAACATGACACTTACACTAGCACCTAGGTCGCAAAGGGCCTTATCAATGGTATACGTGCCTATAGTGCAATGGATGGAGTAACTGCCAGGGTCCTTAAGTTTTGGTGGAGACTTATTTTGCAAGAGTGCACTACACTCTTCAGTGAAAGCTACGGTCTTCATCTAATTGAAGGATCTCTTCTTTTTTAGGACTTCCTTCATAAACTTGGAATAAGAAGGAACTTGGGAAAGCAATTCAATGAAAGGGACTGTTACCTTTAAATCATTGATGACGTCAAGGAACATACCATACTTTGCCTCCTCCTTGTGCTTGGCTAATCTTTGGGGAAATGGGACTTTGATCTCAATAGGAATCTCGGGCTCTTTCCCCTTTGACATGGTCACCTCATCTTCAACATCAATAACCACGGGCTCATCATTATGCTTACCACTTCTCGAGGACATGGCATTTACAGTTTCGTGAGGTTGGTAACATTGTAAAAGCAGCTGCCCTTGCTTTTGGTGGGTATTACAAGAGGCATATTGGGATATTTATAGCTTCCAACAATTTGATGGCAGCATCCTTAGCATGATCGCTCTCTTGAAATTGAGCTCTTATGGTGTCTTGCCTTTGTGCTAATTTCAGCATCATGGCTTCAAGTGGGGTCCTCTGGCTTAGATTTCAATGGTATGGAGCGGGAATTTCTATATTGAGAATCGTGAATTGCCATGGATTCAATGGTAGTGTGAGCAATTTCAACATTAATTTGATCAAATCTTCCATTGCTAGCAGAATCCAGGATACGACGGGACTCTATATAACACCCATTATAGAATGTGATGGCAAGGAGCCATGGATCTATCACATTATGCGGACACTCCCTTTGCAAGTCCTTGTACCTCTCCCAAGCTTCATATAGGATCTCATCATCCCCTTGTTGGAAACGAGTGATTTGACTTCTCAACAAAGCGGTCTTTTCTGGAGGAAAGTACTTTTGGTAGAAGGCCAGAGCTAAACTCTCCAAATCGGTGATATCTAATGTAACCTTATCAAGGCTTTGTATCCACAACTTTGCCTTACCCCTGAAAGAGAATGAGAAGAGCATCTCTCTAATTTGCCCTTGGGTGACTCCAGTTTGTTTAATAGTGGAGCAATAGCCACAGAAGTTTTGGATGTGAAGGTTGGGATCTTCTGTGGCATTGCCACTAAATTGGCTTCTTTTTATAAGGTTAATGAAGGCAGGTTTACTTTCAAACTTTTGGGCTGCGATTTGGGGTGTAGCAATACCCCTTGGAAGTGTTTCTGCGGTCGGTTTGGAATGGTCTGAAAGTCGACCCATTTTCTTTTGTGAAGATGAAGATGGAGTGTTGTTTGAAATTTGATTTGTTTTTGTGAGTGGAGATGAGAATGGATCTTCTTCTCCTTCGAGATTAGATAGAATATCCGAGTATTTCTCACGAATACGATCTTAACTTGAAGTATCAGAAACTTTTGAAATTTCGTTGAATAGCTTTCGTCTCCTACGCAGAGTTCTTCCTAGGTGGGGTCTAAAGAGATAGGGCTCCTTGGTCTAGAAGATATGGGCATAAGATTGAAAAGCTAAGATGAAAAATCAAGAGAGGTCTAAAGGAATTTGGGTTCCTAAAGACTAGATAAAACTAATTGCGAAAAAATCACAAGAAAAAGGAAAACTAAAATGTGCTCCCCGGCAACGGCGCCAAAATTTGATCGTGCTTGTCGCGAGCCCGATACAAAGATAAATTACCCATACTAGGCTAATAACAAATTAATGTAATTAGGGAAGTAGGGGTCGATCCTCAGGGAGATGGTGTTTTCTATAGAATGTGAAATGTCTCGCAATTTGGTCTTATCTAACGAATATCTGGGTTTTGGGATTATGATGTCTAAACTAACAAAAAGCATAAATGAAAACAAAATAAAAGCAAATGATGAACTAACAATGATGAAAAACATCTAGGGAAGTAGGTTCACACATGTAGATTAATATATTGATGCAATTGGATATGGAACATGCAAATAATTTATTGTGAGTTCGTAAGAATGATGTGTTCAATACAATCATAGATCAGATGGTCTAGCAGGCTTTTAGGCAATTTACTAGGTCTTAATCTACCATGTCATGCTTTGTCTATTCAATTCACGTATCTCTACCTTCGAAAAGAATTCCATTCTAGTCAATGATTTTGATCAGAAATCGTCAACTATCGTTATAGTCCAAACATGCATAGACACAGAGTTTTAAAAGCACAATTTCTTTTATCCAATTAACATCTTTTAATCAATCTAACATGGCTACCCTACACCCTAGAAATGTGACTACTTATTCATGGCGATGTTAAAATCTAAGATGAAGTTAATAACAACAACTAGGATAGACATGTTTAGTTGGTTTTGACAATATTTTAAGACTCTCTATGTGGCGATAATAACGACGCTAAATTGACAATCTCGGAAATGAAATGACGATTATAACGGTACTAAAATGAATCTAAGATAACATGGATAGAAAATAACAATCAAATGGAAAACATAAAGACATTAAACAAAGGATAAAATAGAAATACCTAGGTGACGATCAACAACGAAAGCGATAACAATAATAGAAATCCCTTGCATAGAATAATGATCGTGCCTGTCGCAAGCCCGATACAAAGATAAATTACCCAGACTAGGCTAATAACAAATTAATGTAATTAGGGAAGTAGGGTCGATCCTCAGGGAGATGGTGTTTCCTATGGAATGTGAATTGTCTCGCAATTGAGTTCTATCTAATGATTATCTGGGTTTTGAGATTTTTGATATCTAAACTAATGTTAAGCATAAATGAAAACAAAATAAAAATAGTAAAGCAAGTAATGAAAAGCATTTAGGGAAGTAGGTTCACACATGTAGATTGATATATTGATGAAATTGGATTTAGGATATGCAAATAATTCATTGAGCGTTCGTAAGAATGGCGTGTTCATTACAATCATAGATCAGATGGTCTAGCAGGCTTTTAGTGCGATTTACTAGGTCTTAATCCACTACGTCACGCTTTGTCTATTCAATTTCTGTATATCTACCTTGGAAAAGAATTCCATACTAGTCAAATGATTTTAGCTAAAAATCGTTAAAACTATCGTTACAATCCAAACATGCATAGACACAATGTTTTAAAGCCACAATTCCTTTATCCAATTAACATCTTTTAATCAATCTAACATGGCTACCCTACACCCTAGAAAGGATGACTACTCACTCATGATGATATCTATGTCTAAAATGATATTAACAATGAAAACTAGGATAAACATGTTTATTTGGTTTTGACTTTTTATATGGCGATAATAACGACGCTAATTGATAATCTAGGAAACGAAACAACGATTATAACGGTACTAAAATGAATCTAAGACAATATTTAAAGCGAATAACAATCAAATGGAAAACAATAAGAACATTAACCAAGGGATAAAATAGAAATACCTATATGACGATCGATGACGATAATGATAACAATAATAGAAAATCCTTGCACATAATAAACGATCCTTGAATTACAACACTTGTACCCAACAAAGTAGACTACAAAGATTGAAACTCTTATTAATCTAACCTACGATTTTGATGTGAAATGGACAGAAATAAACCAAGAACTAAAGACTAAAGAAGAAGAAAATGAGAGAAGAGAGACTAGTTCTCCCTTCCTCCTAATCTAAAGAGGAAATGTAAGAAGAGAAGAGAAGAGGATTGTAGAAAGGTGTATTGAGATGAGAGGCTAGATGATCTATTTATAGTATTAGGGTTTCGTGGAGAAGAGGTCGGCATTAAACACATAGGACAAAAGTAGGAAGAAGTCGCCGTTTTCTCGAAGCACCACAAAAACCCGATCGGGTACACACTTCCCCGATCGGGTAAGTGGTCATCCAGGTCCTTTTGACTAACGTTTCATCTTCCTTTGCTTTGACTTGACTTCCAACATCCCCGTTGACCTCTTGAGTCGGGTTTGTTGATAGGGTTTGATGTAAAGCGATGAATTCTTCCGCCTAAATGATTGATCTTCCGACAACTACGAAACCGTCTTTACTTCTTCTCTCTTTCAAATTAGTGAACCTTCTTGAAATGCCTTTTATATGGTCGAGCTTGCTTCTTCGAATCGTCGGGTTCTAGGCAAATGCTCGGGAATATAGAAAAAGGGCGTAGAAACGTCACTTTCCCTACAAAACAGGTTAGAACATAGGAATTCGCCTAGAAGACGATATTAGCTCATAAAGTGGCTTAACAAAGCACAAATTACATACAAAACCGAGCTAAATTGGGGGTTAAAACCATACAAATATTCACTTATCAAACTCCTCCAAGCTAAACCTTTGCTTGTCCTCAAGCAAACATAACAAACAATACCAGGACAAGGTTGCAAGCATTGGCTACTACACCATCACGAAACAAATCTCAACATAAAGCTTTGGAAACATAATGAATCATAACCCAAAAACAACGTGGGCAAGAATGATACATAAACATGGCTGAGATTTACATAACGGCGTAGCACAAAGAATTTCACTATAGATTTTCGGCTCTTGCATGATCTTTTGACAAATGGACTCTCACGGCACACTCGAACACTCATTGTATGTAAAAGGTGATTTCTTTATGTGGAAATGTTTTTGAGACACTCACCTATCTACGACTTATGAAAGTGTGTCCGTAATCTAATATG
This sequence comes from Heliosperma pusillum, assembly GCA_022085475.1. NCBI lineage: Eukaryota > Viridiplantae > Streptophyta > Magnoliopsida > Caryophyllales > Caryophyllaceae > Heliosperma > Heliosperma pusillum. The sequence continues at coordinate 197,861 of JAIUZE010045395.1, read as the reverse complement.
GTAAACAATTCAAAACACAAGTCAAAGATCGCAATGCACATAGAAAAGAAGCCGAAACAATGAAGAAGGCTTTGGGAAATGGGTGAAAGGTGGACAAACAGTTATGGTCATGTGAAGTTTAGAGTGAGCTAGCAACTGACCAATGATAAATGAATACTCAATCCAAACTTTCGATTAATTTCCCAGAAGACGAAAAACGAAGACAGAAGTAACAGATTGGCTTATTACACACGAAACACAAGGGTATACTCCTTCTAATCATTGATTTGACATTTCTTAGGAGATACTCACAACTTCTTCTTTTATATCTTCTTTCTTTTTCGATTTCTCTTTTTTTTTCTCTTTTTCTTTTCTGAACATAACATCACTTCTGAACATAACATCACTTCTTGTACATTTTTTTTCTCCCAAATTCACTTTGTCATATAAGACCAAATCTTCTCAAAAGAGCACCCATACACCATAGTCTAGCTACTAGCTCAAAAGGTAGGCAGTTTTTGTATGTAGCTATTATTTTGTGAAACGTTTGTATGAAGGGGCTAATTTTGAGGTGTAATTCAAAGTGAAAAAGGCTTCAAATCTTAGTGAATCATGAATGCAATGCTTATAGAAATGAAATGAGAACCATACTTATGCGTTTTGACATGACACACATCACAAGGAGAACTACACACACCTAGATGAGACTGGGTATAGATGTACCAGCCTAAGGAGATTCTACATTACAATATATGTAACTTGCCAAATGTCAAGATCAAGCGTACTCATCTATAGATTCAATCCATGCCTACTGTGTACAAGACTTCCCCATGTATGCACAATTCAATGAATATTGAATCATTATCGTTTGAAATCTCTAAGTTTGGGAAATGTAACATGATAGCATAGTAACTTGCAAGCAAAGCATGAAAAGCATTCAACAATGTTCAGAAATTTTTAAATTTTCTCAAAAATCTTCTCTTTCTTTTATTCAAAATTTGAAAAATGATCAACTAAAATGCAAAATGGGAAAATGCAATCCCTCCCCCAAGCTAAACATCACATTGTCCTCAATGTGAGCACGAAGACTAAACATGCAACGAGATGTTTAATGGGGAAAAAGAAAAATGAAAGAAGAGTGAAGCTTACAAGTCAGCGCGGACTCCCCCAAGCTAGTCCTTTGGACTTGACAAGGAAGGTCTTTATAGGTTCTTCAAAAACTCTTTCATCTGCAAAATAAATCCTAATTAACGAAAAAGGGAAATACAAAATTAAAAATGTAAAAAGAAAAGGAACACGGGTTGCCTCCCGAGAAGCGCAATTTAAAGTCTTGCTAGACTCCATTTCTTTCTTGGAAATCATCCTTTATCTTTAAGCTCACTATCATCCAAACTCATCTTCATAGCGTTCTTTACATTCTCCATCCACGCCAAGCTTTTCCGGGAATAGCCCCTTCTAGCACTTTTAGCAGTAGTGCTTTTAGTATGCTCACCTGCAAGAGAATCAACACTAACCTGTGCCTCCAGCGGATCCGTCAGTAAGGATCGAGGCATAGAAGAAACAACAGAAGAGTCATCAACATTAAGCACATAACAAGGTTCTTCTAACACGGGACCCTTAACGGTTGAAGTTTTATTAAAGGTCACCTTGTCATCTCCTATCTCTAATGTTAGCTTCCCATTCTTAACATCAAAAACCGCACTAGTGGTGTGCAAAAAGGGTCTTCCCAAAATGATTGGGATTTGAGAGTCTTCGGTCATGTCAAGTACTAGAAAGTCAACGGGAATGAAAAACTTACCAACTTTGACGGGCACATCTTCTAAAACACCCATAAGTTGTTTTAGAGAACGGTCCACCATTTGCAAAGTAATATCAGTGCATCTTAAAGCACCCATGTTAAGTTTTTCAAAAATAGAAAAGGGCATGACACTCACACTAGCACCTATGTCGCAAAGGGCCTTATCAATGGTATATGTGCCTATAGTGCAAGGGATGGAATAACTACCAGGGTCCTTATTAAGTTTTTGTAGAGACTTATTTTGCAAGAGTGCACTACACTCTTCAGTGAAAGCTATGGTCTTAGTCTCATTGAAGGATCTCTTCTTTTTGAGGACTTCCTTCATAAACTTGGAATAAGAAGGAACTTGGGTAAGCAATTCAATGAAAGGGACTGTTATATTTAAGTTCTTGACGACATCAAGGAATTTACCATACTGTGCCTCCTGCTTGTGCTTGGCTAATCATTCGGGAAATGGGACCTTGATCTCAATAGGAATCTCGGGCTCTTTCCCTTTGGACATGGGCACCTCATTCTCAATATCAACAACCACGGGCTCATCATTATGCTTACCACTTCTCGAGGAAATGGCATTTACAGTTTCGTGAGGTTGGTAACATTGTGAAGGCAGCTGCCCTTGCTCTTGGTAGGTATTAGAAGAGGCATAGTGGGAAATTTTAGCTTCGAACAATTTGATGGCGGCATCCTTAGCTTGATCGCTCTCTTGAAGTTGAGCTATCATGGTGTCTTGCCTTTGAGCCAATTGCAGAATCATGGCTTCAATTTTATTTACACCATTGTCACTCTGTTGAGATGTAAAGGATTGAATTTGTTCTAGCTTTTGTGTGAGAAGGGCTACTTGGGCTTGTAAAAGTGTTAAAGCGGGGTCTTCTTGCTTAGATTTCGATGGTATGGAGCGGGAATTTCTATATTGAGAATCGTGAATTGCCATGGATTCAATGGTATTGTGAGCATTTTCAACATTGATTTGATCAAATCTTCCATTGTTAGCAGAATCCAGGATTCGACGGGACTCTATATAACTGTAACAACCCGAAAAGTACCCAATTTTTCTAGTAAAATTTCTTAAGGATACTTTTCAGCAAGGTTAAGTTTTTAAAAAATAGAATTTATTGTTTCGAGTCGTATTTTGAAATTCCGAGTTCGTATTTGGAATTTCTGAGAGATTTCATGAAAATCCCGTTTTTAGTCATCTTTGACTTTTCTTGACTTTTAAGTCGTCTTTGACTTTTCTTGACTTTTTAAAGTCGTCATGGACTTTTCTTGACTTTTAAGTCGTCATAAACTTTTCTTTATTTTTAAGTCATCTTTGACTTTTCTCGACTTTTAAGTCGACTTTGACTTTTCGTTGACTTTTCCCGACTCGCCTTGTAAGTTTGAAGACAGAAATTTTATTTAAAAAAAAAATAATTTTTTTGATTTATTTTTATAAAGATTTATTAAGATTTATCATAATTTAATATAATTATTTTGAATTTATTCGGAATTTAAAGAATAACTTATACGGTTTTTAACCGATCATCATTTAACTATTTCCGACGCATCGTAAATCGCGCAACAAATTCAAAACTCGACTTTGGCATGAGTCGCACGCGCGTGTCATCATTTTCCACTCACCATTAGATATTTTATTTATTTTGATTAAACTAATCAAAATATCTAGATATTTAATTACTTTATCGATCCGTCAACAAAGATTACGCAAATCGCTCAAAAACAGACCGATTCCTCACCATACCACACGGCTCACTTAGTCCTCTAAGAGGGCTTGATATTTCATTACTTTTGATTATAATATCATAATATCTAGATATTATTTCACTTTATCGATCAGTTAACGAAAATTACGCAAAACGTTACAAAACTGATCCGATAGTCACCATATCACACGGCTCCTTGCTCTCTAATAGACCTAGATATTTTCATTATTTTTCATTACAATATCATAATATCTTGATATTTAGTTGAATTAACTTTATCGTTAATTATATTTAATCGTTTACCGTAAAATAATTATTAAACGCGAGTCAATTACGTAACAACAATTTCAAAACTCGACGTCCTTAATTGCCTATAAACACACGGCACACACACACCCTCCCTTACTCACAAACAACTTTTCACTTTACAACAAATCAAAATAAGATCAAAATATCGCTTTCTTTAATCGTTCTTCGTGTTCTTCGTCGTTCATCATTTGTTCTTCATCGTTCTTGATCAAAACCTTCATAAAATCTTCGTTTCTTAATTAAATCCATCCTAATTTATATTTCTAGACTCTCCTCTTCGCTCCTCATCTTCACGTACGGTTATATTTCAATTCAGTCAAGATCGTTTTCAGCACTTTAATTATGGAAATTCATATTTTTAGTTCTAATAATGTTTTCTTGTTATTTCTTATAGGGGAAGATTTTGAAGAACGAGTTTGGAGACTCGTATATTTTGGGTGAAGATTAGGAGAAGGGTTCTTATTATATATATTTCTTATTATTTTGGTGCTAATTGTTTTGGCTAGCTAAGGTAACAATTCCGTTTTACTCGACGAATTAATGTCACATAGCTTTTGTTTTGGTTCATGTTATGGTTTTTATGGTTTTAGTTAGTAACATAGCTTTGGCCTTTGTTTCTTTAATTTTTGGTTCATCTTTGTTTTAGTTCATGTTTTTATGATTTATGGAATTTTTGGTAGTAATATGATAAGGAGTTGTTTTTATTATGTTGTATGAATTTTTATGATTTTCCATAAAGTTATGATTTTTAGGTTGGGTGGAAATTTTAATATGTTTAGTGTTCTTGGTGAATTTTGATGATTTTCCATAAGTTATGATTTTTATGATTTTGTATGAATTTTAAAAGGTTTAGTGTTCTTGGTAAATTTTGATGATTTCCCATAAGTTATGATTTTTATGATTTTGTATGATGGATGGTGGAATTGGATGTTTAAAAATGGATGTTGGTAATTAAAAACATGTTAGAATTAATTGGAAATTGGGGTTGTTGCTTTGGTTGTGTGAACCGTGGGGGAGGGGCTGAACCGGACCAAACCAGACCGGTCCAGGCCGGTTCAGACCCGGTCTGGGTTGGTCAAGGTGGGTCCGGGTTTTGGTCTTTGGGTTGTGTCGATGTTTGATTGTTATGTTGTGGTTTTGACGGGTTTTAATTATGATAAGCATGCGGGAAATAATTAGAAACGGTGTTTATTAAAATTGTCAAAACAGCCTTTTGTAGCCAAAACAGGCCCGTGGGCCCATCCAGGCCCATGTGGGGTCCGGCCCAACTCAGCCCGTGGGTCCCACTTTGGGACTTGTGACGGTTTTTGAGTTATCGTCATTTTTATCGTGGTTTGTAATATTTAGCAAGTGGGAAATGTTAATAAGTAAAATATTTAAATTAAAAAGGTTTTTCATAAAATTATTATTTCTCACATGTTAGAAATTATAAGACGAGATCGTAGTTTAATTGGATATCAGTTAAGTCAAACGGGGTTCTGGTATGTTATAATAATTCACAAGTTAGCAGTCAATAAAATAACATGTATTGTATATGTTGATTTTATGTTTAAGTCTATGTGATAAAGACTCTGTTTCTAGCCGGTTTGATCCAACGGGTTTGGTCAAACTAAGATCTAGTCAGCCCCGATTTGACTGATGACCCGTCGCGGGATTAGGGTCGGGGATTTGTCTTCAAGTGAGGTTGTATTTAATTCTGAATTAGCCTTAGTAGATATGAGGCGATATGATATTTGATTATTATTGATATGCAATTAGTCACATGATAGGATGTTTTCCCGTGACTGTTTTTATTATATGGTTGGTGTCGTGTTGACTAAGTACCCATAGAGAATTATGAGAATATGGCGTCTTGACCATTCTAATTCTAAATGAGTAGCTTAGACCATGACATTGATAGGCAGGTACTGTCTTTAACGAGTATATGTTCACTTGTTGATAGCTTTTGTGTCTCGGCTTGGTGGGTTTATATCCAATTCGGGGCATGGCTGCCTGATCCGTTTTGGGACTGGAGCCAGCTTAAGTACTAGCCATCTCTGCTTAGGGGGTCGCCTAGTAGAGTTTCTCATAGACGGTTATGTCATGGGACGGGGAACGGAATAGCTGTTGTCGCTAGGTCTGATCAGTCTAGGACTAGGATGTTTTCCTACCTTGTGGTATAGCCTCGAGTTACAGAAGTCGACTATTGACTGTCCTAAGAACTTATGCCTGTTTGTAGAAGTATTGGTCTTTCATGTTTGTATGATTCTATGAGTTCTAGAAGGTGAGATGCAAGCCGGCTAGGATTGATAGAGTTTGGATTACCGGTTGTTAACTGATTCACATGATTACGTGTTGATTAGGGTTTGAGTGTATCATGGCCATGTTACAGGGTAACCTCTGAGCTAGCATACCAGCTTCCCTACCTCGAGTTATATTTATTATCGGATTCACATGATAGCTTTCATATGATAGGTTATATGTTAGTTAATTGTTTCATAACATGAAAAGCATATCATATATGTTAAGTTTTGTATTTTCCATATACATTGCTTTTATGTTATTCATGTTTCATTAAACTCGACATTTCGTGGCTGGGAGAACTCGGAGTTACTCCCCACTGACTGTGGCTTCCGTGTTTATATTTAATGCGGTCGAACAGGTGGTGTTGCATATTTGGGGTACATGGACGAGCTAGCGAGCGAAGTATTTACCTTGGACCTTTATTCGAATCATAGTTTGTATATTATTGTACACTCTTTTATTTTCCGTATTTATACGGGAGATATGTCTCCCGTCTTGTAGATTTCTTTTGTATAATAGTATTTCCGTTTTTGTAATGACCCTTTTTATTTTATGACACCTTCGTTATGTATTATCATATTTCGTTTATGTATTTAAATATTTTTTTTCTTTCCGCAAATTTGAGGGTGTCACAAAATATGAACTCTAATATAAACTTCTTAAGTTGTAGAGAGAAGTTGGAGAATAATAAAAGAGATAAGTGATTTTTGCATGAATGAATAATATGAGATGGTGTGTTGAATAAATAAGAGGAAATTGTCCTCTTCACTCTTCACATGTACCGGCCACATGCCCCATGGTGGGGTGTGTGGTCACTTTCATTTTGTTCTTCACAAGAAAGGTTGAGTGTATAGGTATATGTAATAATGATTTGGTCTAATTCTCAATTAGAACAAAATTACAAACTAAAATCCTACCCACTAACACCCCAAAACCGGTGCACCCATATAAAATGTGTGTCCATTTTATTTTTTGCATTTTGTCATTTGTCACAAGTGTGACATGTGACATGTAGCACGCATGTAATTAAGCTTATAAAAGTGCATTTAACCAATTTAAATGCAATTTCATAATAATAAATTAGACTTAGCATTTTAAGTCACATGTAAATAAAATAGGTCATCTCATATTTGGTTAAAATAATCTACAACAATTTGTAATTATAATTAACCAATTTAGCTTATCTCAAATGTTTCATAAACATAATACATTCTTAGTAATATAACAATTAATTACTAAAAATGAAACTTATTTAATCATATTACAATAAGATATAATTCTCACTTACAATATAAACTTAGTTCAATTTAAGGGATTAAATAATCTGTATCGTTATACAATTAATTAATGTACATGATTAGGGGATTATCCTTTAGGTGTGACCTCAAGGGATCAACTGATCACCACCGTCAAACGACATTAACGTCAAACTCAATTGAGCCAATCGTTACCGATTTATGTTGAACAGTTGACTATATTATTCATCATCCCTTTGTATTCTTATTATTGAGATTTAATTATGTGATCGCAATATTGTTGAGGACATTTACTCCAACAATTGGATGTTAGTATCACTCTTTAAACAACGTAAAACCAGAGAATACGTCTTGTTTCCTCTTATATAGACGAGGTCTGAAAAAGTGGTCTTAGGAGCTCCAAAATATCTTTATTTCAAATCAGATGCCAATTTCGTTATCATGAGTCATTATCATATGTCTTGGAGATATTACAGTACGAATTTAGAGACATTTTATTTCAAAGGCCCAGTTGTCCCGAAAAACGTTGATAATAACCTTGAAAATATTTTCAGCGATAATAACCTTTACGTTTATAAATATCAATTGGATGTTAGTATCACTCTTTAAACAATGTAAAAACGGAGAATACTACTTGTTTCTTCTAATACAGACAAGGTCTGAAAAATGGTCTTAAGATTTCCAAATTATCTTTATTTCAAGTAAGATGTCAATTTCGTTATCCTGAGTAATTATTATATGTCTTATAGATATTACAGTGCGAATTTAGAGACATTCTATTTCAAGGCCCAGTAGTTCCGAAAACCGTAGATAATAACCTTGAAAAGCAGCGGTTTTCAGCGATTTTCGGAAACAAAATATATTTATTCCCTAAAGTTATTTATAGACCCGTTACGTCTATAAATAGAAATTGGATAATAACCTTTAAAATCAGAGGTTTCAGCGATATTTCGAATCCAAAAATATTTTTTCCCTAAAGATATTTATAGACCCGTTACGTCTATAAATAACAATTGGATGTTAGTATCACTCTTTAAACAACGTAAAAACGGATAATACTACTTGTTTCCTCTAATACACACAATGTTTGAAAAGTGGTCATACGGTCTCAAAATTATTTTTATTTTAAGTGAGATGTCAATTTCGTTATCCTGTATCATTATTATATGTCTTATAGATATTACAGTGCGAATTTAGAGACATTTTATTTCAAGGCCCAGTTGTCTCAAAAACCGTGGATAATAACCTTGAAAAGCAGCGGTTTTCAGCGATTTTCGGAAACCAAATATATTTATTCCCTAAAGCTATTTATAGACCCTTTACGTCTATAAATAGAACTTGGATGTTAATATCTTCTTTAAACAACGTAAAAACGAAGATTATTACTTATTTTCTCTAATTCATACAAAGTCTGAAAAGGGGTCTTAAGGTTTCCAAAATATCTCTATTTCAAATCAGATGACAATTTCGTTATTCTGAGTCATTATTATATGTCTTAGAGATAATATAGTGCGAATTATAGACATTTTATTTCAAGGCCCAATTGTCCCGAACAACGTGGATAATAACCTTGAAAATCAGCGGTTTTCAGCGATATTCGGAATCCAAAAATATTTTTTTTCCTTAAGGTATTTATAGACCCGTTACGCCTATAAATAACAATTGGATGTTAGTATCACTCTTTAAACAACGTAAAACTAGAGAATACTTCTTATTTCCTCTTATATAGACGAGGTCTGAAAAAGTGGTCTTAAGAACTCCAAAATATCTTTATTTCAAATCATATCGTTATCCTGAGTCATTATCATATGTCTTAGAGATATTACAGTGCGAATTTAGAGACATTTTATTTCAAGCCCCAGTTGTCCCGAAAAACGTGTATAATAATCTTGAAAATCAGCGATTTTCAGCGATATTCGGAAACCAAAAATATTTTTTCCCTAAAGATATTTCTAGACCTGTTACGTCTATAAATAACAATTGAATGTTAGTATCTCTCTTTAAACAACGTAAAACCAGAGAATATTTCTTGTTTCCTCTTATATAGACGAGTTCTGAAAAGTGATCTTAAGAATTCAATAATATCTTTATTTCAAATCAGATGTCAATTTCGTTATCCTGAGTCATTATCATATGTCTTAGAGATATTACAATGTGAATTATAGACATTTTATTTCAAGGCCCAGTTTTCCCGAAAAACGTGGATAATAACCTTGAAAATCAGCGGTTTTCAGCGATATTCGGAATTCAAAAATATTTTTTTCCTTAAGGTATTTATAGACCCGTTACGGCTATAAATAACAATTGGATTTTAGGTATCACTCTTTAAACAACGTAAAATCAGAGAATATTTCTTATTTCCTCTTATATAGACGAGGTCTGAAAAAGTGGTCTTAAGGTCTCTAAAATATATTTATTTCAAATTAGATGTCAATTTCATTATCCTGAGTCATTATCATATGTCTTGGAGAAATATTACAGTGCGAATTTAGAGACATTTTATTTCAAGACTCAGTTGTCCCGAAAAACGTGGATAATAACCTTGAAAATCAGCTGTTTTCAGCGATATTCGGAAACCAAAAATATTTTTTTTATCAAATGTATTTATAGACCCTTTACGTTTATAAATAGCAATTGGATGTTAGTATCACTCTTTAAACAATGTAAAAACGGAGAATACTATTTGTCTCTTCTAATACAGACAAGGTCAGAAAAGTGGTCTTAAGATTTCCAAATTATCTTTATTTCAAGTGAGATGTCAATTTCGTTATCCCGAGACATTATTATATGTCTTATATATATTACAGTGCTAATTTAGAGATATTTTATTCCAAGGCCCAGTAGTTCCGAAAACCGTGGATAATAACCTTGAAAAGTAACGGTTTTCAGCGATTTTCGGAAACCAAATATATTTATTCCCTAATGCGTTTTATAGACCCGTTACGTCTATAAATAAAAATTGGATGTTAGTATCCTCTTAAAACAACGTAAAAACGAAGATTACTACTTGTTTTCTCTAATTCATACGAGGTCTGAAAAAGTGGTCTTAAGAACTCCAAAATATCTTTATTTCAAATCATATGTCAATTTCGTTGTCCTGATTCATTATCATATGTCTTAGAGATATTACAGTGCGAATTTAGAGACATTTTATTTCAAGGACCAGTTGCCCCGAAAAACGTGGATAATAACCTTAAAAATCAGCGGTTTTCAGCGATATTCGGAATCCAAAAATATTTTTTTCCTTATGGTATTTATAGACCCGTTACGTCTATATATAGCAATTGGATGTTAGTATCCCTCTTTAAACAACGTAAAACCAGAGAATACTTCTTGTTTCCTCATATATAGACAAAGTCTGAAAAGTTGTCTTAAGGTCTACAAAATATCTTTATTTCAAATCAGATGTCAATTTCGTTATCCTGAGTCATTATCATATGTCTTAGAGATATTACAGTGCGAATTTAGAGACACTTTATTTTAAGGCCCAGTTGTCCCGAAAAACGTGGATAATAACCTTGAAAATCAGCGGTTTTCAGCGATATTCGGAAACCAAAAATATTTTTTCCCTAAAGGTATTTATAGACCCGTTACGTCTATAAATAACAATTGGATGTTAGTAATCCTCGTTAAACAACGTAAAAACAAAATATACTTCTTGTTTCTTCTGATACACACAAGGTCTGAAAAGTGGTCTTAATGTCTCCAAAATATCTGTATTTCAAATCAGATGTCAATTTCGTTATCCTGAGTCATTATTATATGTCTTAGAGATATTATAGTGCGAATTTAGAGACATTTTAATTCAAAGCCCAGTTGTCCCGAAAAACGTGGATAATAATAACCTTAAAAAGCATCGGTTTTCAGCGATATTCGGAAACCAAATATATTTTTTTCCCTAAAGCTATTTATAGACCCGTTACATCTATCAATATCAATTGGATGTTATTATCCTCTTTAAACAACGTAAAAACAAAGAATATTTGTTGTTTCTTCTGATACAGACAAGGTCTGAAAAGTGGTCTTAATGTCTCCAAAATATCTGTATATCAAATCAGATGCCAAATTGCCAATTTCGTTATCCTGAGTCATTATTATATGTCTTAGAGATATTACAATGCGAATTTAGAGACATTTTATTTCAAGACCCAGTTGTCCCGAAAACCGTGGATAATAACTTTGAAAATCAGCGATTTTCAAGGATATTCGGAAACCACAAATATTTTTTTATCAAAGGTATTTATAGACCCTTTACGTTTATAAATAGCAATTAGATGTTAGTATCACTCTTTAAACAATGTAAATACGGAGAATACTCTTTGTTTCTTCTAATATAGACAATGTTTGAAAAGTGGTCTTAAGATCTCCAAATTATCTTTATTTCAAGTGAGATGTCAATTTCGTTATCCTGAGTCATTATTATATGTCTTATATATTACAGTGCGAATTTAGAGACATTTTATTTCAAGGCCATGTAGTCCCGAAAACCGTGGATAATAACCTTGAAAAGCAGCGGTTTTCAGTGATTTTCATAACCAAATATATTTTTCCCTAAAGCTATTTATAGACCTGTTACGTCTATAAATAGAAACTGGATGTTAGTATCCTCTTTAAACAACGTAAAAACGAAGATTACTACTTGTTTTCTCTAATTTATACAAGGTCTGAAAAGTGGTCTTAAGGTCTCCAAAATATCTCTATTTCAAATCAGATGACAATTTCGTTATTCTGAGTCATTATTATATGTCTTAGAGATATTATAATGCGAATTATAGACATTTTATTACAAGGCCTAGTTGTTCCGAAAAACGTGGATAATAACCTTGAAAATCAGCGGTTTTCAGCGATATTCGGAATCCAAAAATATTTTTTTCCAAAAGGTATTTATAGACCCGTTACGGCTAAAAAATAGCAATTGGATGTTAGTATCATTCTTTAAACAACGTAAAACCATAAAATACTTCTTGTTTCCTCTTACATAGACGAGGTCTGAAAAAGAGGTCTTAAGAACTCCAAAATATCTTTATTTCAAATCAGATGCCAATTTCGTTATCCTGAGTCATTATCATATGTCTTAGAGATATTACTGTGCGAATTTAGAGATACTTTATTTCAAGGCCCAGTTGTCCCGAAAAACGTGGAACCTTGAAAATCAGCGGTTTTCAGCGATATTCGGAATCCAAAAATATTTTTTCTCTAAAGGTATTTATATGTTGGAGCCAGTGTCCTCCACAGTTAGTGCAATAACATAAATAAATCTCTGTAGGTTCACAGGGTATACTTCGTATAATAATCAGTTGATTAACGTTTATCAATAACGGTTGGCTTGCTAGATAAGTTTGACGTTATTGTCATACTGATGGCGGTAATCAACTGGTCCCTAAAAGTCACACCTATTGGATGTGTTCGAGAGATATGATTATTTGAGAAAATAATTATATTGATGCCTTATAATATGACTAAAAGGTTAGTCAGTGTTTTTGACTAAACGGTTAGTCAATGTGATGATAAAAAATTATTTAATACAGATTAAATAATGTTGTTTAGCCGAATTAACAGTAATTCGCGATTAAATATAAAAGGTTATATTTAATTGTCATATATATTGCAAGCTAAATTAAATATAAACTGATATGTTGAATTAGTAAAATTGTAAATATACGGATATTTATAATTAATAATATACGGATATTAATTGCAATATATTAATAGCTAAATATGAACCGAAAATAAAGTATTATAATACTCTAAAATTTCGGCCATATGGAGGGTTTTTAGGAAAGAAAATACCTTTCCTAATTACACTAGGATACCTTGTGATAGGGGACTATATAAAGGAATTGGTTTCCCTATTTTAGGGATCTTGATCAACCCTAATCACAAGTTGAGCCTCCACCATCACATAATTCACAAAAAGAGAGAAAACGGTTTCTCAAGAGTTCTAGCAATCTCAAGGCATATCTTGTTCCATCTAGGGTGTTTTGATTAGGAGAATACCTATTTTGGTATTTGTTCTTAGGCCTTTATCGCAAGGACTAAAGGTTATTTCTTAATCCCTTCGTCTTATGCAATTTTGTTTATGACTATTAATCTTATAAGTTAAATTTCATTATAATCCTGTCGATTTAAAGGGTTGTATACGGATACAAATCCCACAAGTGGTATCAGAGCGTTAGGGCTATGAAATTTTTTTATATGATTTTCATAAAAATTTGAATTGCATAAATTTTAATAAAAAAAAATTTTTCGGTGCAAATTTTTTTTTTTTGGGCCGTGTGATTTTTTTTTGTTGTTCCATTTGATTCTTGTATTATTATTTTTAATAGGTTAAGATGATAATATGAGAATTTGTAGATGTTTAGGATTCAATACTGATTGAATTAAAACGTGAATGGATTTGGTTTGATTGTTAATGAACATCAATTTGTGCTTCATATTTTCGGTATCAATGTTTAATAATGATTAGATATTGCTAGTTTGTACCGATCTAGTTAATATAAGCAAAATCGATTTTTCATCCGTTCAATTTTTTTTTTTGCCACTGTTTCGGCTGCTGTAAATAAAAAAAAAAAAAAAAAAAAAAATTTATTTTCGTCTTTTTCTCGGCCTGCTGTGCTGTTTTTCGTTTTTTTGTGTTTTTCGGTAAAAAAAAATCGTGACAGCTATTTAATAAAAAAAAAAAAAAAAAAAAAATTTCCGTTTTTCCTGACGGTGAACAGTAACCGTACCGGGAATTTTTGTTTTTTGTGAAGCGGTTCACATTGATACCATATTATTTTAAAGCGGTTTAAAATAATATCGTTGTAATTCATATTAATTATGAATTTTCATTGGATTTGAATGATATCTCGTGATTAATTACGGAATTATCACGTGATTAGAATGGTGGTTTGGATAATTAATCAATTTAATTTTGCATTGTTTGATTAATTTTTAGTTGATGCTTTTATTATGTTGAATGACGCTTGAATGGTTTATTTTACGCAATTTTGTACAATCGGTTGTAATTTACTAGTGTGGCCTTAGTAGATTATGTTTTCGTAATGAAGGAAACATAGTCTTGGATGTATTATGAGATCTCGTATCTCCGCTTTGTAATTTTAATTTGGGTTTTTCTACATAGTACCCCTATGTTTTTACGTTTTCTATATGGTACCCCTTTACTTTTGGAAACACCTGTGGTACCCCTAATTTTTACTAAAAACTAATTAACGTGACCTTATTAGTGATTTCCGTCAATTTTTGACTAAGTACTCTGTTAATTGTTGACTTGGTGACACACGTAGGACATGACATGACAAATACTTAGAGTTTGACTAACCCTATTTTCAATTATGAAACCCTTTTACTCATTTGTGCAGTCAATTATTTTTCACTGCAGCCCTTTTATCTTCTTGTTCCTCTGTTGCTCTTTCCTTTTATCATCTTCACCTCAAAAAAACCCTAATTTTATTGTTGATCATCTGCTATTGCAAAAACTGAAGGTATTGTTGTCTTCCCTAAATCATTTATGGGGTTATTGTTGTTTATCTTCATTAAGTTAATCTCCTGATGTTTGTTTTGCTAAAGTAATCAAATTTTGCATACCATTTACATTAAAAGCTTGAAGTAGTTGTTAATTAAGAACTATTGCACGATTTTAAAGATCTGATCTTTTTAATAGATATCTCATGCTTTTATTTACACAGTAATTATATTTGAATATTTAATGTTTGAATTGTGTGTTGAATTTTGATGATAATTTGAAAAATAAATTGCAAAATGGAGACGGTAGTGTTGAAAATGCATTATATGGGTAAACATGTTGATGTATTGGTTGAGGATGTTGATAAATGTTTGCTCATTGATGTGTATAATGACTTATTTGATGAGGGGGGAAAAATGAAGTCCCTCTGCCTAAACACCCTTCTTTAGGATACAGTTACAAAATGAACCATGTCTTTCTAAGGGATGACAAGGATCTTATGGAGATGTTTACTAGGTGTGTTGGGAAGTCAGAAATACATTTATGGCTAGGGTCAGAAACAATACCATGTAATGCCCTTCAACTAGCTAGGACTGTTAGGGCTTGTAATAAGGGGTCAGTTGCTCCTTCTAATGTTCATGTTTCTGTTCAAGATGACATTAATACTAATGCTAGAGAAAAATTAGCAGTTAGGAGGAAAAGTATTCAACCAAAACCACCCTTTGAAAAACAATCATCTTCGACAAAAATTTCACAAAATATTGAGCTTTCTGACATCTTAAATGTCCCCCCTTCCCCTCCTAAAACAACAAAAGAGAGAATGAGAGAGAAGGTGTGAAAGAGTGAGTTGCAGGAGAGAGGGAGGAGGAGATATAATGAAATATGGAGGGAAATTTTGGGAAACTTGGAGGGAAAATGTAGTATAATCAATGTGCAACCAAAAAGACAAATTAAATGCCACATCATTCTCTCAAAATAAAAATAAAAGAAGAAAAATAACACCTCAACAACTTAAGAACATAATAACAGAAGTATTTGACTGAATACTGAAGTAGGGTCACGTTAATTAGTTTTTAGTAAAAATTAGGGGTACCACAGGTGTTTTCAAAAGTAAAGGGGTACCATATAGAAAACGTAAAAACATAGGGGTACTATGTAGAAAAACCCTTTTAATTTTCATTATTATTTTTAATTAGAATGTAAATAGGTTTACATCTGTAATTTTAAATGTATTTTGTAAAGATTCGAGACGGAGATCGGATAGCTCACTCCCGCTACATGGACCAAGATGGAACATCAAGACTCGGGTCCAAGGAGGATTCCAACTTGTATTTTGTTCATTTTGGTAGTTAGGTCACACTAGGTGCTTTATTTTGCGTTTTTCTTATTTTTCCTCGTTGCTTATTCACATGCTAGAATAAATTGCATCATATTCCGCCTAAACCAAACCACCTAAGATTGCATGAAAAATGATTCATATAGATTGAATGTTTATATCATGGACATACGGATGTCACTCGTCTTTAGGGCCATCACCTTAGTTTAAATCATTATCGAGTTGCTAGACATTCGTTCACTTAAATGAATATAAAATAAAATTGAGACTAGTCTTTATAGGAAAAGCTACTATGAACCCCTTCTTCGTCGGAAGTCATAATATGACCCCTTCTACGTTGGGTAAGTAGTAAGTGTTGACCTATTTTATCTCAACATTGTAGTATGAGTAATATCTCGTGATTATGATGGACTAAAGATAGAATTTACAGAAATTTATCGACCGAGAATTCTAAAGGTAGAATTAGCCAAGAGGTTGGCTTATCAATTTACAGAAATTGAGTCTCGGGATCATTTATATAATTCTTGAGGGAGGTCAATTGTATAAATGCATAGTCACGCATTAAAACAGTTTTTGCATTCGACTTAAATTAAAACGTTGAATACTTATCATATTTTGTTTTACTTTCAGTTTTCAAACTCGTTATATACAGATATAACTGCTATAACAAATGGCTGGCCATGCTGATGACCCAATGCCAAGTGCCACGCTCGGACGTGAGACCTGGCTTAAGATCTTCATGGACAATATGAATCAGTCTACACGACTGAAGAATAACGGGTCCAACTTCGCAGATTGGGAGGCGGCATTACGGAATGCTGCCATTGCTGACGGTAAGCTCAAGTACTTGACTGAGCCACTACCGGTCGACCCAGGCCCAAATGCGAGTACCAATGATCGATTTGCTTATAGAGATTTCGTAATGGAGGCGGGTGCGATAAAGAACGTACTCATCTTTTCAATGGAATCAAATTTGCAAAGGCGATTCATTGCCCATGGTGCGAATAAGATTTTCACCACGCTCTCTAACGAGTTCTCGAAAGCTCCGAGGATCGTTAGCTATGAGCATACCTGTCGCTTCTTTGAAGCAAAACTCCAGAAGGGGCAAGCTGTTAGCCCACACATTCTCGATATGATTGAGAATGTCGAGAAACTGGAGGCACTTGGTTGCAAAATAGATGAGAAGATCATTATTGATCGCATTCTTCATTCACTTCATGATGGGTATGCCCTTTTTAGGGCCAATTACTACATGAATGACATGAATAAGAGTCTTCATCAGCTACACTCACTTCTTGTTCAGACCGAGAGTGATCTGAAATTGAGTGGGAGCGTGAAACAAGACGTTCTCATGATTGCAAACAAGGGCAAGGGTAAGGGCAAGGCACAGGCTAACCTAACGGTAGGAAAGCCGAAGTTCAAAAAGCCGGGACAAATCAAGAGTGGGCCTGGTGAGTCTAGCGGTAGCTCACAAGGCAAGACAAAGAGTGATGAAGGTAGCGTGGAGTGCCACCATTGCCACAAGATTGGGCATTGGAGGAGGAACTGCCCCGTGTACCGTGAGGACATCAAAGCAGGCCGTGTTGCTCCTGTTGGTATGTCTTCTCCTTCTTTTATTCATATGATTGAGATTAACCATGCAAGTTTCGGAACTTGGGTATTAGATACTGGTTGTGGTTCTCATCTGTGTAATCATTTGCAGGGTCTAAGAAACATCAAAACTCTCGCAAAGGGTGATGTGGACCTGCGAGTGGGGAATGGAGCTAAAGTTGCTGCCGTTTCAGTGGGGACATATGTGATCCAGCTCCCGAGTGGATTTGAGTTATTGCTGAATAACTGCTACTATGTACCCAGTTTATCTAAAAACATTATTTCTGTTTCCGTACTTGTTAGAGACGGTTTTTGTTTTGTAATAAGGGATAATAGCTGTATTTTCTCGTTAAACGAAATGATTTATGGCAAAGCAGTTTCCATAAACGGAATTTATGTTTTAGATCAAAGCACAGATGTTATGCATATGAATAGTAAGAAAGCAAAGGTTGGTGACAAAGATCAAACCTATTTATGGCATTGTCGTATGGGACACATAAATGAGAAACGCGTGAAGAAGCTCATTGATAATGGGACTATCTCTCCATTTGATTATGAATCATTTGGCACGTGTGAATCATGTCTCATAGGCAAAATGACTCGAATTTCCTTCAAAGGTGTTGGAATGCGCGCTGCTGACCTATTAGGACTCATACATACAGATGTGTGTGGACCTATGTCAATCAACGCTAGAGATGGCTATAGATATTTTATCACTTTCACGGACGATTTAAGTAGATATGGATATGTCTACTTAATGAAGCATAAAAGTGAGTCCTTTGAAAAGTTCAAGGAATTCCAGAATAAGGTTGAGAACCAGCTGGATAGAAAGATTAAAGCACTACGTTCGGATCGTGGTGGCGAATATCTTTCGAATGAGTTTGATCAACACCTTAAAGGCTGTGGTATAGTACTACAGTTAACTCCACCTGGAACGCCACAGTTGAATGGTGTGTCCGAACGGAGAAATCGAACATTACTAGATATGGTTCGATCCATGATGAGTCACACGGTTGTACCTGATTCATTATGGGGATACGCTCTTTTGTCAGCTACTTTAATACTGAACCGAAGTCCGTCTAAAGCTGTAGACAAGACTCCATATGAACTATGGAAGGGAACGGTCCCTAACTTGTCCTTTATTCGGGTTTGGGGCTGCGAGGCTTATGTCAAGTGGAGACCTGACGATAAGCTCGGCCCACGATCGGTCAAGACATACTTTATTGGTTATCCAAAAGGGATGTTTGGTCATTACTTTTACTCGCCTACCGAACATCGAGTTTTTGTTGCGGCTAGTGCGACGTTCTTAGAGAAAGAGTTTCTCGAGAATAGGACGAGTAATAGAACCTTCGATCTGTCGGAGATTCAAGAACCAACAACCGAGCAACCAATGGAGGAAACTGTTCCTCCATCGTCGGCTGCGGTTAATATTCCTTTGGAACCTAGAAGGTCGGGTAGAGACTCTATTCCTCCAGACAGATACATTGGTATGGTCGAAGGGAATGAGAGAGATGACGTTTTACTCCTAGAGAGAAACGAACCCGTTACCTATAAAGGTGCCATGACCTGTTCCGACTCAAAGCTATGGCTTGAAGCCATGCAATCCGAGATGGACTCTATGTATGAGAATAACGTATGGGATCTGGTTGACTTACCTGATAAGGCTCGGCCTCTTCAGTGCAAATGGCTTTATAAGATAAAGCATTCTGTAGAAGGACAACCAGATACATACAAGGCACGACTAGTGGCAAAGGGTTTCACTCAAGTGCACGGTTTGCACTATGATGAGATTTTTGCACCCGTAGTCATGCTGCGTTCCATTCGGATAATCTTAGCGATTGCCGCTTTTCATGACTATGAAATTTGGCAAATGGATGTGAAAACCGCCTTCTTAAACGGTTATTTGGAGGAGGAGTTGTACATGGTACAACCCGAAGGTTTCATTGATCCTAAAAATCCTAAGAAAGTATGCAAGCTTAAGCGTTCCATCTATGGACTTAAGCAGGCATCTCGGAGTTGGAATCATCGTTTCGACCAAGTGATAAAAGAGAATGGCTTCACTCGATCGGTCGAGGAACCATGTCTATATATCAAGTCGAGTGGGAGCAAGATAGTCTTCCTGATATTGTATGTAGATGACATACTCTTGATTGGGAATGACATACCTCTCTTAACTTCGGTGAAAGTTTGGTTAAAGAACCATTTCCAGATGAAAGATCTGGGCGAGGCACAAAGAATTTTGGGGATCCGTATCTACAGAGATAGATCACGACGGATGTTATCCCTAAGTCAGGAGTCTTATATAGATAAGATTCTTGAGAGATTCAGCATGACCAACTCCAAGAAGGGGAACCTTCCTATGGTTTCTGGGATGCAGCTGAGCAAAGCTCAGGCACCTAAGACATCGGAAGAGGTCGAGCGCATGAGTCGGGTTCCTTATGCTTCTGCTATAGGATCGATCATGTATGCCATGATATGCACACGTCCAGACGTGGCATATGCATTGAGTATGACTAGTCGATACCAAGGCAATCCAGGTGAAGCACACTGGATGGCTGTTAAGAATATCCTTAAGTACCTACGGAGGACTAAGGATTGGGTATTGACTTATGGAGGTGACACTGAGCTATGCGCAATCGGTTACGCAGATGCTAGCTTCCAAACGGATCGAGATGACTCGAAATCTCAGTCTGGATTCGTTTTTACTCTTAATGGCGCTGCGGTCAGCTGGAAAAGCTCCAAACAAAAAGTTATAGCAGATTCTACGACTGAATCCGAGTACTATGCTGCTTCAGAAGCTGCGAAGGAAGCTATATGGATGCGTCAGTTCTTACAAGGACTAACTGTAGTTCCTAGTTCGAATGATCCGATCACCATCTATTGTGATAATAGTGGTGCCATCTTCCAGGCTAAGGAGCCCAAGTCCAGCAACAAGTCAAGGCATGTACAAAGGAAGACTCACATGATACGAGATTATGTGGAGCAAAGGGAGATAGTGATAGATAAGATTGCCACGGATAATAACGTTGCAGATCCTTTCACTAAACCTTTAAGATATGATAAGCATGTAGGGCACGTTATTTCCATGGGAATCAAACGTGTTCCTGAGTTGTATTAGTTGTTTTTTATGGATTAGACACCTGTATCTTTTCATAAAACTATTAATAAAATCATCGTTTTGTTTGATATATTGTTTTTCATGTGGGTTGTACAGACAACATTGAACACCACAAAGTGAACTGAATTACTTTATATATGTTTTGGTCCGTAATCACCTACATGAGCTGATAACTCTGGTGATTATATTGTGACGTCGATTGATGGTGGGTTCAACGAGCCATAAGTCAAACAGTTGACTGATCGATCACATATGCGGGATATACTGATACCTCGCAGGACAGTTTTGTGACGACGTTATGGAATCCTAGATGTTACGGAACATTTGTGCCAGGTCGTGGCTAGGACATCCATAGTGTTCCTAGAGTCGATTCTTTTGACTATCGACTGTCTCTTGAGATTAAGGCAGTTTTTGGATGACTTTGGTTTCTTTCTCATGGTCGACCGTAACAGGAGGCTAAGTAGATTTTTACTGGGTCATTTCATACTACGTTTGTTTCTGCAAGTTTCGAGTTGAAGAAAATATCCAACCTTTATCAGGTTATATCATTTCTCAGGGCCACTCGAGGAGTTGTAACTGAAATGCATGGCCATGCTCGAATACAGATTCGTTTATCAGTTGAGTTACTCTCTAGTCGGGAAAACCACTCTTGATACAGATCACTTGTAAACTACGACCTTTGTAAATACGGACTTTGCAAATTGGTTTACATTGAGTGGGAGAAATTTATATAGGATATGAGAATCGGTTATCGCACATACACTTGTACGGACAAGTGGGAGATTGTTGGAGCCAGTGTCCTCCACAGTTAGTGCAATAACATAAATAAATCTCTGTAGGTTCACAGGGTATACTTCGTATAATAATCAGTTGATTAACGTTTATCAATAACGGTTGGCTTGCTAGATAATTTTGACGTTATTGTCATACTGATGGCGGTAATCAACTGGTCCCTAAAAGTCACACCTATTGGATGTGTTCGAGAGATATGATTATTTGAGAAAATAATTATATTGATGCCTTATAATATGACTAAAAGGTTAGTCAGTGTTTTTGACTAAACGGTTAGTCAATGTGATGATAAAAATTATTTAATACAGATTAAATAATGTTGTTTAGCCGAATTAACAGTAATTCGCGATTAAATATAAAAGGTTATATTTAATTGTCATATATATTGCAAGCTAAATTAAATATAAACTGATATGTTGAATTAGTAAAATTGTAAATATACGGATATTTATAATTAATAATATACGGATATTAATTGCAATATATTAATAGCTAAATATGAACCGAAAATAAAGTATTATAATACTCTAAAATTTCGGCCAAATGGAGGGTTTTTAGGAAAGAAAATACCTTTCCTAATTACACTAGGATACCTTGTGATAGGGGAATATATAAAGGAATTGGTTTCCCTATTTTATGAATCTTGATCAACCCTAATCACAAGTTGAGCCTCCACCATCACATAATTCACAAAAGAGAGAAAACGGTTTCTCAAGAGTTCTAGCAATCTCAAGGCATATCTTGTTCCATCTAGGGTGTTTTGATTAGGAGAATACCTATTTTGGTATTTGTTCTTAGGCCTTTATCGCAAGGACTAAAGGTTATTTCTTAATCCCTTCGTCTTATGCAATTTTGTTTATGACTATTAATCTTATAAGTTAAATTTCATTATAATCCTGTCGATTTAAAGGGTTGTATACGGATACAAATCCCACATTATAGACCCGTTACGTCTATAAATAGCAATTGGATGTGAGTATTCCTCTTTAAACAACGTAAAAACAAAGAATACTTCTTGTTTCTTCTGATACAGACAAGGTCTGAAAAGTGGTCTTAATGTCTCCAAAATATCTGTATATCAAATCAGATGCCAAATTGCCAATTTCGTTATCCTGAGTCATTATTATATGTCTTAGAGATATTACAGTGCGAATTTAGAGACATTTTATTTCAAGGCCCAGTTGTCCCGAAAAACGTGGATAATAACCTTTAAAATCAGCGGTTTTCAGCGATATTCGGAATTCAAAAATATTTTTTTCCTAAAGTTAATTATAGATCAGTTACGTCTATAAATATCAATTGGATGTTTTATCTCCCTCTTTAAACAGCGTATAAACGGAGAATATTACTTGTTTCCTCTAATACATACATTATCTGAAAAGTGATCTTAAGGTATCCAAATTATCTTTATTTCAAGTAAAATGTCAATTTCGTTATCATGAGTCATTATTATATGTCTTAGAGATATTATAGTGCGAATTTAGAGACATTTTATTTCAAGGCCCAGTTGTCCAGAAAAAAGTGGATAATAACTTTTAAAATCAGCGGTTTTCAGCGATATTCGTAATCCAAAAATATTTTTCCTAAAGATATTTAAAGACCCGTTACGTCTATAAATAATTATTCGATGTTAGTATCTCTCTTTAAACAACGTAAAAACGGAGAATACTACTTGTTTCTAAGGGTGAGCAAAACCGAGTACCCGATACGGTTTTAATAACCGTATCGGGTACCCGGTTTTTGGAAGGCCAAAAATTAGAACCCGGATTCGACCCGGTTTTCGTATACCCGGTTAAACCGGGTACCTGAAAACCGTATACCCGGATCCTGTTTAATTGATAATGCTCAAACCTGGAAATCGAGTCCACAACATTAGTAACGAACAATAAATAAGATGCTTATATAATTCACTAGGATCATTATTACAAAATACAATTACTTGCAAAGTCAGTAGGTAAAATAGCAAAATACAAATTTGCAAAATTTCACACAGAAATTTGTCACTGATAAAGTGAGTTGCGTATATTACAAGTTTCACATAAAATGATTATTGCTCAAAATTTCACCCATATAGTCAAAATAGAAAACAAAATTTTATATACAACTTTTTTTGGGTTATTTTTAATTAAACCGGGTCAAAACCGTATACCCGGTTTTGATTTTCCCCGACCCGGACCCAAAAAAAACCGTATCGTATACCCGGAAATCCGTATCGTGTACCCGGAAATCCGTGTAATTAAAACCGTATACCGTATCGTATCCGTATATTAAAACCGTACCGTATATTTTTGCTCAGCCCTACTTGTTTCCTCTAATATACACAATGTCTGAAAAGTGGTCATAAGGTCTCCAAATTATCTTTATTTCAAGTGAGATGTCAATTTCGTTATCCCGAGTCATTATTATATGTCTTATAGATATTACAGTGCGAATTTAGAGACATTTTATTTCAAGGCCCAGTTGTCCTGAAAACCGTGGATAGTAACCTTGAAAATCAGCGATTTTTAGTGATATTCGTAAACCATAAATATTTTTTTATCAAAGGTATTTATAGACCCTTTACGTTTATAAATAGCAATTGGATGTTAGTATCACTCTTTCAACAATGTAAAAACGGAGAATACTACTTGTTTCTTCTAATACAGATAAGGTCTGAAAAGTGGTCTTAAGATCTCAAAATTATCTTTATTTCAAGTGAGATGTCAATTTCGTTATCCTGAGTCATTGTTATATGTCTTATAGATATTATAGTGTGAATTTAGAGACATTTTATTTCAAGGCCCAGTTGTCCCGAAAACCATGGATAATAACCTTGAAAAGCATCGGTTTTCAGCGATATTCGGAAACCAAATATATTTTATTTCCCTAAAGCTATTTATAGATCCGTTACGTCTATAAATAGCAATTGGATGTTATTATTCTCTTTAAACAACGTAAAAACGAAAATTACTACTTGTTTCCTCTAATTTCTACATGGTCTGAAAAGTGGTCTTAAGGTTTCCAAAATATCTCTATTTCAAATCAGATGCCAATTTCGTTATTCTGAGTCATTATTATATGTCTTAGAGATATTATAGTGCGAATTATAGACATTTTATTTTAAGGCCCAGTTGTCCCGAAAAACGTGGATAATAACCTTAAAAATCAGTGGTATACAGCGATATTCGGAATCCAAAAATATTTTTTTTCCTTAAGGTATTTATATACCCGTTACGGCTATAAATAGCAATTGAATGTAAGTATCCCTTTTTAAACAACGTAAACCAGAGAATACTTCTTGTTTCCTCTTATATAGACGAGGTCTGAAAAGTGGTCTTAAGGTCTCCAAAATATCTTTATTTCAAATCAAATGTCAATTTCGTTATCCTGAGTAGGGATGGCAGTGAGTTCAAGACCCGACCCAAACCCGCCGGGTCGGACCCTAATGGGTCGGGTATGGGTCTTAATTTTCAAGACCCGAACGGGTAAGGGTCGGGTATGGGTCTTGGATAATATTTTCGCGGGTCCGGGTCCGGGTTTGTTTTGTAGGACTCGGACCCGACCCGTAGACTCGTATAATTTAAAAAAAAAAAAAAAAACCTTAAATCTATCAAACAAACACACACAGCAGTCAACCACACAATTCACAATTCAAAAATACACAAAGTCACAAACACATTACACAACAACACAACTCTAACCCTAAATCCCCAACTACTCACATACCTCTAATCTAACCTGACGACGACGGACGACGGACGACGGACAACGACAACGACGCAAAAGTAGCAGCAACAACAGCAAGTTCGTCTTTTTGGTTAAATCTCTCATTTTTTACGGTTGATGTTATAATTTGTGAAGTTGATATTTGTGAATATTTGTGAAGTTATAATTTGTGAAGTTGATGTTATAATTTTTTACAGTAGCAAATATTTGTGAAGTTAATGTTTTAATTTGGATATGTATTTGTGCACTAATTCGATTTCTGATACATCAACATTGATCCTGCATTCCTGTACAGTCTTGGAAAATTCATGTTACCTTAAAATTATGATTTCCTATTAGTATTATGATTTGGAGAGCATTGAGTTGTTTCTTCATTCAAATAATTACCACTTTGGTGTTTTTTCATTCAAACAGCAGCAAGTTCGTCTTGGAAAATTATGTTTTTTCATTCAAACAGCAGCAAGTTCGCCTTTAAATAAGATACTAATCTGAATTTTCTTATTATTGATTTAATTTCAGCACCTTCTTCTGCAATTTAAACTTACATCAGTTGAATGTTCACTGTATCTTTAAATTAATTTTACTGATTTGTTTTCTCATAATAGTTGTGCTTTTCCCTAGCAACATTTTATTAACTGTGCTGCTAGTCTGCTACATATCGGAGCGTATTCATTTTAGCTGCATAATGATGTTTAGATGAGCACGCCACGACCCACATGCTGGGGAAATAGTTTGCATCCTGATACACCACTGTTTCACACCTTAGACAAATACTCCGTTAATCATCATATTTTCACGGTTAATGCTTCCGAAACTATTGACACTACTCTTTTGAAATCGTACTTTGGTGACCGATTATGTAATGTGGCACAATTCAATTAAATTGCTAATGGTTTTAAGAAAATACATAACTTACATAAAATGCTAGGTAAATTTTCACATAATTTTATGAAAGCCTACTATATTAATTGGTGACCGACTATGTAATGTGGCACAATTCAATGAAAGTTTGAACTTAAGTTGATGGGAATGTTTGCTTTGTGTATCTATTATATTGTTTGTTATCTCTCAACTCTAAATGTTGTATTTCTTTAGATGGATGATGAAGCATCAAATTGTGTTCAATCAAAGCATGTGTTGTATGATATTGATGAGGAAGGTACCGATGAGGAAGAAGGTTTTGTTGATGGTATTCCTCATCAAAGTAACATTCCTTTGAGCACACATGATACACCTACCAATAACCAAGTTTCCAATAAGAAGCTAACTTCGGAAGCTTGGATTTACTTTGACAAAGTGGAGGTGGGTGAAATTATAAAGGCTAGGTGCAAGAAATGTAGCAAACATCTTTCTACCGGTGGCAATAGTGGTACTTCTCATCTTGTCAAGCATGGTTAGACTACTTGTCCAATGAGGCATTTAGGGAGTCATGTGGGTAAAAAAAAACTAAGAGTGCAAACTAACTTGGATGGGTCTAATACTTTGGAACTTAAAGAAAAATACAAACAGTTTGATCAAGAAATATTGATAAGTGAATATTTGTATGATTTTAACCCCCAATTTAGCTCGGTTTTGTATGTCATTTGTGCTTTGTTAAGCCACTTTATGAGCTAATATCGTCTTCTAGGCGAATTCATGTGTTCTAACCTGTTTTGTAGGGAAAGTGATGTTTCTACGCCCTTTTTCTATACTTCCGAGCATTTTCCTAGAACCCGACGATTTGAAGAAGAAAGCTTGACCATGTGAAAGCCATTTCAAGAAGGTTCACTAATTCGAAAGAGAGAAGAAGCAAAGACAGTTTCGTAGTTGTCGGAAGATCAATCAATTAGGCGAAAGCAATCATCGCTTTACATCAAACCCTATCAACAAACCCGACTCAAGAGGTCAAGGGGGATGATGGAAGTCAAGTCATAGGCAAAGGAAGATGAAACGTTGGTCAAAGCTTCTAGATGACCACTTACCCGATCGGGGAAGTGTGTACCCGATCGGGGATGTTCGCTGCTCCGCACAAATTGCTTCGACTTCCTATTTTTGTCCTATATGTTCAATGCTTGACCCCTTCCCCACGAAACCCTAATGCTATATAAAGAGAGCTCCAGCCACTCTTCTCAACACATCTCACAACACAATCTCACACACAACACTTCTCTTCTTAGTTTAGTTTAGTTTAGTTTTCTCTCATCTTTCTTAGTTTAGTTTAGTTTAGTTTTCTCTAGTTTAGTTTAGTTCTAAGTTTGTATGGTTCTACTTGTAATTGGAACTCAAGTTTTCGGGTTTGCATTTCCTATTCAAGTTCTTGTTCCATTTCAATCTTTGCTCATCCTTTTCGGTAATCTTTATTCTCGTTTTACATTATAGTTTCATTTTCTTTTAGTATTTCCTTTATCATGTTTATCATTCTTAGTTTTATAATCTTAGTTTTCTTTCATTGTTAATCATGCATAAGTAGTCACCTTTCTAGGGTGTAGGGTAGCCATGTTAGATTGATTAAAAGATGATAATTGGATAAAAGAAATTGTGCCTTTAAAACGTTGTGTCTATGCATGTTTGGATTGTAACGATGGTTAACGATTTCTGGCCAAAATCATTGACTAAAATGGAATTCTTTTCCAAGGTAGAAATACGTGAATTGAATAGACAAAGCATGACATGGTAGATTAAGACCTAGTAAATCGCCTAAAAGCCTGCTAGACCATCTGATCTATGATTGTAATGAACACATCATTCTTACGAACTCACAATGAATTATTTGCATGTTCTAAATCCAATTTCATCAATATGTTAATCTACATGTGTGAACCTACTTCCCTAGATCCTTTTCTTTATTGTATTGTTATCATTTTTATTATAGCATTTAGTAATTAGTGACAAACATTTGCCAATCGTACAAGATAGAACTCTAACCATAACCATTCACAAGTATCTCCCGTCTCCCCGAGATCGACCCCTTACTTCCCTAATTACATTAATTTGTTGTTAGCCTAGTCTGGGTTATTTATCTTTGATTAGGGTACGCGACAACCCTGTCAAATATCTAGGTCTAAGTTGGTCAATATGGTAGTGATACATGAGTACCCTTTGTCAATTGTTGATCATTATTGGTTTAGGGATTTTATTAAGAGTCTCAATCCCTCTTTTAAGATGGTTTCTAGAAATACATTGAAAACTAATATTTTGAAGTTATACAATGATGATAAGCTCTCGCTTAAGCAATTGTTGGGGTTTAATGAGAGTAGAATCGCGGTAACAACTGACATGTGGACAGCTTCTAATCAAAAGAAGGGTTACATGGTTGTGACCTCGCATTTCATTGATCGAAATTGGGTGTTACGGAATAGAACATTGAGGTTTTGTTTTGTACCATGTCCACATACAAAAGGTGTTCTTGCTAAGGTGTTAATGGATTGTTTGTCCCAATATTGTTTAGAGAGCAAGATTTCCTCGGTTGTAGTTGATAATTGTAGCACTAATGATGCTATGATGAAAATACTACTCAAAAATTTTGAGAGTAAGTGTCTTATCTTGAAAGGTAGTTTTTTGCATTTAAGATGTAGTGCACACATCTTAAATTTGATAGTGAAAGATGGTTTGAATGTTATTGAATCGGGAATTGTGAAAGTGAGGAATTGTGTTTCCTTTTGGATGTCTACCCCGAAAAGAATTGAAAAGTTTGAGGAGGCTTGTCGTTTTATTGGTAAAACAAATATTACAAGATTGGTACTTGATTGCAAAACTAGGTGGAATTCAACCTTTTATATGCTTCAATCCGCCTTGCCATATAAAGATGTACTCCCTCTAATTTTTCATCTTCTTCCCTCTTTTCATTTTGAGCTAAGTGTGGTGATGTTCCCTCTTTCCTTATTTGTGAGTAGTTGTGTGGTCCAAATTTAATTGAATGTGGGGTAGTGTGTTTTGTGTGGTCTAAAATGATTTTCTTAATCCTTGTGTCCAAAAGAAAAGGGAAGAACATGTAAAATTGGAGGGAGTATTTGTTAGGCTAAAACGTCTAAATACAAGGTTAAAGTTTGATGTTCCTTCTAGTGAAGATTGGATTTTGGCTAGCTTAGTTTGTGAAAAGTTGGATATATTTGATAATGCTACTAAAGTGTTTTCGGGTAGACATTATCCTACTTCTAGCTTATTCTTTCGAAAAGCATGTGAAATTAAGCTTGCTTTAATGAGTTGGTTGGAGGATGATGTTGAAATTATAAAAGAAATGGCTAAAGGAATGATTGAAAATTTTGATAAATATTGGGAGCATATTAATGGTCTTCTAGCCATTGCCGCCATTTTGGATCCTAGAAATAAAATGGATTGTGTTTCATTCTATTTTAAGATACTTTATGGTGATGAAGTTGGGGAGAAAGAAGTGGAGAGGGTGAGACATTTATTGGATGAACTTGTAATGGAGTATCAAAAGCACAGTGAAGGGAGTAGTAAAGAACGAAAATAGTTCACAAGTAAGTGGAAAAAGAAAACATTTGAGCTCACATGTAGTTCATCAAGATGCATATGCTAGGGATAAGGAGACCATAACTAGGAAGGTGATTGTTAAGGATGAAGTGGAACACTATTTGGAAGATCAACCGGAAAGAGAAGATGAGAGTTTTGATGTCCTTAGTTGGTGGAAAATTGATCGTAGATACCCTACCTTGCGGACTATTGCTAAGGATATTCTTGCCATTCCAATATCTAGTGTAGCTTCGGAAAGTGCTTTTTGCATGGGAGGGCGAGTTGTGAGTGCTCATCGTTCTAGACTTCATGCAAACACCGTTGAAGCATTAATGTGCTTACAAAATTGGAAAATGCAAGATTTTCAAGGTAACATTAATAGTACTAGTTTGCATAATTATTAAGTAAATCAAAAGTTGTCAATTGTTGTCTTCTTGTTTACTATATATTTGTATAATTATTTTTTATAGGTGACATGGAAGGTACTAGTTCTTGTTCTACCATCAACGAGGACTCGGAAGTTGACGGAGACATTATTGATATTATAGATATGGTATTAACTTGTGTCTTCTTTATTTTTTAATTTTTAGTGTCTTTTTTTCACATTACTAGTACTAATACTTTCTTTTTATCTTTTTTTAGGATGTTGATGATATTCCAATTGACGATATGGAAGAGGAGGAGCTATATGATATGCCATGTATTGTTTAAGGATTATGTTAGAAAATTTCTTTGTGTTTGGTATTTGTAAGAAACTAAGGATTTTGTGAAGACTTTGTATTTCATTTGCGGTTTTGTAAACAATTTGAATGACTCTTTTGGACTTATGGTGTAATTTGAATGGCTACTAAGTGTAGAGTTTAAATTGTCAAAAAAACAAAATTACAAGTGCTACTGTAAGTGTGGTAAGGAATTCAAATAGTCAATTTCACAAGTGCTTTCTCAACTAGACCCGCGGGTAGACCCGACCCGGACCCGTTGGGTATGGGTATGGGTTCAATTATTTTGGACCCTTTAGGGTACGGGTCGGGTATGGGTCCAAGGCTAGGTAGAACCAAAACGGACACGGACACGGACACAGACACGACACGGACACGTGATACGGCACCTCGTGAAATTTAGGACACGGGACACGGCATTTAAATTTAATAAAATACATATTTTACAGTTATAAATAACGTACGATTTTATATTTGTATGAGTATTTGATATTAAATGTAAATAATTGAAGGTAAAATTTAACTTTGACGATAATTTATTGTCATTTTCCACCCAAAATCACCTTTAATCTATCTCTTTTAATCTTTCAACCTCCAATTCCTTCTTTATAGGTGTCCGTGTGTCCGTGTGTCCGACACGGTGTCCGACACGGGACGGCTAAGTAGGAGGAGTGTCCGTGCTACCTAGGTCCAATGTACAGGACGGACCCGACCCGTTGCCATCCCTAATCCTGAGTCATTATCATATGTATTAGAGATATTACAATGCGAATTTAGAGATATTTCAAATCAGCGGTTTTCAGCGATATTCGGAATCCAAAAATATTTTTTTCCTATAGGTATTTATAGACCCGTTACGTCTATAAATAGCAATTGGATATGAGTATTCCTCTTTAAACAACGTAAAAACAAAGAATACTTCTTGTTTCTTCTGATACAGACAAGGTCTGAAAAGAGGTCTTAATGTCTCCAAAATATATGTATTTCAAATCAGATGCCAATTTTGTTATCCTAAGTCATTATTATATGTCTTAGAGATATTACAGTGCGAATTTAAAGAAATTTTAATTCAAGACCCAGTTGTCCCGAAAAACGTGGATAATAACCTTTAAAATCAACGGTTTCAGCGATATTCGGAATCCAAAAATATTTTTTCCCTAAAGTTATTTATAGATCCGTTACGTCTATAAATATCAATTGAATGTAGTATCTCCCTCTTTAAACAGCGTATAAACGAAGAATATTACTTGTTTCCTCTAATACATACAAGGTCTGAAAAGTGATATTTAGGTCTCCAAATTATCTTTATTTCAAGTAAAATGTCAATTTCGTTATCCAGAATCATTATTATATGTCTTAGAGATATTATAGTCCGAATTTAGAGACAGTTTATTTCAAGGCCCAGTTGTCCCGAAAAAAGTGGATAATAACCTTTAAAATCAGCGGTTTTCAGCGATATTCGTAATCCAAAAATATTTTTCCTAAAGATATTTATAGACCCGTTACGTCTATAAATAACAATTGGATGTTAGTATCTCTCTTTAAACAACGTAAAAACGGAGAATACTACTTGTTTCCTCTAATACACACAATGTCTGAAAAGTGGTCATAAGGTCTCCAAATTATCTTTATTTCAAGTGAGATGTCAATTTCGTTATCCCGAGTCATTATTATATGTCTTATAGATATAACAGTGCGAATTTAGAGACATTTTATTTCAAGGCCCAGTTGTTCTGAAAACCGTGGATCGTAACCTTGAAAATCAGCGATTTTCAGTGATATTCGAAACAATAAATATTTTTTTATCAAAGGTATTTATAGACACTTTACGTTTATAAATAGCAATTGGATGTTAGTATCACTCTTTAAACAATGTAAAAACGGAGAATATTACTTGTTTCTTCAAATACAGACAAGGTCTGAAAAGTGGTCTTAAGATCTCCAAATTATCTTTATTTCAAGTGAGATGTCAATTTCGTTATCCTGAGTCATTGTTATATGTCTTATAGATATTACAGTGTGAATTTAGAGACATTTTATTTCAAGGCCTAGTTGTCCCGAAAACCGTGGATAATAACCTTGAAAAGCATCGGTTTTCAGCGATATTCGGAAACCAAATATATTTTTTTCCCTAAAGCTATTATAGACCCGTTACGTCTATAAATAGCAATTGGATGTTATTATCCTCTTTAAACAACGTAAAAACGAAAATTACTACTTATTTCCTCTAATTTATACAAGGTCTGAAAAGTGGTATTAAGGTTTCCAAAATATCTCTATTTCAAATCAGATGGCAATTTCGTTATTCAAAGTCATTATTATATGTCTTAAAGATATTATAGTGCGAATTATAGACATTTTATTTCAAGACCCAGTTGTCCCGAAAAACGTGGATAATAACCTTGAAAATCAGCGGTATACAGCGATATTCGGAATCCAAAAATATTTTTTTTCCTTAAGGTATTTATAGACCCTTTACGGCTATAAATAGCAATTGAATGTAAGTATCTCTTTTTAAACAACGTAAACCACAGAATACTTCTTGTTTCCTCTTATATAGACGAGGTCTGAAAAGTGGTCTTAAGGTCTCCAAAATATCTTTATTTCAAATCAGATGTCAATTTCGTTATCCTGAGTCATTATCATATGTCTTAGAGATATTACAGTGCGAATTTAGAGACATTTTATTTCAAGGCCCAGTTGTCCCGAAAAAAGTGGATAATAACCTTGAAAATCAGCGGTTTTCAGCGATATTCGTAATCCAAAAATATTTTTCCTAAAGATATTTATAGACCCGTTACGTCTATAAATAGCAATTGGATGTTAGTATCTCTCTTTAAACAACGTAAAAACGGAGAATACTACTTGTTTCCTCTAATACACACAATGTCTGAAAAGTGGTCATAAGGTCTCCAAATTATCTTTATTTCAAGTGAGATGTCAATTTCGTTATCCCGAGTCATTATTATATGTCTTA
Organism: Heliosperma pusillum; assembly: GCA_022085475.1. Lineage (NCBI taxonomy): Eukaryota > Viridiplantae > Streptophyta > Magnoliopsida > Caryophyllales > Caryophyllaceae > Heliosperma > Heliosperma pusillum. The sequence goes on along the minus strand of JAIUZE010045395.1, from coordinate 164,382 downwards.
TAGATATAACAGTGCGAATTTAGAGACATTTTATTTCAAGGCACAGTTGTCCTGAAAACCGTGGATAGAAACCTTGAAAATCAGCGATTTTCAGTGATATTCGAAACCATAAATATTTTTTTATCAAAGGTATTTATAGACACTTTACGTTTATAAATAGCAATTGGATGTTAGTATCACTCTTTAAACAATGTAAAATCGGAGAATATTACTTGTTTCTTCTAATACAGACAAGGCCTGAAAAGTGGTCTTAAGATCTCCAAATTATCTTTATTTCAAGTGAGATGTAAATTTCGTTATCCTGAGTCATTGTTATATGTCTTATAGATATTACAGTGTGAATTTAGAGACATTTTATTTCAAGGCCTAGTTGTCCCGAAAACCGTGGATAATAACCTTGAAAAGCATCGGTTTTTAGCGATATTCGGAAACCAAATATACTTTTTTCCCTAAAGCTATTATAGACCCGTTACGTCTATAAAAAGCAATTGGATGTTATTATCCTCTTTAAACAACATGAAAACGAAAATTACTACTTATTTCCTCTAATTTATACAAGGTCTGAAAAGTGGTCTTAAGATTTCCAAAATATCTCTATTTCTAATCAGATGGCAATTTCGTTATTCTAAGTCATTATTATATGTCTTAAAGATATTATACTGCGAATTATAGACATTTTATTTCAAGACCCAGTTGTCCCGAAAAACGTGGATAATAACGGAATCCAAAAATATTTTGTTTCCTTAAGGTATTTATAGACCCTTTACGGCTATAAATAGCAATTGAATGTAAGTATCTCTTTTTAAACAACGTAAACCACAGAATACTTCTTGTTTCCTCTTATATAGACGAGGTCTGAAAAGTGGTCTTAAGGTCTCCAAAATATCTTTATTTCAAATCAGATGTCAATTTCGTTATCCTGAGTCATTATTATTTGTCTTAGAGATATTACAGTGCGAATTTAGAGACATTTTATTTCAAGGCCCAGTTGTCTCGAAAAACGTGGATAATAATAACTTTTAAAATCAGCGGTTTTCAGCGATATACGGAATCCAAAAATATTTTTTCCCTAAAGTTATTTATACACCTGTTATGTCTATAAATAACAATTGGATGTTAATATCCCTCTTTAAACAGCGTAAAAACGGAGAATACTACTTGTTTCTTCTAATAAAGACAAGGTTTGAAAAGTGGTCTTAAGATCTCTAAATTATCTTTATTTCAAGTGAGTTGTCAATTTCGTTATCCTGAGTCATTATTATATGTCTTAGAGATATTACAGTGAGAATTTAGAGACATTTTATTTCAAGGCCCAGTTGTCCCGAAAACCGTAGATAATAACCTTTAAAATCAGCGATTTTCAGCGATATTCGGAAACCAAATATTTTTTTTTTCCTTAAGGTATTTCTAGACCCGTTACGTCTATAAATAGCAATTGGATGTTAGTATCCCTCTTTAAACAACGTAAAACCAGAGAATACTTCTTGTTTCCTCTTATATAGACGAGGTCTGAAAAGTGGTCTTAAGATCTCCAAAATAACTTTATTTCAAATCAGATGTCAATTTCGTTATCCTGAGTCATTATCATATGTCTTAAAGATATTACAGTACGAATTTAGAGACATTTTATTTCAAGGCCCAGTTGTCCCGAAAAACGTGGACAATAACCTTTAAAATCAGCGGTTTTCAGCGATATTCGGAATCCAAAAATATTTTTTCCCTAAAGTTATTTATAGACCCGTTACGTCTATAAATAACAATTAGATGTTAGTATTCCTCTTTAAACAGCGTAAAAACGGAGAATAGTACTTGTTTCCTCTAATACATACAAGGTCTGAAAAGTGATTTTAAGGTCTTCAAATTATCTTTATTTCAAATAGGATGTCAATTTCGTTATCCTGAGTCATTATTATATATCTTAGAGATATTATATCGCGAATTTAGAGACATTTTATTTCAAGGCCCAGTTGTCTCGAAAAACGCGGATAATAACCTTGAAAATCAGCGGTTTTCAGCGATATTCGGAAACCAAAAATATTTTTTCCCTAAAGGTATTTATAGACCCGTTACGTATATAAGTAGCAATTGGATGTTAGTAATCCTCGTTAAACAACGTAAAAACAAAGAATACTTCTTGTTTCTTCTGATACAGACAAGGTCTCAAAAGTGGTCTTAATGTTTCCAAAATATATGTATTTCAAAACATATGCCAATTTCGTTATCCTGAGTCATTATTATATTTCTTAGAGATATTATAGTGCGAATTTAGAGACATTTTAATTCAAGGCCCAGTTGTCCCGAAAAACGTGGATAATAACCTTTAAAATTAGCGGTTTTCAGCGATATTCGGAATCCAAAATTTTTTTTTCCCTAAAGGTATTTATAGACCTGTTACGTCTATAAATAGCAATTGGATGTTAGTATTTCTCTTTAAAGAACGTAAAAACAAAGAATACTTCTTGTTTCTTCTGATACACACAAGGTCTGAAAAGTGGTCTTAATGTCTCCAAAATATATGTATTTCAAATCAGATGCCAATTTCGTTATCCTGAATCTTTATTATATGTGTTAGAGATATTACAGTGCGGATTTAGAGAAATTTTATTTCAAGGCCCAGTTGTCCCGAAAAACGTGAATAATAATAACCTTTAAAATTAGCGGTTTTCAGCGATATTCGGAATCCAAAAATATTTTTTCCCTAAAGTTATTTATAGAGCCGTTACGTCTATAAATAACAATTGGATGTTAGTATTCCTCTTTAAACAACGTAAAAACGGAGAATACTAGTTGTTTCCTCTAATATATACAAGGTGTGAAAAGTGATCTTAAGGTCTCCAAATTATCTTTATTTCAAGTAAAATGTCAATTTTGTTATCCTGAGTCATTATTATATGTTTTAAAGATATTATAGTGCGAATTTAGAGACATTTTATTTCAAGGCCCAGTTGTCCCGAAAACCGTGGATAAAATAACCTTTAAAATCAGCGGTTTTCAGCGATATTCGGAATCCAACAATAATTTTTCCCTAAAGATATTTATGGATCCGTTACGTCTATAAATAACAATTGGATGTTAGTATCCTTCTTTAAACAACGTAAAAACGGTGAATACTACTTGTTTTCTCTAATACACACAATGTCTGAAAAGTGGTCATAATCAGGTCTCCAAATTATTTTTATTTCAAGTGAGATGTCAATTTCGTTATCCTGAGTCATTATTATATGTCTTATAGATATTACAGTGCGAATTTAGAGACATTTTATTTCAAGGCCCAGGTGTTCTGAAAACCGTGGATAATAACCTTGGAAATCAGCGATTTTCAGTGATATTCGGAAACCATAAATATTTTTTTATCAAAGGTATTTATAAATCCTTTACGTTTATAAATAGCAATTGAATGTTAGTATCACTCTTTAAACAATGTAAAAACGGAGAATACTACTTGTTTAATTTCTTCTAATACAGACAAGGTCTGAAAAATGGTCTTAAGATTTCCAAATTATCTTTAATTCAAGTGAGATGTCAATTTCGTTATCCTAAGTCATTATTATATGTCTTATAGATATTACAGTGCAAATTTAGAGACATTTTATTTCAAGGGCCAGTTGTCCCGAAAACCGTGGATAATAACCTTGAAAAGCAGCGGTTTTCAGCGATATTCGGAAACCAAATATATTTTTTCCCTAAAGCTATTTATAGACCCGTTACGTCTATAAATAGAAATTGGATGTTAGTATCCTGTTTAAACAACATAAAAACGAAGATTACTACTTGATTTCTCTAATTCATACAAGGTCTGAAAAGTGGTCTTAAGGTATCTAAATTATCTCTATTATAAATCAGATGTCAATTTCGTTATCCTGAGTCATTATTATATGTCTTAGAAATATTATAGTGCGAATTTAACACATTTTATTTCAAGGCTCAGTTGTCCTGAAAACCGTGGATAATAATCTTCAAAATCAGCGATTTTCAACGATATTCGGAAACCAAAAATAATTTTTCCCTAAAAGCGTTTATAAACAATCATGGTGTTAATTTAATGCATTTGACTATTTGCCAAAACTCACTATTAGTTTATAATCACAAAGTCAACTTGAGGATGACCAGGATGGACACAAGCAAGAGTTGACATCCACTTTTCATCTTAAACTAAAAAAAATACAACACTATTACAATTTATTCATGTGTATTATGCTAATTATACATCACAAATTCTCATTTGTGACGGACACTATCCGTCGCAAGCTTAAGACGGATATCATATTCTCTCACAAAATACCCATCAAGGGTGAGTGGAGAAGCACATGGGGGGTGCCCACCTTGTCCCCTCTACCCATTTTCTCTCACAAAATACCCGTCGCAAGATCCGATCCGTCGCAAGCAAGACCTACTAATTATACATAGTAGTGTTTATTATTCCTCCCACAAATAAGACTACGTTCATTGTGTAATGTATATAATCACTCTTTTGAGTCCTACGATATCTTTCACATAGCAATAAAAGTAGGGGGACGTCGACTAATATTCAATTTTAATTATAGCATGCTTACATAGTCACGACTAACATGCGAATATGCGATAGATAAATATAAACGACGACGGGATAAATCTTAGAGCGCATGCATAGGGAAATAGGTACGACCGCTAACTTATTACTCCATACTACAAATTTATTTAAGAAAGTCATATGTTAGAGACAAAGGTTTTCAACGAGCTGATCTGAGCTAGATTTTCAATGGGCTCGGCTCGGCTTGGAATAAATTATACGAAAATAAATTATAAACGAGCTCAAATGAGCTTTTGAGCCGAGCCTTATTGAGCTTGGGCTCCTCTCGGATTTAGTCAAGCTCCGCTAAACTCAGTGTGGAAATAGAATAAATTTACGGAGTTTATTTTCGCAGTACATCTTTTACTCATTTTAGTATATTTTGCACCAAATTTTCCATTTACTACCCTTTATTGAAAATTTTGAAACCTAATTCTCTTCATTATCCTTAACCTTCTTCAAATTCTTCAATTATGAATAACTATTACGCCATAGATTAAGTTTTAAATTCAATAATAATCAATTATTAGGAATAAAATTGACTCTTTGTTAGTATAACTTTGTATCTTATTTTTATTTAATTAGGGTTTATGTTGAAATTAATTAGGGATTAAAATGGTATGGGATGGTTTGGGGGTAATGGTTGTCGCCGGTGGCCGAGGTGGTTGACGATGGCAGGTAGCATAATCGCCGGCCAGAAGGAAGATAGGTGACCCGTTAAAATTTGTCGTCGATAGAGGTGATGCCGGTAGTGGTGATGTAGGGAGAATAGATTTGCTTGTTTTTGTTTCCATGGTATGTACATGCGTACAGCGTCTTTTCATTTCTTTCAAATGTAGTACATTGTACTTGGTTTCATGTAGTACACTGTACTTGTTTTTGTTTCCACCCAGCACCAATGCACCACCCTGCACGCCGTCGGTCCGGTAAGCCGGTGAAGTCCCTCTTGCCGGCGACCGACGATGACCTATTCGGCGGCGAACCATCCCGACGACGACATGAGATAAGTAAAATGGAACAATATGTATAAATTAGAGAAAATATATTTTTTTAAGGAAAAAATTAGAGAGAAGTTAGAGAGGGAAAATGGGTAGGAGAAATGTCAAGGGTATAATTGTTAATTGTGTACTGAAATGAGTAAAATATGTACTGCGAAAATCAGGACCCTAAATTTATAATGTTTATATGGTAATAGTGAGCAACAAATTTTCAGTTGGCATCGTAAAAAGTAGTCTTCTCAACCACCACCATATAAACTCACATGAAAAATCGTTAGTTTCCCTCGTAACGGATAGATCCGTTACAAATTTCTAACGGGTTTAGTATCTCTCACTTGGGTAGATAAGACAAGTCAAAAAATTATAAATGGCTTGTCTTTCCCTACCTATATGAGTATTATTTTACCCTTCACAAACTCGAGACGAATATATATGCTAATATGCATTATGCACGTCACAAACGATAATTTGAGTTTTAATAAAGGGTCTCTAGCTACAAGACCAGCTCAGCTTGTTTTAACATTTCAAAATATAAAATACAAGATGTAAGTGGTTACCCATTTTAGACAATTCTATGATTAAAATTTCTTAAGTACTACAACATTGTACGTCCATATATAGCATCACATGAAAAACCTACATGTAACACTTAAGGCAATTCATGTTGCCTTCTTGAGTTCCCCTAATCAACTTCAAACTCACTTTTCTTGATTTTCTTCCTTTATTCTTGTTATTATTTCTCTTTATTTTCCAATTTTTATTTATTTGTGAAAATAGAAAGATGAATTCCTTCTCTATATTTTCCCTTTTATGTTTTGAATTTTGATTACTCTCAACTAAAATTGTCCAAGACTTTAGTCGAACTTGGTCGATAAATTCAAATATAGTACCACGTCCTATATATATATATATGTCGATTGGAATGGATTAGAGGAAATAGTGTCACAACTGTTAAATTGTGAATATTATTATCTACTCCGTAGTAATTATATGACTCTCTTTATGTTGAAGTATCGCTCTTAATATTATCCAAAAACCGGAGAGGGTTTGAATTTGAAGTGTTTGGAGGAACTCTAGATGTAACTTGATGCTCAAATTGTTGTCTACATGAAACTTCTAATGTTTCTTACATGTATTTGGTAAGTTCTTGTTTCTGAATTACTCTTTGTTTCTTAGATTATCTTTTAGTTTTAATTAGATCACCTTAAGTGAAAATCATAGGCTAATAAGCTAATTCCATTTATTATCTACTCTTTTCTTGAGCAAAAATGGCAAAAGGGTAACTGTCTTTTACTTGTTTATTTTTTGAATTATCAGAAATTATCTTTTCAAGCAAACAAATGCATTCATAATGTGTACTGGTGGTATTGGTGGTGGCTAGATGGGCATTGACGTTACGATCAAGGTGCGTAGAACCAGATGTGTAGCTCGCAGTACACTTGACTAAAGAGTTGCGACGAATCTGCAAGCCGGCAACAGACGATTTCAAAGGATGTCGAATAACACACGAGTTCAAAGGTTCGACAAAAGAGGCTTTTCCGAGACATATAAGATGAAAGAACTACGTTTAACTTTTATGAGGATGTATCACCTTTTCTTTCCTTAGTCAATATACTAGGGTTTAACTTTTCAACGAACGCGATTAGGATAATCGGAATTCTGCTATACATGTATTCAATTTTGTTCAGAAGTTCTATTAATCTGTATCAAGCATTCAAGCTATCCGACACTGCATTTTCAAAACGAATAAAAAAATTAAAAAGTTTAGTGACCATCTTAAACCCATTAATCCGCTTATTCATCAAGCCAAAATATTCAAGTAGGGCCGTAAGTAGAGGTGGCAAATGGGTCAATTGGGTCGGGTCGGGTATTGGTCAGGTCATTTCGGGTTTGTCATGCATTTCAGGTCGGGTCAGGTCATTTCAAGATAATACCAGAAAAATCGACTCATTAGAGAGTTTTAAAACTAATATGATTATAAGTAGGAACTGGTTTGCAAAGGACATAAAGATCGATGTTTTCAGTAGACTCGAGTCATCTTAATAAACCCACTTACATGATAATCAGTTAAATAAAATGCGGTACAAAGGAACGAACTGCCAGAAATATAAATAAATAAATAGACATCTCTAGACTCTATACACAACCGTAAACATAGCATTTTTCAACATTCAGGATAGACCATATGGTTCACAAAATAAAGTTCCTTCAGCCGAGTCGAAACAAAGCCTGCAATTTACACACTCACACACCACTTCCTGATGAGCCGAGCCACTCAGTTTTTAAAGCTTAACAGGGGTAACATTAGTCACAAAATGCCAGGACTCTTGTTTAAAAAAATGTCATGAAACTTTAACTTTCAGCGCCGTACTTGCAACACATCTGACCTTGGAGATAGAATCATCTTCGCCATCCTTGAGCAGCCTTTCCTGCCAAAACTAAACAGAATGCTTGTTACTATACAACGGCACACAAATGAATCAGCAAACATGTTTCCCTTCACCCCCACTCCGACATACGGATGAAATATATAATGTACTGTAATCAAAGGGACGAAAAGGTTGGTGCAGCTCTAACCAGCTATACAGAGACAAGGAAGAAGATATTCATTAAATTGTCACAAAAAAAAAATTAAAAAAAAATACCCTGTTCGAACGATTGCCAAGGTCCATGACCATACATTTAATGTTCTAATCCCCTTTCCACCACTGACAATCGTTCTTTAGGACATCATAACTGTATAACCGCAGTTAATGATAAACTAGGACAATGAGCCAAATCCCACTAACAAGAACACCTGCTTTCTTGTCCATGCTGAGTGCGACGACACGTTGGTTTAATTAGCTTCTTATAAAACCTTTAAGAAAATAAGACGTTCATGATTTAAAAGAGCTTACCATTTCCCTCTCTTGAAGACAACAAAGATTTGTCACTTTTGTTTCCACCTTTTCCATTAGCTTGAACTGGTTTCGGTGTCCTTGGTGACACTGAGCTAACTTTTCCATTTGCTGGAGAAGGTAATGACTGACGACGTATGACATTGTTCTTCTCAGCCGATTCTTGGCCAAGTTTGGGGGACCCTTGTGCTCTCAATTTTGCTTTAGCAGATTGAGTTGCTTGCATATAGCTTGGAACCTTCGGGGTATTCTGCAAGCCATCATCTGCATGTTCCTGCTTTGCTGAGAAAGAAGCTCTTCTACTGGACTTCTGATTATCACTTAGAATGGATTCTTCAGTCGATTTTAACTCCCCATTTGACACAGGAGTATTTTCATCCTTTTCATCGCCCTCAAGAGACTCTGGCTTAACCTTGTTAACCTCGTCAACAGAAATCTCTCTGGACTCGTTAGTTTCTACTGGAACCTTGGTAGTTTCCTGGTCAACTTCTTTAGGAATAGTGATCGCCTCTTCCTTCAAAATAATAGGGGTTGCTTCCTTCGTACTCTCAACAGGGTTTACCTCATTTGGGTCTGTAACATCCTGAGCAATAGAGGTCGTTGTTTTTGCCTGGCTTTGAGAAGGCCTCTCAGTTACTTCAGATTTTGCCTGGCTTTGTGAAGGCCTCTCAGTTACATCAGATTTTGCCTGGTTTTGAGAAGGCCTCTCAGTTACATCAGATTTTGCCTGGCTTTGAGAAGGCCTCTCAGGTACTTCAGATTGAGCAGGGGTTTCAGTTACAGGGCTGTGAACCTTTCTCAAACTACGCTTTACCTTCTCGAGCTCATTCTGTGGATTTTCTTGAACTGAATCTGATGGATGGCTAGAGACTTTCTTTGCATTACGCCGTGGTTTCTCCAACTCAGAGGTTGACTGAGCTGACGGATTATCGAAAACTGAGGGAACCTTTCGGACACTACGCTTTGGCCTGACAGTTTCACCTTCGACAGCTTGTGAGTTTCCAAGTTTTTTCTGGGTTTTGGTATTAGTGGCTTTCTTTGGTGGAGAAACTGGTTTCCATGGACATGATATCGACCACCTTTCCAACCATATTTGCACTGAATTTGAATCTGTCTCATCATATTGGACTCGCAGAGGCATTCCTTCTGGTGTTGGCGCTAAAAGCTGTATGGACAACAAGGTTGATCAGTGCATGAAATAAATGTTTTTTTTGGTGTTAAGGGGACCACAGGGGCGATTTTGATGACGACGGAGTTTGAACCAGGTCATGAGTACCACCACCCAATCGCTCATGACTTAACCAACTAAGCTAGTTGGCATCTGCAGTGCATGAATTAAATGTAACAGACCCTAAATGATTAATAAAGCAGTTGCTGAAGACCAATATATAGACATCTGTCTTAAATTTTTTCGGACACCATGTCAAATTGCAAATTCTATATTGAAGACAGAATGCAACACTTCGAAGTGTTTTTTTCATGCTCCTTTAAATTCAAAGCATTGTAGTGCATATATTGTAGGATCCTGTACTTTCTTATGTAATTAATGTGATTTCACAACATATACAGTATCCAAATAAATGTTTGGCGCATTCATCAGCATGCAAGTTGTACCATGGTTCTCAGACTGTGTCCTCAGACTGGCGTGGGCATAATGGTCCTCCACAAACAAGCAGCTTGTTCAAACTTATTTTCAGTAACTGATAGGGATTAAGGTGAGAGTTGGATAAGGCCTGAGAGTTGATAAGTCAAGTTCAATCTTACCAAAATACTTCTATTTATCATGTATTAGAGATATAGTGTGAGAAAATTATATTTCCGATGGAGAGGAGGGAAAGAGTCTTTGGCTCTGAGATATAATGAAATAAAGCAAAAAGGCTATGAGCGTAGGGAAATCCTTGTCTACCGAGATTCTCGATGTAGTAATTTTCAAATCTGGTCAAGTCTATGATATTAAGAGTTCAACACGACCATCATTGACATAAGCCTTTAAGACACTACGGTAATGCTGTAAAGAACAATTGTGAAACTTAAATATTGAGGGTATAATTGCAAAACCACAAGGACAAGTGATGCACCAAATTCAGCTTCTAATTAATCATTCGGTTAAAAATACGAACGCTCACGCAATGCAAGAACTGATAAAGTTGGCCCAATCCAAATAATTAAGACACGAATCAGACTTGAATAGAACTAGCCGAATATAACTCAAAGCCCAAATTGACCTGACCAGACCCAAACTTAAGGACCCCACATCAATACGGCTGAAATGACCTACCTACATGAAAATGACTCGTACTAAGTAACCCAAATGACAATTTTGAAATCATACTTAAGATTATAGATTTGACAAATACGAGGATGAAAACAACCCGACCAGAAGCTAGACATGCGCAAAATGACGCAATAATAGTACACTTGAAGTAGATCTATAATAGTACGTACACCTAGAGAAAAGTAAATGTTTCAAAGACTGGATTGATGACTGGCTCTCACATGAACTAAAATCAAACTTCAGAGCAGATGGCGGTGGACTGGTGGCAGCGATGGCAGACAGGTTTAATAGAGAAGACTTAAAAAGAAAAAATAGACAACAAGTTCCCTGTAGACTGCAGTTGTTGAATAACCATTCACAAAATAAAGAAGAAAAATAAAGTAAGCATCACTTCAAACTTACTTTTTTGATGAAGGCATTTGTTAAAAAGCTCGCAGTACCAGTAGACACGCCATTCTCGTCTAACCCAGTTGCCACATCCTGAAAATTGCACAATATTAAGCGGAAGCAACAGCAAGGAAAACAAGAAAAAAGAACAAGACTAATAATCATTTACCACAGAACCCAGATAAGATACCATAACATACCGCCAGAAGCAAAGAGTATAGCCATTAATTGATGCAGACAATATCAACCAGAATTCATAGTGTTCTTAATAAACCACACAATTACATTTCTTGTACAGTAAACACTATTTTTAAGTGAAGGACTTTTCTTTGCTTAAAAACTGTTTGGCCAGACGTAACAAGATAATATTAGGCTGGTTAATCTTGAACAAACAAAAAAACCAAGGGGTGCATCTGTAGGTTAATCCTGAACAACTTAACACTCCTGAGAGCTGTGTGAGTGAATAATGTTGATGAAGAATCTAGTTATTATAATACTTGCTATATGAAGAGTGCGAATAATTTCAAGATGTGCAGATATTGGCATAATGCTGACAAATATTAGAAAAAAACAACTTAAAAGCATGCTAACCTCAGTCTCAACTCTCTTATGAAAATAGATAAGCATAAGCCCCTTGCATAAGTCAAGCTTGGTAAATAGTCATTGAAGGGTGATACCCATGATCTAAGTCTACTAGGGAGACAGATTGTCTTCTACGTCTAGACCAAATACATGCGATCATGACCACTAAACTCCCCTACAAATTTTATCTGTTGTCTACGACAAATCAACAGTCATTAAAGTGGCATACAGCAGCAATTACAATAGTACTTTAGGCTCACACTATGTTAAATTGATTAAAATATACCCCACAGCATGCTAACCTCCGATTCTTAAGAATTGTCCCATTTAATTAATACACCCCACAAATCATGGGAAGTGGGACAATTCCAAAGAAACGGAGGTAGTACTACATATATCATTCAGTGAACTACTTCTCCACAAGTCCCTAAAGATAGAACCTGAAAATTGGAAGTTGACACAAAATCCTTGCTTAAAATGAACATAATAAAATCTTAAAAGGGGATTACCAACGGCTTCACTACGCATAGTCTCTGCACTTCAATCCCTAAGTCTGAACATCGAATTTTTGACCCACGTACAAGTGCTTGAAGCTTGACAATGCCTATGACACAATACAAGGTTGCCACAGCTTGTCTTCTAACCAAGTGTCCACGAATAAGAGCCTGAAGCCTTATGATGCCTTTCAGGGCCTTGAACGCGCGGCGAGCCTTCATATAAAATATCAGAAACAATGAACAAATAGAAGCATTCGAAAGAAGAATAAATTTGATACGAACTCTAATAAGAGGAGTAGAGGACATTAAAAATTCACACCTCAGTTATAAGATAAAAGTTTTGTTTTAAAAAAAAAAAAAGACATCATGTGCAATATACAGGCGTGTCAGACCATTAAATAGACATGGGGACTAAAATAAAGAAGAAAGTTTGCAGAAAGACAGGGACAAAATTCAATTAGTAACACTGTTTTTTAAACTTTTAATAGTAGGGTTACCGTCTCATTTACCGTCTTACTGACACAATATCCTCAAAATTTCTCCAAAATTGACGGTTAGTTTAAAGAACATTTAGAAGTAAGATGGAATGTAAGAGAATAATGTCATCTTATGTCATGGCTGTACAGCAAGTCAGCAGTAGAACTTACCAGATAACTTCTAAAAGCAGCTTGCACCTTTGTTGCAGCCTTTTCTTGAGCTATCCTCTCCGCATCACTTGACATACCCAACTCCCTTGTTTGTTCCACAATGGCATTTTGGTCTCCAAGTTCTGATATTTCGTTGTCCTGCTGAGTAAAAGACATTTCCCTGTACTCGGAACATGAGTTCTGTTCATCCACATGAGCTGCACTAACTACCTCCTGATGATTATCATCAATGCCAGTTTCAGGAGACATCGCCTGAACATGCACATCTTTCTCATTCGCAGGTTTCTTCACACAAAGAGAACATTCAACAAGAATGCAAACAAAAATGTGAGATGTAATTCTCTTACAGTCAATCTTCAATAATAAAGATGCTCCAAAAGTAGGACTAATCAAAAGGTCTATTATGTGGTGTATGAATTAGATAAGCCTACAACTTTGAAACATTAGCGAAAACATACATATATTATTGACTCTTAACTTTTACTTCTCAATAGGACAAGCTTCTCACAGAACAACGGTAAATTCCTTTGCTCACTTTTTTATGCAACTAGCAATGAGCAATATACCGCTCAAGAAAAGACAACCAAACTCAAATACACAATCCGTAGGAGAGATAAACCAACTACTACATACAGAAAGTTACTCCCTCCGATTCTTTCGAAATGCCCCATTTACTTTATGCACAAAGATTAAGGTTGTGAGTGGGGTGGTGGGTCTCACCAGTAAAGTAAGAGGATTCTTTTAACAAAAACATGCTCAAAGTGGAAATGGGGCAATTCTAAAGAATAGGCCAAAAATGGAATATGGAGCAATTCCTAAGAATCAAAGGGAGTACCATTTAGGCAATCGACTTGTGAGTTGTGGCCACACATCCACAAGGAACTAAGTGACGGTATACATAATACAGATCATCTGAATGATAACAAGGAGCAAGTGATAGAAGAGATTTCAACTCCTAGACAACACCACAATTAAAAGAATTGTGTTCCCCATTCACCCTATTATGACCCTTGTTATAGACTGAATAACTAATACTAACTATCCCGACAGCTAAATAAGTTCCTAGGTCAAATGTCAATGTAAACTCTGAGCACCTTTAAATAAGCTCCTGCCAAATGGGATTATAGAGCGCCGGTGCTACTCATAGTCTATTGGGTTTCCTAAAGATAAAATTGATATTATACCCACAGAAAGATTTAGATTCCTTACATAAAGGAAGATCATGACTGCATGGATAGGTAGGCTGTCAGGCATATGACGGGAATAAGTCAGGCTCGAATAAAGTCGTGCATTAGGTGTTATTACAGTCAAAAAAGGGTGATGAGGTCTTATTCAGTTGTCCGTGGAAGAACTACAATAATCAATACTGCAAAAGGTACAACAGCTTCCAGGTTTTTTCAGAATTCACAAGTTACAATTGCCGTTCAGAATGAAACAAGTACCTCTTTACTACCGCTATATTTAGATTTGGAAGTTTTCTTGCCAAAAAATTTGGTCTTGATCCACTTTCCTGGTGATTTTCCCATTGACAAAATGACAACTGGAATTCTTCACTCGAAATTCTGTGTCATGACAGATATTGATGAGCAACTAAATGCAGATATAGGTAATGATACAAAGCTAATTGAAAAACTTGGAATCTAATATCAGATAAATGGTGATTGAACACTTTGCTGAACAGAAAACCGTAAAAATTATACTATAAGCTAAGCTATTTACTTTCAGCTAGTTACTATACTTTAGAACAGATTGCAACAAATCTTACTATAGATTGTAGAAAAGGCAATTCCAGTGATTTGATAGAAAAACTAAACTTTTAAACATCTTACACTATACAGCATTATAATCAACAATGAAATAATAGAGGAAATCATTTTCTGAGTTATAATGAAAATTAAAAAAGATCAGCAATGTTCTCGAGATAGATAATCAGTCCCCTTTTCACCATTTATTTCATTCCAATAGCCCAAGAATTTTTCTATCACTCGTCCCAACCTACAATTTATCTACTGCAACTGCAAATCCATTGGCATCGGCATTTTATTACTAAAACTTAACTGCAACAACACCAAATAATAAAATCCTAAAAACATTCTGCAGAAGAAACACATCGATTATAGCATAATCCTGCTTATCGCCTTACCCTAGTGGTTAAGATAAAAGTGTGACCAAGACGTCACGGGTCCAAATCTCATAGCCCAATGGGCCACCAGGTATGGATAGGCCTGCAATGCATCCACACTTCAAGCCCAGTGGGCATTGAGGTAGCGTGTAAGGATATAAAGCCGATCATGGGACTCTAACCATCAACTTCAACTTTTGGTTGAGATGGTTTCTTGACATAAAGTATAGTCGACATTAGGACCTCGACTCCCAAATTCAGATCCCTCTTCTCAAACATTTTGTAACGCGCTTGTGACTCATTTGAAACCGAAAAAACTAATCCTGTTTAACCCGAAACCCGAAATCATATCTAATCACTTGCTACATACTGTATATATTTATTAACTTTGATGATCACAACCATTTCTACAACAACTTTCCCTAATCATTTCAAACTCAATTAACACAAACAGTTAACACTAAAGAAACAATATAATAATGCAGTTTAAGCACAAGTGGGAGACAATTAACAGATAAACACAATCATAACCTCAAAACAAATGATTTAAGCTTAATTAAAGTACAGATCTATAACTTACCAATTTAATGCAGCTCTTACAAACCCTAAATCTAGCAAAACAATTCACCAAACAAATTAAAAAAAATTGTCAGTTTTTTTTTTTTTAAAAAAAGGTATAAACTAAATAATAATCTTAGAATAAAAATAAAATTAAGGATATGATAAATGTATATAAATGATTAGAAAATAGATAAATATGTATATGTATAAAATAAGGGAGAGAGAAAGAGAGAGAATCACCATGAAAGTTGGTTAGTATTTTCTCAAGCTTTTACTCAGTCACTCCAACTGCTACAGAAACTTGTGTACTAAAAACACATTAAAAAAAGCCAAACTGTTTTTATTTTATTTTTTAAAATTATTATTATTATTATTATATTATTACATTTGTTGCGGTGAGAGGTGAGGATCAGGTGTGACGCGGGTGTAGAGTGTTATGCTATAAGTACACTATGAATTTGAGTTTATAAGAAATATTTTACGAGCTTTATTGGAAATAATTTAGACGTTTTTATGTAATTTTAAACTCAAAGATGATAGATATAAGCTCAATTAGATTTAAATTTTAACATCTAAAAAATTAAAATATACTTCCTCCGTTCAACTCCACACTGCATGTTTCTGTTTTTGACACTATTCACAAGTCGGAAGAATCTTTCAATTTCCGGCTAATGCATAAGAGAAAATATATTCATGTGGGATCTTGTTTGATTCGTCTTTAAGAGTATATTAAAAATATCTAACTCGTATAATTTTTGCAAATACGTAGCGAACTATATTTACGATGCAAAACGCGCGTTGGCAAACGTGAAAAAAGATATGTGTAGTGTGGAGTTGAATGGAGGGAGTAACTTACAATTTTTAACAACTCGAAAAAAAATTACATATAAACTTAATTAGATTTGTATTCATTATCACTTAAGAATGATACTCCCTCCATTCAACTTCACTCTACCACTTTCTTTTTTGTACACTATTCACAAGCGATCATATAATTGCAATTTTCTCCCAATATATAAGTAAAAAATATATTCATGTGTAATCTTGTTTGATTCGTCTTTACGAGTACATTATTAATATCTAACTTTTATAATTTTTGCAAACACGTAGCTAACGATATTTACCGTGCAAAACTCGTCTCGGCAAATGTGAAAAAAAAATTTGGTAGAGTGGAGTTGAATGGAGGAAGTATATTCATCTTGAGCTTAACAGTTAAGAGTTAAAACAGGTCGAATATAGTCATGCGAGATATAACCCATTTTTATAAAAATCACAAAGCCTTGTGTGAGACGGTTTCAAAGTGTAAGACAGTCCATTTTTATAAAAAAAAACACACTTTTACCAACAACAATAAATGTATTTTCTTTTTTAAAAGGGACCGTCTCATGGTGTAAGACCGCCTTATTCTAAAATTTATTTGATAAAAAATATTAGGAATTCCAAAATATTAGACCATCCCCAAGCAAGGTCATGAGGGAGGTCATGACCTTGCTGGGTCACCTTACTCCCACATTAACCACCAAATTAGCATGATCCATTGGCACTCATGACCTCTTGGAGGTCATCCCATGACCTCTTGGAGGTCAATCTGTCACAATTGGTGACCCAGTATGTGGCAACCTGTAATTGGTTGTTGAGCACATATTGAAGAAAAAAAGACGGAAATTGATAGCCTTCAATTTGCTCATAATTACCATGCCTATTATCTCATTTTTCCTGCAAAAAACGCCCAAAACAAAAGATAATTTAAGAAGAAAATAAAAATAAAATTACATAACAAAGCATGAGAAAATAAAATACGAGCATACTTTTGTTGAACCACTTTTTACATTGTCTATAGAATGAACTCAATCATGACATACTTCGAACCATTTTTTTAAATATATATTTAACATATATTCGTATTTTCTTAAAAAAATCCAAATAAATTGTAATAAGATTCAAACATAACTATATACGGTTAAAAATTAACATGATGGAGATAATACGGTGGAGACGGTGGTGTTCGCGAGTGAGGTGGCGATAGTGATGGTGAGCGAAGGAAGATGATGAGTTGTGGACTTGTGGTAGTCTATGAAAAGGTGTTCGGTGATGGCGACCAAAGTAGATGAAGTATAGAGATGTGAGGATTATTTGGGTTAAGGGATTTTTTAGGGGAAGGGTAATTATCAAGTAAGATTAAGTATGAGAAATGGGGTTTATTTGGGGTAGTATGTGAAATGGGGATTTATTTGAAGCAGTAGACTTTTGTTTTTCTTTTTCTTTAGGTTTTGAGATTTCAGATTAATAGGAGATACATAGCTGAGATGGGGTTTATTTGAGGTAATATGAGTAAATATTTTTAATATTTTTAATTAATACTTCCTCCATTCAACTCCACTCTAGCACTTTCTATTTTGTACACTATTCACAAGCGATCATATAATTGCAATTTTCTCTCAATATATAAGTAAGAAATATATTCATGTGTGATCTTGTTTAATTCGTCTTTACGAGTACATTATTAATATCTAACTTTTATAATTTTTGCAAACACGTAGCTAACGATATTTACCGTGCAAAACTCGTCTCGGCAAATGTGAAAAAAATTTTTTGGTAGAGTGAAGTTGAATGGAGGAAGTATATGGATTAGAAATAAAACATTTATCATAAACAAGTAATTATTGTTTTATAATGAAAATTTATATAAGATGAATTTGTTTATTTATTACTTGTAGTAATTAAAATAAGAAGATAGAGAGAGAATGATGGGATATAAATGATTGGAAAAGTGAAAAATGATTGGGTTGATGACCTAGGTCATGACCTTCTGCTTGGGAGGGTGAAAATGGGTCAAGATAAATAAGTGTAATTAAGAGTTAAAATGGATGGTGACCTAGTTAGCGTGACCCTTGCTTGGGGATGGTCTTATGGTTTGGGGCTTTGGGCGCAGGTTTCAGCCGTTGGATTAGAAGAAGATGTGATATTGGGACTGACAGGTCATTTGTGCTTGCTTAGGAAATAAGGGGTTGAATGATTCTTTTGTTGTTTGAGGTGAAATGACAAGTATGCCCTTGTCGGGGTGGTTTGTTGAACGGTTAGTTTAAAGGGGTATTTTGGTCTTTTTTTTGTGGAGGATTAGTAGTTGGGTTATTTTGGGCTAAGGGACAAACTGGAGTAATGGGCAGGCTTTCTTTGGTAGTACTTGGTTGCATAGTGTCTAGAGAGGCAAGGAATAGAGGGGTTAGTTGAATGTTGCCACTTCTATTTATGAATTTATGAATTTGATTTCAAATCATGCATCATCACCAACTCAACTAATTATTATGAGGACATGATTGAATTTATTTTTGTTTTGTTGTCGTCTATATTACTCTACAATGTTTTTTAAAGAGAATTTTATTATTTTTAGGATGACTGACATGTATTTACAATTCACTTCCTCTATGCGGCCCAATTACGGGATCTCCCCATGATCCAACGGGCCGTAGCCTCGAATCCAAATGCCTATACTAGTATACTCAAATGAATGTCGACCGCACCCCCAAAGATCATGCAAGTCGGCCTAGCGTATCCAGACGACCAAACGTACTGGTAGACGTCGAGGCGACCAAGATGAAGGTCATATAATGGAAAAGTCGCTAGCTCGGCGACACACTTTAACGCCATAACGTCAGCCGGGACAATGCTCGCGTGGAGAACACTACGCAAGCTCCTCGAGATCCTCACCATGTGCCTTATAAATAGGGGTTACTGTTCATCAAATAAATGGAGATAATCTTGGGTTCTAATCTTTCACTATGGAAGGCTTTTCTCTTACTAGAGAAGTTGACTAAGGGCAACTTCTCAAGAGGAACTGGGTCGACCCAAAGTGATGTAAAGAGAGTCCGACGTGGGCATCAAAGGGACTTTCCTCACACCCCTATGGCTAGGTTTGCTCTTACTTTCAATTGCAAGTTAGAAGGCGGGAAAATCTCCACGGACCTCAAGTCCACAAAGATAGAGGTCGAGCCAAACTTATGGCTCCTTGGAATCCATATCTTGTAACATTAGTCTCGCGTGTATTTATGTCCTACATTAAGTACATTTATGCCGGTAATTTTTTGTATTTTATTTTGTCAAGTACAAAAATATGAAATAGAGTAATCATGTTTTAGAGATTATCCTATACTTTTTCCTAAAACATCATTCCTCATAAATGTCACTTGCCAAAACTCTACCAGCCACCCCTTGTCGACAATGTTGACAACAAACTCCCACCCTCAACGCCGACCACCATCATCATGAAATTCGATAAAATACACTTGATAATTTTTTTTGATAAAAATACGCCCGAGAATATTTCTTGACCCGTACTCTTACCTAACCCGACACATGCCCCGTATGACCCAACCAATATTCAACCTTACCCATATTCTGACCTGACCTGAGAGGCTGAGACCCAACCCACCTGACCCCTTTGACAAGTAGTTGTCCCACGATATTACTATTATTATATTATATCATATTATCTTAAAATATACATATTTCCATTTTAAATGTTTAGTTATTCAATAAGTCGTGTACTTTTCATTATTTTATGAGACGGATAGAATATCCTTAAGGGCTTGCATGGAATACATATAATTATTTAAGGGTAAATTTTATTTGGAAAATAATTACTGATAGGTTTGACATTCGAGGGTAATGATTATTATGGCGATCTTTTATCCTAGTAATCATTAACCGGTGGGTGGGAGGGTAATAAGTTATAGAGGTAAATAATTATCCTCATACCAAACCTAGAAAAAATAGTATATATATTACTCTCATATTAATTATCGTCATTTTACCTCAATACAAGCAAGCCCTAAAAAGACATAATATATCAAGCAAAAGAAAACTTAAAAATACGAGTAAGGCCCTGTTCTTTTCGGCTGAAACTGAGCTGAACTGAACTGAACTGAACTTAATAGAGCTGAACTGAATTGAACTGAACTTAATGGAGCTGAACTGAACTGAAGTAAGAGTTAATTTATGAAGAGATGAGCTGAACTGAACTGAACTGAACTGAACTTAATGGAGCTGAACTGAACTGAACTAAACTGAATAGAGCTGAACTGAACTGAAATGAGCTGAAAATAAGTCAGAAAGAACAGGGCCTAAGAGCTAAAAAAAAGTGAGGTAAATGATTAAGGAGAAGAATCGGATTCTGAAATTCGAAAATTTGAACCGAGAAAAAGGCGAGGGAAGTTGGAGGAGCGTGGTGATATCAGCAACCGTAGGTCCCGCCACAAGTGAACCGTTCAAAAAGTAATCCCTAAATAAACACCTTTTCCTACCAATCATCATCCAACACGTGTCACATTTATCCTAAAAAACTACTTTAATATTACAGATAATCACATTTAATAAACAACTAAAAGTCTAATAGATACAGAGTATTTTAAACGGGAAGAATTCAAATGCAAAAAAAAAAAGGAAAAGAAAAAGAAAAAAAAGTGTGATTATTTTCCCGCCTAATAATTCAAGAATAAAGAGAGGTGGTTTTTTCTCAATGTTTTTTACAATTTGTCTCTTCAAATAAAAAAAACGCATTTTATCCTCTGTACACCGATTTTACTCTTCTCAATCGATTTTTAGTCATGGAGGATTCTGTGAAGACTTTTTCGGGTTCGGTTGTTTCAGGTTTGTTAATTTTCGTTTGTTTAATTAGTTTTGTGTGAGACGGTTTTATTCATAGTTATTTACGATGAGTATTTAATATTTTTGACAGGGAAATCAAAACTGAGGTATCCGTTAAGATCAGCATCGAAATCGAACGAACAATCCAAATCCCCTGAAATCGCTAACAATTCCGCTTCAACTGCTTCTAGGAGGTCTTTCCTACGTCCTTACTTCGTCTCTACACCCTCTGGCTCAATCATTTGTTTACCTTTGATTAAACAGATGAATGAGACCGAGGAAGAATTTAAATTGATGAATTTATTTGTGTTATTTTTACGATTAATGTACTTTAAAAGTGCTTTATAATTTCAATTTTCCATGATTTTTATCGTTAAACTTTCAATTTAAATCTAATTTAACCTGGAATCCAGGTCACATTTTAGAAAAACCGATTTTTTTATACCAGAAATTAAATGATCAAATATAACTAGGGTATATATTGGTTCTCAGTGACCTAAATTACGTCCCACGTGAAATTTATATTCAGATTTTACTGTCTCAATTTTATCGCAGTGGTGGAGCGAGGGGGTTATATACTAGAGTTTTGAAAAATATGATTTTTTAGTTACTGCATCACTAGTTTGTCGGCCCTCTTGAAATTTTTCGCCTGTAACTGGAAATCATAGTCTCTCTTTTCCCTCCACCTTAATCATTTGTTTACATTTGATTAAAATAGCCTTCGGAGTGAATATGAAAGGTAAACAAATAACCGAGAGTCTAAGACGGAAATAGCACAACATAAATGATGGAATATTTCTTTGTAAATGCTGTGTTCGTCTGAAAATTTCCCTAGTATTATAATGTGTGTTGTAATCTTTACATAGTTGCTTAGACGCTTACTTTGTAACGTATAAAAACTGTTCAGAGGAAGGCCGCCGAGTGTGAGTAAGAGTGTAAGTGTTCTCGAGCTCTCTGTCAAGGACAAAGCAGCCACCAAACCCCCAAGAAGGCTTTCCATTCCGTCACCCAGTGTTACTCCTGTTTCGGAAGCAAGGGCAAGGCGATCTGCTAATGACCGCGAGAATTGTATCACGCCATTATCAGATGTTTCTAGGTCGTCTATACGCAGGAAGTTCAGTGTCCTGAGCTCTGCATCATATTGGCTTTCACAAATTAAGCTGTCCGAGTCTGCTGGTAAACACTCGGTATCACTGGGTTTCTTCAAGCTCGCCTTGGAGGCAGGTTGTGAGGTAATGCCATATGTAGACTATCTGTTTAGTAGTATAAGAATGCTACTGTTTTTTGGATTTTGTGGAAAATTGCAGATGTTACTGAATACTGTCTATACTAGTCCTTGACATTTATTAGTAGACGCGTTGCCATGTACAAATGTTGCTCTCAGTATACGATTTTGCTATGAGGAAATCAGAGGAACCCGACATACTGATTTTACAGACACATTTAAAATTTGAATAAAAGCGTCGTGTCTTACTAAACCCCAATGTTGGTATCCTTTGCTTAGTTATCAGTTTGCTCAATTTGCTGGCTTCTTGACGATACACATTATGCCCAGTGATTTGAAAGTGTTTTGTGAACCAATTGTTGAGTTTCCGCTCCCTCCCCTTTTAATTGTACTGATTTCGGCATTTTCCAAGCTTGGAAAACATCTGACATTTTGGTTTTTCATTTCATGGATATGTGTAGACGCTGCAACGACTGCGTGATGAGCTCAAGTCATATGCAAGAAGGCACAACTTGGCTGAATTTGAGGAGACTGTGAAAAGCTTATTTGAGAGCTATGAAATCGCGGAATCCTTGGACCAACTGCAAGTATCCATGACCTGCTCTCATGTGCCTGAAGATGCAACCACTCCGTCTGCTGACGATGTTCTCAGCACTTCTTCAACAGCAGGAACTAGGAAGCTTAAACCCAAATCTTTAAACATTGATACTCAAGCTTCCTCAGGAAATGTATCGTCGATGAAGGAGAGTGCACACAGGACTAAAGCAACCAGTAAGATTCGCACTTCTGTTAATCGCAGCCCTGTTAATTCCGTCAAGAAGGTCACAGGCAGCGGAGCTGATATTGTCAAGAAGAAAGTTCAAAGGGCAGGCAAGCAAGAACCGAAGAATGAGGAAGAAAAGATAAAAAAGCTTGACGAAAGTTCAGTAGGTAGGGATTTCTCTTAGCATTTGAATTGATAAACTTTATAATCACCACCTATAACAACCCGAACACAAACTGACCTGACCTGTGCCGAAATTAACTCAAAACCCATACGAACTTGTCGTCTTAGCATCATTAAACTATGCTTGTCTCTCTAATTACAGCAAACTACTCCTGTATTTATTTAATTGCTCATTTGTGTGTCAATTTCAGGCGCACCCAAGTCAGTCGACATAGAGGAGATTCAGGAGGAAAACAAAGAAAACATGGTAAGATAATTGGATTAACTCCCTTTCCCCGAGTTAGACCTTGTAAACGAGTCATTCTTGTTAGGTTAATTTGGGTCCGAGTCATTTCGAGTGTCAGTTTTCAGTATCTCCTTATCTTCGGAATTTAATTCATTTGTCCTAAATTTTGCAGGATGAACAATTGATTGGAGAAGTGTGATAGAAGGGAATTAAGCATAGCTTATGCTAAATATATCAATCTAAGGTCTACAGATGGCGTCTTATGGTATTTGTTAGTAGGAGGTTGTCTTCAATGTTTTTAGTAAGTGTTGATGTTAATTATGAAGGTTGTGTGTTTAGTACTTTACGATACAATATTTTGGTTATGGTCATAATAGAATTTCTTTATAAAATTATTGAGTTGATATCCATATGAGTGATTATAATACTAGGATCCTTAACGGTTGGACCTCACCAATACTCTTAATAATCTACCCAAGTTTTAACAAAGTATTAAGGCGAGTCTTGGAAATTCAAGACTCAACTTATTGTGGGGTCTTCTGAGGCGAGTTTGACTAATAATGTATAAAGTCTGAGTTGAGTTTGAACAATAAAAATAATAATAAAAGTTAGTGAAAATATGATGTGACAAAGTCTTAAAACTTTGATAAATCTTACCAATAATCACACCCTAAGTCTATACTCTGTAAGTCTGTAACCACCCAACTTGTATATTAAGCATCTATTGTATAATTGAGAACCCTATAACTTTTGGATTACCCGATTGTAACCATAAGGCGAGTAAAGACAAGAGGGAGTGGCGTGTTACGTTAACCCGCCACTCATTATATTCTTTAAATTCTTTAAGGGTGTATTTTTCCTCATGTCTGGATGCATATCAAAATCAGCTCAAGCCCACATTTGAACAAAATTTGAACAGACTTATTCAAAAGAACGGCTAACCAAAGTCTATTGATGATAAAAATTGATCTAAGAAATAATTGTACTTTTATGAACATTTTGGTGGTGTCAACTGTCAAGTTTCAACTTTTGAGATTCGACCATTTACTAGTCAATAACCCTTTAAAAATAAATCATTCTTGAGTAAAAGAATAAAGGATAGGCTTGATTAGTGATTTATGTTCATGGTTGAACAACTTTAATTTCAAACAAATTACTCAAACCGTTACGTTATAATCATTTTTGTTTACATTTAATTAAAATACTCATAAAATATACTCTGTATAAAATATAAACAAATGATTGAGAAGAAAATAAGTAAAAGATTAAGTAATTGAGTCACAACATTAGTTACATTGACTATACTACTTTAAATCGTAGTCAAATAATTCAAGATGCATGAAACAAAGGAGAAAAGATCAATATCAAAAACACTAAAAGTGAGAGATTCACTCATATTGATAAAATTTTAGTTTTTACCACTAATGAAAGATGATAGCGCCGCAGTTAAAACTGAATGAAAATTTGGGTCTGATGTTAAAACTTTAGCAGCTTGTGCTATTGTGTCTGGTAGAGGATGAGTAATAACATTGTTACTATTTTGGAACAAATTTTGGAAATTTAATTTATGATCTTGATGATGATAAGTGAATTGTTTTGATGATGGTAGAATGTTAATAGACTTATTTTGAGTGTCATTTAATGAACCACTAGACCAAGAAGATGAAATAAAATTATTATTATTTGAATTATAATAATTTTGAGGGATTTTATTTACTTGTTTTGTAAGGTCAAGGGTAATTGTAGGATGGGTGAGGGTATTGGAGAATGTGGACGAGTTAGGGTAATAGTATGAATGTGGTTTTGCGGGAATGGTGAAATTAGTATCCTTATGTAAGTCTGTTTTAAAAGGAGTTGTCGTCGTAGTTGTATTTGGAAGCTGGTAAGAGCCTTGATTTGAGGATGTTGATGATCCTGACATCAACATAGAAGTGGCAGTGGCAGTGGTACAGGCAAAAGCAGTTGCCATGATAGATAATGGATGATTGTGTGTTCCTTCGTAAGTAGTGATCAAGATCGACATGTCATCTACGCATCTTTGTACCTGTATTTTGAAATAAGTTAACACTAAAAGGCTACTAATAAGTGTATATTAATAACAAACTATAGTATCTTACAGCAATGAACAATAGTTTTGGTAGAAATCTATACATGTCATATTTTGAAGGCATAAATTGAAGTCTGAACCAATATAACTCACATATTTTCTGAAAAATTACAAAGATTAATTATGAATTTACCTGTTTCCTTACTGGACAAGTTGGTGCAACCGTACAACGATAGTAAGCTCGAGGACAAGGGTTCCCCTTTGCAATCTTTTGTCCATACTTTCTCCATTGACACCCATCATTCATCTACACATTTTAAGGCCATTACTTAAATTCCAATACTAATAACAATATTGTTAATTTCTCAATGAAAAGTATTGGAAAAACCATAACTTACTTTATATACAAAATACTTTTTTACTCTGTCAATACATACATCAATAAGTAAAGATGAATCGTTTAAATTGTACTTACAGTTGGTGTGTCGCATCTAACTCGTACAGAAACTCTCGGCTTCTTGATTGGAGGTTGTTGCACCATCTCATCTTCTCCATTATCATTACTTTTGCTTATGCTTAAATTTTCCCTTGCAAAATTATTTTGTTCAAGAAAATTTATTGATTTTGGTACTTCAAATTTTCTATCAAGAGTAAGGCCTAATAATCTTTCATCTTCTATTCTCTCATCAACATCTCTCTTTCTTTTACCATTTTCTTTATTTATTATATCAATATTTGAACTTAATTTATTCACACTAATTCTCTTCTTAGTGTCAAGGCTTGAAGTTCTCCCTAGGGTAAGTGAAACTAGCTCTGCCTCTTCTTCATAATCATCATTATTTTTTACCATTTTACTATTATTATCCATTTGTTGCTTGGATTGTAGTTGGGAGTTTTGGGACATTTTAGAGAATTTTCTTTGCAATGCTTCATAATCTTTCATGATTTGATCTACACATGTCTTAAGCCTTTCATTTTCTTCCATTGCTTCATTCAATTCAACTTTTGTTGATTCAATTTCTTCACCCTACATAAGGTTAATACCAATTGTATTAGTTGGTATATTCAAGATAATGAAAAGTGTCAACTCGTATCACGAAATAAGGTTCCTCTAAATTCTATTATGTATTTACACTGACAAATAATTGTCAGCTAACTTAGCTGATAATAAATTTACAATAAATGGCACTACTAATGACTTGGATTTTAACTCCCGTCAACAATATAACACCCTTGTGATTTCAGCTCCCTTATTGTTGTTACACACACACAAAAAAAAAAAAGATTTTGTTTACAGTAAGAGAATAATGTAGATATAGTTATCATGTATGAGCAACACTAAAAACTGGATAAATAGAGGCATGTACTCTTTATTTGAATCCATTTTCAATATATAACATGGTGACATACGTACAATTCAATGCAATTTTCAATAGATTAAACTATTTTTCTAATTTCACATGAGTTGTAGTCGTTTAGATATGATACAAAAACTTAAGACTAAAACCCATGAATATCATAATTCTACTTTACAATTGTACCTTCTTCTGAATCATTTGTATAATACCCTTTACAAGGAATAAAAAAGCTAATAAACATGAGTCTCACCTGAGCCAAAGTGGGTGAAACCTTGTTATTCTCGGACTTAGATGGTGATAATAACTTCATATCTTCATCCTTATGATCCGTCTCACTCGACATCTGCCATCGATCATAGACAATATTGTTTCTTCAAAAACTTTATACAAGAATTATAGAATTATATCCACCAACCTCCATAATAATAATAATAGTTTATTCGCATAATTAAGGTCCAAAAATTTATTCCAATGACAAATACTCAATATGTTTTAACATTATATGCAAAAGCGTAAAGCTAAATAAAAAATAAATCAAATGAAACAGAATATATACGTAGAATTAGCTAAAATTAAACGAGAACGTAAAAAAAATGAAATATAAGAAATGATTAAGCATAATTGATGTTAATAAATAATGAAATAAACGAAATAATTGATGTTATATATAAATACCTTGTGCACTTGATCATCACAACTAGCATTTGAGGCACTAGGAGATGAAGAATTCACCCTTTTGACATGATTATTATTGTCCTTAATTTCATTGATTAATATTCTTTCTTCTTTAGAAGAATTGTTTTCATGAAGTTGATCCATATATGCTCTCTTTTCTATATTATCTTGTTAAAATTATGTGCAAATTTTGTGTATCTACTTGAATTGGTATCTCTTAAATAAACACAAGTGCAAGGAAAGCAAGGGTGCCTTGCTCAAGTCTTAATTTGACTTGATACAATTTATTAATTGAAAATTTCAACTAGGTTAATTAGTAGCTAATAATAATACTAGTCTTCTATATATGGAGTATAGTAGATAATCAACATTAAGAAGTCATATAAAATGCTGCATGTCTTTGAAATACTCCCACCATATTATAAGTCAACACCCCGTCCTTTACTTGTTTATAATTTAATTAATTCTTCTTTTATAATGTATTAAAATTAAAATTGATGAATAAAGTTGCCATCATCATTCATTTTAACGTTAAGTATGTATCTCAAAATAACTTAATTAGGTTGAGTTATTGAAAGGAAAGATACATAATTAACAAATGATAGTTAAAAACTCGTTTGAATCAAAATCGGGTTATTAGGGTTCAATAAATTTTAGTATTGGTCGACGTAAAATTGTTCTTTATGAGTTTTGATCTGGTCGATATAGCCATATAGGTCGGGCCCTTTTACAAGGTCTAACAATTAATAAAATCCATGTGCCATATCATTCTCCTTTATTTACAATCTATAGGTGGTTTTGACACTTTGATATCAAACTAATAATAATCAGTAGGTCTCTCTTGTGACGGGTCGGACCTTGCGACGAGTTTTTTCTCTAACAAAATGGGTAGAGGGAACATGTGGGGCACCCCCCATGTGCTTCCCCTTTTCCCTTAAATGGGTCATTTGTGAGGGAAAGTGGTACCCGTCGCAAGCTTGTGACGGATACTGCCCGTCACAAACAAGAATTTGTGAATAATAATACAAGTACGACCTTAATACCGTGCGCACAATTCATTCTAAAATTCTAGTCTTAAATTGAGATGCAGTCAATAATGTCTTTTCTATTATTCAAAACATCTAGTAGGGAATTGTATATTTGTAAATTGTGAAGTTAATGAATTTCCTTTAGTTGTATATAGTAAAAGATTACTATTTGTGTTAATTATTTAGTTCTGAATTATAATAATAGAGTAGAACAAAATGTTTTTTTAAAATGCTTGTACTTTTATTTTATTACAAAGTATACTAGCAATTATATTTGACGTACATAATTTCGTTTTTGAGTTTAAAAATTTCCACTCGTTAATTTACAAGAGTCCTTAATGCATTAAAAGAATATTATCACGCATGTTGCCATGTTGGTGGTGAGAATATACCGCCTCCATCTATCTCAACAGATTCTTTAAATTTACTTTTAGAGATTATTCACAATTCAACAATTTATAAGAGAAAATATAGTCATGTGAAATTTTTTTTGATTCATCTATGTGAATATATTAATTCAGATTATTAAATTTTTATAATTTTTACCAGATGTTAAAGAAAGATATTGGTGGTGTAAAATGCGCCTCCTCAAATGTGAAAACAAACTTAAGAAATTGATATGTTCATTTATATACCATGAGAGTATGAGACACTATATAAAACACACATAAACGAAAGGTCGTCGATGTAACTTGTAATCATACCAAAAAAATTCAACTTCAAAGATGCTAGGATAATAATAAAAATGAATGTAGACGTAGTTGTGAAATTGTAATAAAAGAAGAGTGAAAGAGAGAGATATTTAAGGCGTATTAGGTGGGTTATTATTATTATTCTTCTTCTTATTATTATTATTATTATTTATTAAGTCTAATGTCAATACATTCGATGATACAATATATTAGTAATGAGAGAAGACTTTGATTTAAGAGATCGATATAGCGTTGAAGTTTCGTACATTACATTATTACAATGGTCACCACATGCATGGATTCCTAAATCCGTGGGTATTCATTCTACTTAATTAGGTCAATTTCTAACTTCTATTTCAATTTTTGAGTTTTGTCCAAGACCTCCAGCTTGGAAAATTATATTCATACACTATAAAATTTACTGTACTTATGACTAGAAGATTGCGGGATCTTTCGTATTAAAATCGGTAATACTTTTAACATATATTTATAATATGTTTATACATTTACTCTATCGCGCTGAAAGTTACAGGATCTAAACACCTTCTTATTACAGATAGACCTGGCAAAAGCAACCCGACCCGATTGACCCGACCCGAATGACCCGACCTGTGACCCGAAATTGACCCGAACTACAACACCCGAATTTGACCCGAAACCCGATTGGACCCGACCCGACCCGAACATGACCCGATTTTTCTTGACCCGTAACTGACCCGACCCGAAAATAACCCGATTCAAAACCACTCAACCCGAAAATGATCCGTCATAACATAACTTTAATTGAACAAAAAAGGCTTAAAATGGTCTTTTGTCTCTTATTCTTTGACCCGAAAATGACCCGACCCGAAATAACCCAACCCGGTTGACCCGAAACAGACCCGACAACAAACCCGAAACAAACCCGAAATGACCCGACCCGACCCAAATGAACCTGAAATCAACGAAAGACCCGAACTGACCCGACCCGAACTGACCCGACCCAAACCCGATCCGATTGACCCGTTTGCCAGGTCTAATTACAGACACCTTATATAATCAAAATTCCTTTGTATATGAAAATTTTGAAAGTTTCTCGGTTTTTAACTACTTATTATAGACTTTTATTTTATCCGGGCATTTGAATTTGAGCAAACTATTTGTAATGAGTATAAATTTCTATATTAAAATGTTGTTTCAGATAGATAAAAAAGTACGTATAAATAAATGAATGAGATGGGAAATGAAGAGAGTATCAATAACGATAGTAGGATTAGTAGGAGATGATGATAGAAGTGGAAGTACAATTGCACATATAATTATACTCCGTATAAGTTAGTCTCACTAAATACGGGCATTACCCGTCACAAGCTGAAGACGGATAATGCCCCTCTTACAATATGCAAGTGTGAGGACAAGTGAGGTACTCCACTTTCTCTCCCACTTGCATATATTATGAAAGGGGCACTATCCATCTTGAGCTTGTGGCGAATAGCGCCCGTCTTCAATGAGAATTTGTGTAATTATATAAGTCGAGATAACTGTTATCATGTACTCCGTATGTACCTTTGTTGTCGTTGGCGTTAATTTGGATGAATTTTTGAGGTCCAAGAAGCCAAAATAAACATAGGGATTGAGGTGGTTGACGAGTAATAATTGGCCTCTCGTGGGTTTGATCCAAAGAAACAGGTTTCATAAATCATGATCTGCAATTTTGTATTACATTATTACTTAAGTACTACTACCACAGTCAACGGACTACATTGTTTTTGTTTCTTAGGAGTTATGACAAACAAATCCCAACTTCTTAGGATTAAGATCCACGGTTTGATTCACACCTTTGAGTTCATCTATATCTGTCAGTAATTTACGTTTATTTTATTTTTATTTATGAAGAAAAAATAAAGCAGATGTAGACTATTTCCTTTCTAGTTGCCACAACAAAATGAAGAAAATATAATATATGAATAGATGGGAGTATATCTTGAGACTAAGGCCCTGTTCTTTTGGCCTTAAAGTCACCCCCTTTAAGTTCAGTTCAGCTCCTATAAGTTCAGTTCAGTTCAGTTCATCTCCTATAAGTTCAGTTCAACTCCTATAAGTTCAGTTCAGTTCAGTTTAGCTCTTATAAATTCAGTTCAGCTCAACTCCTATAAGTTCAGTTCAACTCTTATAAGTTCAGTTCAAAAAAGTTCAATTCTTACAAATTAAGTTTAGAAAAGTTATACGGAATATATTATTTATGAAAACCGATATAAAAACATTTGACATTAATTATTGGATACATACATTATCATTGAGACCGCCCGAAGGAATTGTAGAGTATTTCAACTATCGACATTCATCATTGAGAATGAAAGTTGAAATGACATTTGGTCAATTAAAAAAAAGTGGAAGGTATTAAAAAATATGCCCCAAATATCACAAAAGTATCAAATGTCTATTATTGTTTCTACATTCACACTCCTTAATTTTATAAGGATGCATACTCTTGGAATACCTATTATACAATATGACATGAATATTCAAGGTACGATTCGGGCAAGTTTGATGATAAGCGGAATAATGTCATGTTCAAGGTACGAAACAAGATAGTAAAAAACATTTCGCGAGGCAATGGATTCGTTGTTTTGAGTGATAGTGAAGATGAAGAAGAAAGTGATGAGGAAGATGATGTTATAGAAATAGGTGGTTAGAAAACGATGTGATTTATTTTTTTATCGTAATGTAAACGTAGTAATCTGTATGAACAAACCAATATATATAAATCGAAATAATGTTATTATCTTACCTTATGTTTTAGAGTATTTTTTTTGTATGACAACCATTTCCAAAAGATAATAATAATAATAATAATAAAGTTCAGTTTAGTAAATGTTAGATTATATAAGTTCTATTCAATTAAGTAAAATTAAAACTTCAGCTCCTATAAGTTGAGTTCAGTTCAGCTCTTATAAGTTCAGTTCAGTTCAGCTCCTATAAGTTCAGTTCAGCTCCTATAAGTTCAGTTCAGTTCAGCTCCTATAAGTTCAGTTCAGTTCAGTTCAGCTCCAATAAGTTCAGTTCAGAAAAGTTCAGCAAAATTCAGCCCAAAAGAACAGGGCCTAAGAACCACACCCAACTATCGACCACCCTATATTCAATCTGAACATTCAGCAAGTCTACCCTACCTTCGACAACTTCCACCTATCCTGAAACACCTTCCTCGTAAGTGGGAAACACAATCATAACCTCAAAAACTCGGCTCTTACCTTCGAAAACCTCTCGTTTCCTTCCACCATGTAGGACATTGGACTAGTTCTCGAGGCGATGCTAACAAGATTAAAATGCGAGAAACAATGTGTGAAACAACGTACCTTGGCTAGTTGGCCATAACACCAATATGTTATGCATTTGATTAAACCGGGCCAAGCAGGTTAAGAGCCGCCTACCACGATCCAGACCAAAATCTTTTAGAGGTTAAGATCGTAGGAACATT
Organism: Heliosperma pusillum; assembly: GCA_022085475.1. Lineage (NCBI taxonomy): Eukaryota > Viridiplantae > Streptophyta > Magnoliopsida > Caryophyllales > Caryophyllaceae > Heliosperma > Heliosperma pusillum. The sequence continues at coordinate 131,570 of JAIUZE010045395.1, read as the reverse complement.
AGCAAATTTCCCCAAACGCCAAACCATGGCAGCACCCAATCGTCGAATTTAGAACCATTCAGTAAGAGTAAAAACTCGCCCAGCAAGTGCTTCTGGCAACCTGGACACAGCTTCTCTTATTTCCTACCAAATAAAGTTAACCAAAATGCAAAACGGATTAATATTAAAATCAATCCAGAACTAAATGGCCTGTGCTAATCAATCGGCTATTTCCACAAACACTGACAAAGCCCGCCATTACTTCAAACATTGCCTACATATAAACACACAGAAGATGTACAATATGGCTCTCTCCTATTTAAGGCATTGGTCAACAAAAGCGAACGTCAATGGTTCTTTCTCAGGTATATATTACATAAATACAAACTAACTCAACAGTAAGGTGCTGTTATCAGAGTTTTGTAAACTTCTCAACGTTTAAGCTCAATTTGGTCATATCCACTTTACAAACTCGAACTATGCAGAAAGATCATGGAAGTATGGAACAGATATAAGAGAGTATCAGGAAACACAAAGGAAAAAGGGCTGAGATGTCGATGAGCAGGATGTGTTATGTCTCGCAAGAAGATAGTTCCCTGATTCAAAATTGTCAATAACAACTAGTATTTCATTTTTAATAAATTGATGATGGCAGCAGCATTGTTTTTTTTTCTTCTCACTTTACTTTTTAGTCATGTTGCTGATATCCCCTTCAATTTTATGTCTGCTTCTGTATAGTAAACAACTATAACACGCAGCAAACTGAGAACAAAAAATTTAACAGGGACAGGCAGGAAAGCAGACTAAGAAGATTTCTTACCTCTGCTTCGTATCTCGCTGAGAAGTGGATGAGAAGAATCGCTTTATTTTGAAACATCTCAGCATATTTTACAACCTGTACATATTACTATATTAGTTGACACAAACAATACATTTTAAATTATTATATCATAGATTTACCCCTGTACAAAAAAAAAACAAAGGGGGTCTGTAAAGAAACCTCTTCAATATGTGTATGTCCATAATCTTTTGCATGCGCAACAGTGGCTCTGTCATCTACGAAAGTGCACTGCATTGAGAGACAAAGGTGAATAGTTGATAAACCGTCCAAAAGTCAATGAAATTATTGAACAGCAAGCAATTAAGATCTTCTGTCAAGGAACATTAATGAATCTTAGTTTTAGCCTATGCCTAGTTAGCTATTGCTCAATGTCGATTTCATATTTTGATTATTTTCAAGGTGTTTTTGTTTGCATTAATAAGTCGTAGTTTGCCCATGTACTGCACACAACTTCTCAACAAACAATTCCCAGGAACCTACCTGTGCAACTCCCAATCTCCCATGTAAAGTTGTAAACTAAGGCACACATGAAAACCACAGGGGTGTTTGGTTGGGGGAGTTGGAATGGAATGAATTTGATCCCTTCTAGTGTTTGGTTGGGGCATTTTGGAATGGAGTTGGAAATTTGATGATTCTAATTCCACCCCTACTTCTTAGGATCCCTTATCCACCTTCCCCCTCAACATTTCAAATTCCATTCCCGCCTCCATACAATTCTAGAGTGAACCAAACAAGAATTAATATGTATGGGGTTCTAAATTCATTCCCCCATGGTATATTATGCCATTCCAATACATTCCAACCTTTCGAACCAAGCTCCCAATAAGAATGTTGCCAAAGAGGAGAAGAGTTTTGAGAGGATGAATGTAATTAGTTATGTGTCATTACGAGAGTGTAAAAAGCTTTGTATATCATAGCGGTGAATTGAGTGAGAGCCAAATTAATGATTGAGATGAAAAGCAGGATAATCGAGTGTGAACACGGAAATAAGTGGCGGCAAAATTCTGGAACTGAAAAAAAGTGGGGGAAAATAGCGACGAATTTAATTATCAAACTACAAGAGAGAGAAATTAACTACAATTAGATTTCAGAAAATAAAACTCTTGCATGTACCAACTACAGTAATAGATTAGAGGAAAGTGGGCCAACCCAGCGGTGCCCAAACCCGAGCCTTGCGCAGCTCAGCTCAGCTCAGGCTCAGTTCGATGCGCAAGTGTTATATAAGCAAATGAAAATGGTGTTAATTGGCTGGTCTGGGACTTTGCTTCTTATGAAATATCCCACTCCAACAACTTCAAAATTTACAACATAAACCACCATCTATTCAAACAAAAACACTTTCTGTCCTAAGACCACAATGTTTAGCAAATCATTTATTCGTCTATATTTACTTGTATTTTTTTATTTTTTTTAAAGGTTGCAAAGAAAGTTATGCTCAAATGACTCAAAGACGAGAATAGACAAATCTATTTGAGCCAACTTTTTCATTCTGCTGACGAACAGGAACATTGACTGGAACAATAAGTTAAAAGCAAAGTTAGCAGTAGTACTAGTAGATATACCACTAGCAAAGTTAGCAGTAGTACCAAGCAAAATCAATAAAGAAGCTTATATTCAACATTAACTCACACGGATGATAACTTTAGGAGTTTACGAGTCCCATACTCCCATGCACAAACACTAGAAATATATGGAAATACCACTATACTAAGGTTCCAACATGCGAAGTCCAATAGACAGAATTAGAAAAGTTAAAAGAAATAATTACCTCCATTACAAGAATCTTTGCTCTCAGCACATCAACATTATACGGATCAACAATAAATTCAGCTGTTGTATCTCCTGTGAATGCTATCTCAGCTGAACAGGAGGTATTCATAATCTGCAACAACCAAACAATGATAAGGGATGCAATACCATGTAAACAAGTATACTGAACAGCCAAATATTGCTACAGAAGGGACAATTCTGTCAGGTAGCACGACAGTATCAGTCACAGGTACACAGGCGCAAGTAAACGCAATGCCGACTTGTTTTACCACAGAGACAAAACAAAAAATAAGGAGTATAATATGAACGAGGTTGTAAACTTTAGACGAGCGAGTACAGCTGAGATTAACCATGATATGTACAAATTAAAATAAAACAAATTACAGTTGACTGAATCTCACGTCAATTCCAAAATAAAGAGAGAACGAAAGGGAACATATATCCAAATAAATGTCTCTTATCCTTTTATACTTCCAAAAGGGAGCTGCTCATCCTACAAATTTGGGTCATAATGGATAATAAAATTTTCAGTCATTTTTACATGAAGCTGGCTACATAAAAATTAATTAACAAAAATTAATATATATTTATCAAATGGGTCATTGCATTAGAAAAATCAACAGTGACTGTAACATAAAGCGATGAAGGTAACAGACCTCGACACCAGAAATCTTTAATTCCTTGATCTCATTTCCAGGAAGCCCAATATATTCCTCCTTAAGTTTCTGCTTCAATGAATAAACAACATAACCCTGCAATATTTAATACAAAGCATCCTTTAAGGAAGGTAGATAGTAGAAATGGCTCAAGCAGGAAAATAATGAGATCTCAAAACCAAAAAACATCGATAAGATGGAGGGACCACGCATACCTGACTAGGGATGACATGATATGTCCTAAATGCTTTCACTTTTAGATCCTTTCTGATGTAGAACTCTTCTCCTGATAAAAGAGAATCAGTCAAGCAAGTTATGTAGACTGCTGATATGATCATATAGGGACTAGGAGGAAAAATCCAGAGGCAGAGATAAGAAACTTGGGTGATTTGACAAATGACCCAATATGTACGCATAAGTTGGACAACTACCTACATCGAGACCAACTAATTTATGATTCAGCTCAGACTGGTCCATTGCTCTATGTACATCAAAAAGCCGTTCCACATTCTCTTTTATAGCCTTAGGCACAATTATGGTTGGAGGCTTCATCGACAATAAGCCACGCATTGAAACATACATAGGCAGCCCACCCTGTCATGAAGGTTACCATTAGAGAGTACGTAATGTTATCGAAAAGGAGAAAAAGATACATAGATAAACATAGATCAAATAGGTAGACTAATATAATCAAATAAGACCTAGAAAAATGCCATTCTGTGCAAAAGATAATACAATAACTGTCCACTGAAATTTAACTTTTAAGAGGATGAAGATGGACTAAATAAACAGGGAATTACTTAAAACCAAGCAACCTACGCAAGCATTCTGCAGCGGCAAAGAAACCATTTCATTCAACTCGTACGCATGGTATTAAATATCGGCTGCAACACCGAATCACAAACGAGTTACTAAGTTTTGAGGGTTACTATGACTATATTTGGACTCAGTATCGACTGCAGTAATAGTGCAACGACCGAAATGATTTCATGACAACTGACTCACATCATACTTACAATAACGACCAAGCAATTCATGAAAGCATCTACTACCTAACCAAGATTTCAAAGCAATACAAGTTTCGTTTGAAGGTAATGACATGTGTAACGGTTCCTGCAGGAGACCGTCTCACGCTAAATTAGTGTGACACATATGGAGTACCAATTACTACTTACTACACCCTTCATTCCATTCATTCATTTACCCAATCCATTTTATAGTGTTTCATTCATTTGTTCACCTTTCTATATCAGGAAGATTTTTTACGAGTAATTTGATCATCCAATTGCACGATTGTCCACTTGTCATCCATTCACTATAATCACAAATGCCCCCCTCCTCTCTCTTGTTGGTCTTTATGCCAAAAGCAAAGGTAAAGAAATGACGGAGGGAGTACTAGACTAGAAACTAACTAAACAATTATTGAGAGACCGTCTCTCACGAGAATTCGTGTTGAAACTTAGGCTCAATGAATCTCAAAAGCAATCAATTCAAACATCAAAAGAACTAATCATTATAATACCAAAAAAACATCATAAATTAAATTGAAAAAGGCAAATTAGAGGAAAATAAGATGAGAATTATACAATGTGATCCAAATGTCCATGAGAAATCAAGAGAAATTCTTGATTAACAGCGCGACGAGGACACTTTCCGATATCGAAAGCGAGGCTAAGACTAGGAAAAATAATGCAAGTTTCTTGTCCACCAATTGAAATTCCTTCAATTTTATATCCTTCTATCTCTAATCCTTCATTAATCTGCTTCTCCTTGTTCATCTTCCTTATAATTTGGGGAAACAATTGCAGAAATGAAATTCACAAATGTTAGTAATAATTTGAGCAGAATCAATAGCAATGATAGTAATTGAAGAGCAAATAGTAGAAACAATAGTAATAAACATACATGAAATTTGGTACAATTGAATTGAATTCTCAATTTGGCGCGCTAGGGTTAGGTTTCGATGAGCTTCCGGGGTTTAATGGCGGACGGGTTATTTTGGTTACGTACGGGTACGATGCTTTGAAATATGAGTGATTTCGGATTATTATTTGAGATTTCGGTATGTTTGGAACGTGTTATTATTATCGAGTTATTTATGATTATGTATGGTTACCATTTGGGACGGTTTTCGTTTCAATTATTTATTTATCATTTTCATTTTAAGGGGTTGACCATTTTATATTTTGAGAGTTTTTTTATGAGTTTTTTTATTACCCAATGAGATCATTGTCAAAGTGTCATCTACTAAGTAGTGGGATCGCAAATGGTCCCCTACCCATTTCTTAATCTTAGTGCCAAAAATCAAAGTTAAAAAAATGATTATAACCAAGGGAGTAGTTGGTTTTAGTAAATTTGAACTAGTTTGATTTCAACTAAGAGTGAATAATTACATATAGAAATTGATTAAAATGAACTTGAGTTGCAATTTGGCACGCTTGGGTTAGTATTGATGAGCTACTGTTAGAATGATCCGATGTGGTAGAAGCAATCACGTTAGATATAGCCGTCGTAAACTCGTACCCTTTTAACAACAAAGGTGCTATAGACCAGAGAGGGTGTGTTCTTCATATTTGCATTACTTTGGATATTGAGTTGATTTGTATTTAACTTCAATCATTTATTTATACGAGCAAGTTTTGAATAGGTTTTTACCAAGTTATTTATTTTTATTTGAATTTTGGTACTTAGTTTAGTTTTGAAATTAGAAATTAAATTATTTTGCGTATTTATTAGTTAAACGTACTACATATTTACTACTTATGTTGCATAAGGGGTGAACAATTTCACAATAAAAATTAATATCTGATTTTTTATCTGGGGTACAAATGGGGGAACTTAAAAATTCTGAAACTAACTTGGAACGACCCTACGTAGATTTTAATTAAAGATGTATATATATATTTACTTTGCTTGAATGAGGTTACTGGGTAGGTTGAGTTAATTTGAACAAGGCCACCTAATGCTTAATATTAAGTCTATTCTAATCGACATAGATTGAGCGAGTAGCATTTGTGATCTTTTTATTTTACCATCTCACACAATCTACCTCGATGATTCTCACCATGAAATAATATGGACGGATAAATTAAAAAAACTAAAATGTAACTTATAACTCAAAAACATTATATATAAGCTCAAAACAATTTGAGTAATTAAGAAGTCAAAAAACAAAAATACAACTTATAACCTTTATAAAACTAGAAAAAATAAAAATAAACTTAGTTATATATTAAATCTGATGTAATACATATGATATGATGTATACTTTTTTTTTTCATTTGGAACCGGGTTGGAACGCCAAGTCGCCAAGCAGCCTTAGATTCTCGGATTCTCGCTTCGTGATGAGGTAAATGCCTTCTAGCCGGGGGCAGATCGAATCGGAGTTTCCAGGGACAACTTTCTTTACTTCCTTGACCAAAAAAAAACCAAATTATACTTTCCCTTTCTTCCTCTAAGATTACTTGAGTTCTTAAAGGTCACGCTAAAATAAGTCTTGCTCTCTCAACTCATACCGACAAACCGGGCATGTAGCGGTTTCACGACAATCGAACCAATCAAGAATACAATCATTATGAAACACGTGGTTGCATGGCATGCATGTTACCATTACGTCCTTTTGTTCTCCAAAATTCACTAAACAAATAGGGCAACAATACTCTTCATCCTCCTTAAAACCCTTTATATCTTCAACCTTAATTTTCCTTAACAACCCTTTCTTTTCGAAATACGACGCAGCTTCGTACTCCGAAACTCGATTAATGTACACAACTAGACTTGTTGGCCGTGGATTATACTCGACGTAGGTTTTCAATCGTTGTAGCACTTCTTGGCTCAAGTCTTTGTCTAGGTTTAGGCAATTCTCTAAGCAAAACTTGATTTTGAATATTGTGAGGTTGTCTTTAGGGTTAAAGACCATTGTTGTAGACTCATTGATCACTTGTGGCTCGAGGTTCTTTACGTAGCCTTCTATATCTTCTTCGTCATTGTCGTTGATGAAATCCGAAGGTGATACTATCACGCGATCGATGCTTTGATGGGTGAAATTGACGGAGAAATCAGAGTTTTTGGAGTTATAAAGGAAATCGTAAGCAATATGGTTACCGCGATAGTAATCAACGATTTCAATTTCAGTAAGCAATTTAGGGAGTGATGAAGGATTTGCCATTGTATTTTACTACTGCTTTAATTTGATGATAATTTGATGGATGTAATGTTTTTATAAGGAGTATTATTTTGTAGAAGTATGAGGTTGAGAACGAAGATATATATATGATGAAAGGTTAAGTGCATAAATTGTTAAATAAGCGTTGTATATATATAGGTTTTTTCATATAAGCAATTATTTAATATTTAATGTATACTAATCGGAGTAGAAATTAAAGAATTTCCTATACCTATTAGAAGTTTGTTGTTTATTGGTTCCCACTTTCAAATTTTTATGAATAATAATCGTTGTAGGAATTAATTAGAAGTTATTTTTTTTATTTTTTTAAACATTTTATTTGTATAATATAATATATACAGTATATTTCAAATATAGTAAAAAAACTACGGTCAACGTTTATATATCCAGCTACTACTTTACAAACTTTCCATAAAAATAACACTTCACACTTTCTAATTTTCTTTTACTACTTTCCAATTCCATATTTTAGGAAATAAACATAAGTCGGTTACTTGTTCCCCAAGTAATAACCTCCCTTTATAAATATGCACATAATAACCATATAATCATATATACTATTCCCTCATAAATTCACAAACCCTATCCTAAATATCCAAAATTACATAAAAATGGCGCTAATTCCATGTTCCCACAATGGTTATTCAAACGAATTTCCAGATTCATACGATCGTATACAAGTTAAATTAATATATGAAGATATCCCACGTATAGTTTACCAAGATACAACAATTATTACCACTCTTAGGTCATCCAGAAACACGTCAAAGGTTGTCGATCCCTACTGCCCTAAATGCATAGCCGGAATCATCAACGACTTCGCCCTCGTTCGCTTGTCGACCCGAGAAGCCGATGAGTTACTGGACTACCTACGTAGTAGGGTTAACAAAGCAGTTGAAGAAATCGGACAAATTGATGTTGCGAGTAGGCATGGAGATCACGAAAGGCGTAGAACTGGTGATGTTATTGTTAATGTTCGGATGATAAATGAAATAAATTGTAATAGTCCTCAAGAGCTGGAGGAGCAGCTGTTGGTGGCATGGGCTGCTGGACAGCTCGACGACATGGAGGAGTATGTCGAGTATACGGTCAGGTTCAACCCGGCTTCTAAGTCGGCCGTTGATGAGCTTGAGAGAGTGGACGTGGCGGCAAAAGAGGAGGAGGATAATTGTGTTGTGTGTTTAGAAGGGCTTTTGAAGGAGGATGTGAAGGTGGTGAGGATGCCATGTAAACATGAGTTTCATGAAGATTGTATTGTTGAGTGGTTTAGTTGTAGTCATGTTTGTCCTCTTTGTCGTTTTGAGTTACCTATTGAAGTTTCCAATTAGTTCATTTATGGTATGTACATGTATGTTTCTAGGAGAATTATATTAATGATAATAATTCAAATTTTATTGAAGAAATCATGATGAGTATGTTTTTTAATTAGTTTATCATGAGATTGTTTCATTTGTCAATATGTAAACCGGCAGTATTATTTGGTTGTGAATAAGTAAGTGGAGCGATCTCAAAACATAATTGTAATATAATTGTGCGAAGTAGTTGAAATTCCATGGATATTAGGACTTCTCTACTCCTACGATAACTTATGATTACTCTTGAGTAAGTCTGTTTTAAGAGAGTCCGTTTTTTAAATAATGCTCAAAAAATAAATATTTGTCGTTTTGGGTCGGGTTTAAAACTATTTATCAAAATGGTGTCCACGTAGGCTCGGATTTCGCGAACCAAAAACACGGAGGAAACACGCCATTGGCAATGGCGTGTTTCTAATGAGTAGGAAAATGCAAACTTACAAAAATGGACTAAAAGTAAACACGCCATTGGGAAAGGCGGGTTTTCTTACAGAGACACGCCATTGGGAATGGCGTGTCTGTGAATAGTACAATATTTTTTTTTTTTTTTTAAAAAAAAAAATTTTTTTTTTAGAAAAAAAAAAAAAAAAATTAAAGACACGCCATTAGGAATGGCGTGTTTGTTCCGTATTTCAGGTTTTGAAAACACGAGCCTACGTGGACACCATTTTGATAAATAGTTTTAAACCCGACCCAAAACGACAAATACTTATTTTTTCAGCATTATTTTAAAAATGAATTCGTTTTAAGACGGTTTTAAATTAGAACTTCTCAAGTTTGATAGCTTGAGGTAACATTTTAGTGGCAACGTTCTTGTTGATTTGAATTTGACTAAAATCAATATAAAATTAAAGATTTGAATACTTAATTACTCTAACCGTTTATAGTCATAATTTAATTACTTTTTTTTTTGTCAATTTGTTGACTTTGAGGAAATCACACGATGCAATAAACAAATTTGCAAAATTAGTTTAAATATGAATATGAAAATAATAATAGTCCACCCATTATTTTATATTGTACTTCCTCCATTTTTTATTAATCTTTTCATTTATGTATTATATGTGAGAGTTATTTTATTAAATTGAGAAGATAAAAAGAAAATGAAAAAAGTAATATTTTTTTACGACTTATATCTATATAAGAAGTTACTTTGATAAAAATTGTTAATATTTTGACTTGTCATAAATAAAATTTTCTCTAATTTGAAAGAGTATATATTTTCTATTGTTATATGCTCCTATATTTGGAAAGATATTAAAGAGATAAATGAGTCTGCCGGAAGTGAGAACAACATTTACAAAACATGATTAGAGTATGATCAGAATAGTAGTTTTGATCAATTCATATATATATATACTCCGTATATAAATATATATATATACACACAATTACCAGTTTCATAAAATGGGTTCCAGTAAAAATACGGATCACTTTCGGATCGGATCTCCGATCAGCCTTATCAGGCCGGATCATTTGGATATCACCCGTTTTGCCAGATCTACCCGCGACAAAAAGAGTACATTAAAATAATCTAAGAAAAAATTAAAATGAAATCATTAACTTTGAGTTTAAAAACTATACTTCAAAACACAAATTTCATGAATTATACGCCATATATAAACCGTAAGAATTAAAACACATAACACTTAATAATTAAAAAGTTTTTAAACTCAAAGTTAAAGATCGTAGTAGGGTTGGAGCAGAGTTAAAGATGTTCGTTAGAAAGAATCTTTGGCACCTTCCAGGTCCCAAGTCATGGATTATTTTGTTATGGAAAATTTTAACTAATTCTCTTGCTGTGGGTGAAGGGTTCATTAGAAGGGGTTTTGAGGGTGAATTTAATTGTCATCTTTGCGACAGTCAGACTGTGCGTGGAATCATGTGATCACCTCTTTAGAGATTGCGTGTTTGCTAATAAAGTTTGGCCTGGAAGTGTTTTAGGGATCCATGCTCATATCGGAAAAGAATTAAGTATCCAAATATGGATTAAAAATTGGTTATCTCTGATTCAGAAACTTCCAGATTGGGAGTCGCTGGCTCTTTCCTTTCTTTGCACCTTATGGACTATTTGGGGGTGTCGCTGTAAAAAGATCTTTCAAGAGGAACCTATCACACCTTATGGAGCTATGAAGGTTTATGAAAATTCTTATAGTCTGGTGTTAAAAGCTGAGAAAATCAGAAGTGGTAGGCTGAATCCTCAAGGAGCGTCACATGACATTCCTGTTGATAATGAGTTGAATGATCTAAGAAAAAGTATAACCTTTCCATTTATCTCTGCTAAGAATTATTGTGACCAGCTTGAATTGTTTGTAGATGCTTCGTGGTATAAAAACCTCTCTGCTGGTCTTGGCTGGGCTATCAGGAGGAAATATGGTGAAGTGATTTTATAGGGCAACCGTAGTTTTACTGCTCAAAGTGCGAATCAAGCTGAAGCTGTGGCTATTCGGGATGGTTTAAATGCTGCATTGAAATATAACTTTGTTCATATCTCTCTTTTCTCTGATTGCCTGCAGGTGTTATCCCAAGTTGTTAAACTTAATCGGCCTCATCATAGAACGAAGATCATCATTGAAGACATTTTTAATATGGTTCATAGTTTCCATTGTATTTCATTTTGTTACGTTCCTAGAAACTGCAATATGATAGCTCATACATTAGCTAAAGGAGCTATCCGCTTGTAGCTGTCACTCGCTTTGCAGTTGTCAAAAAAAAAAAAAAAAAAAAAAATAATTAAAAAGTTATTTTCAAATAGCAACTCCTATTTTACAAGGGCAGTGTGCGTGCGAGACACGCCAACGGGTTTAACAGCCATGCATCATAATTCATACATCCACATAATTACCAAACTTTCCTTAAATTAACCCATCACATTATTATTTTTGTTTGTTTATTATCTATACTATTTTATTTAAGGAAATAATTTTAGGTGATAATTCCATAGCCCTTCTATTCCCTCGTAAGTTCAGATAATTTTCAAAATACAAAAGTTTCCATAAATTAACATCAATTATATTTTAGGTTTTTTTAAGGAAATAATTGTATTAATTCCATTATATATACACACATAACCCTACTATTCCCTCATAATTTCACTTAATTATCCTATACAACCCAAAAAAAAAACTTATTACTGAAACCTAATTTTCATCATCATCATCAAATCCTCTATATTAATACTCAAATTACATAAAAATGGTGCTAACAGCATGCAAGCACAATGATTATTTTGCAAACATACGACAATCATATGATCGTATATTTCTTAAATTAATATTAAAAGTTACCCCAATAGTAGTGTACGAAGATACCAGAATCCGTCTTAGAACCTTAACAAATATATCAAACCCTATTGATCCCTTCTGCCCTAACTGTAATTCCCGCATTACCAATAACCTAAAGTCCATGGGCAAATCGACCCGATCAATCGACGAGATATTCGGAGAGCTTCGTAGAATGGTTAATGAAAAAGGCGAAAGCATGAAGCAAAATAATCGCAAGAGGAAGCGTGAAGGTGAAGAGAAGAAGGGTATAATTGGTACTCTTTATAAAGAAGTAAAATGGTTTTATGACCTAGCTTGCTCTAACTTACCAGAGCTAGAGGATTTCTTGTCATGGGCGTTGGATACTGGACGGCTTGACATAAGCGAACTAACGTGGAGACCCAAACCGGCAGCTAAGTGGGCCGTTGATGAGCTCGAGAGAGTCGACGTGGAGGCGGATGGTGACGATGCGAAGGAGGATGATTGTGTTGTGTGTTTAGAAGGGCTTTTGGACAAGGAGGAGAAGGTGGTGAGGATGCCATGTAAACATGAGTTTCATGAGGATTGTATTGTTATGTGGTTAAGTAATAGTCATGTTTGTCCTGTTTGTCGTTTTGAGTTGCCTATAGAAGAAAATTCCAACTAGTTATACAAGTTTCATTATTGTATGTTTATGACATTGTGTTTTAGATTAATTAAACAAGGGTTTTAAAAATTAAAATCCTCTGATTATTATAGGATCTTAATATCCGACAATCTAAAAAAATAATACTCCCTTCTATCCACGCTAAAGGTAACATTGACTTTTTCACATTTGTCGAGACGCGTTTTGCGACGCGAATATATTTAGTTACACATTATTGAAAAATTATAAAAATTTGATATTTTTAAAGCATTCCTAACAATAAATCAAACAAGATCCCACATGACTATATTTTCCCTTACATATTAAACGTTATATCCCTACAACCATAAATTGTGTAAAAAAGTCAATGTAACATTTTGTCTGGATAAGGGAGGGAGTATAAATCACTATAACTGATATAAGTTAAAGGACGATGATAGGGCGCCACCGGGTGGTACTCATTTTCGGTACCACCCAAATAAGATAATTAAAAATTAAAATCAATTTTCGAATTTGCGCCAAATTCAAAAGGATAAGAGTGTAATTTTAGCATGAATAAATGAAATCAATACAATTTTTTACTATCAACATCATCTTCTCGGATCTGATTCTTTCCATAGAAGTTTCATTAAATTTTCTAATTCCAAAGTCCAAAGCTTTTGAGCTTTCTGTTATGTCATGAATACCATAAAACATCTCCTCTAAAACAAACTGCTTAGCTTACTACTTACTTAATTGATTGCCATGCAGATGAGTAAGTATGCACCCATTTATTTTCCTAACCCTAACTAAATTTATATAATTAGATGATTAATTGCCTGAATCCATAAGCAAAATTTGTGATGTAATTGAGAAGAAATCAGATGAATCCATGATGACACTAACTCGAAGTAGTTTATAAAATCAAAACTTCCCATAATACCCTTTATTAATGAAAAGATTAGAATTTGAAAACTTGAGCGGGGAATGAAAATAAAGGGAAAATTACTAAACTAACCCGGGTGGTACTGAAATTGTGTACCACCCGGTGGCGCTATCTCATTATTCTAAGTTAAATTTACCTTATTGTTAGACAATCTTAAATGAGGCAATTTTTCATTTTTGAAGTCAAAGATAGATATATATCGCATTACCTCATATATTGCTCGCACATATGATCATTATATATAGAATCAATCGGTTGGCCTTATATAAGAGACTATTTTTTTCGCATAGAAATTAAGTTACATAATTTTTTTTCATTAGTCAATATGAGAAAGGGTTCAAGACTTTCAAATTTTTTAATCTGTACTTTTTTTTAGCTCGCATGCAAGAGGGAAAGGAGGTGATCATCAAAATACTACCCTTTTTGTCTTATATTCTCGTTCATTTATTTACTTTTATATTCTTTATTTTGATCAAAGCTAAATAGAATGAATTATGGTTAAAAGAGAGTAACTTATAGTCTGTACTCATGCATCATTATTAAATCTTAAAGACATCCTTGATTTCGAAATACGAGTAATTACTATCATGATCATAAATCTTTTTATTCCTTTGTTCCGGTCAATTGTTTAACTTTGCTTTTTGTACAAAGATTAGGAGAGATCAGAGGAGTATCCGTTTGTGAATAGTGGTATTGACAATTGGACAATAATACCATTAAGCGATTAGTTTTTACATAAAAACCTTTCCGATACCCCAAAATTTAATTAGTAAACAATCGACCCGGACAAAAGGGGAAGATAATATCTCTTAATTGTACTCCCTAATATTATTGAATGATGGCAATATAAATAGAACTAGTAAAGTAATTCAAATGCATCAGATCAATAATAATTAATTAATACGGAGTACAAATGATTAAATGAGTTATGTACATATTAATATAAACAACATAATTAAATAAGAGACAACTTTCTTTACTTACTTAACCAAAATAAAATATAAAATAAACCGAATTATACATCCCTTTGTTCCTCGAAGATTACTCGAAGTAGTGATGGATCTACTCGCCCCCAGCGGATGAGATTTTCAAAGAGTTGACTTTTTTGAAACTTTTCAAGTGTAACTTATCTCATTAGTCATCATTCCCCTCAAAATATTTTAGCCTCCGAAGTTTAAATCTTGGCTTCACCACGGATGTCTTAAAGGTCACGCTAAGTCTTGCTCACTCAGCTCACACCTGCAAATCATACCTGCAAACCGGGCATGTAGCGGTTTCACAACGATCGAACCAATCAAGAATACAATCATTATGAAACACGTGATTGCATGGCATGCATGTTACCATTACGTCCTTTTGTTCTCCAAAATTCACTAAGCAAATAGGGCAACAATACTCTTCATCCTCCTTAAAACCCTTTATATCTTCAACCCTAATTCTCTTTAACAACCCTTTATCTTCGTAAAATGACCTACCTTCGTACTCCGAAACTTGATTAATGTACACAACTAGACTTGTTGGCCGTGGATTATACTCGACGTAGGTTTTCAATCGTTGTAGCACTTCTTGGCTCAAGTCTTTGTCTAGGTTTAGGCAATTCTCTAAGCAAAACTTGATTTTAAATATCGTGAGGTTGTTTTTAGGGTTAAAGACCATTGTTGTAGACTCATTGATCACTTGTGGCTTGAGGTTCTTTACGTAGCCTTCTATATCTTCTTCGTCATCGTGGTCGATGAAATCCGAAGGTGATACTATCACGCAATCGATGCGTTGGTGGATGAAATTGACGGAGAAATCAGAGAGTTTGGAGTTGTAATGGAAATCGTAAGCAATTTGATTATCGCGATAATAGTCAGTGATTTCAATTTCTGTGACCAATTTAGGGCGTGATGGAGGATTTGCCATTGTATTTTACTCTGATTACCTTCTTTAATTTGATGGATGCAATGTTTTATAATAATAAGGTGTATTATTTTGTAGAAGTGTGAGGTTGAGAAAATTATACATATGTATGAGAGATTATATAAGCGTTGTTGTATATATATAACTTTTTCTTTGGCTTGAACCGACTTTCTTACAAGCAATTATTTAATATTCAATGTATACTAATCGGAGTAGAAATTAGAAAATTTCCTAAACCTATAAGAAGTTTGTGGTTGATATATATAGTAAAAGACTACGGTCAACAAGTACAACAATTACCTGATATATAGATGAACCATCTCAACCAAAACCTTAAGGTTATGGTTGAGGCCCATATATTATAGTTATATTCTATTATGCCCCCTCACTCGAAGGCCCATTGGGCTTGAAGAGTGGTTGGTTTGTGCACATGCCCCTCATGGTTGAGGCCCATATATTATAGTTATATTCTATTATTACCATCTTAGGTCATTCACAAGAACGTCAAACCCTATCAACCCCTCCTGCCCGGACTGCTTAGCCGAAATCATCAACGAGTTGACCCTCGTTGGCTTGTCGACCCGAAATGATCAACAAAATTTTGAGTCGTCATATAACTTTCTCTAATTTCAAAGAGTAAATATTTCATATTGTTATATGTTCATTTATATAGAGAGATATTAAAGAGAGAAATAAGTTTGTCAGAAGTCAGAACACTTCTGCGAAACATAAATAGAGTGAGAATAGTTATTTTGATAATTAAACTAGATAATTTAATGTTATTGCAATGGCAAGGGTTTCGTTACTCGAAATTTAAATTTAAATTATTCGTAATATGATTTGAAGTTAGTCTTTAAAACTTAAAGAGTTGCTACCAATCTACTCTTTCGAACTTATATATGAGCCATTTCGAATTATTTTGGATTATGTTGGATGAGGTGAGACGATCTCATTTTGAGTCAAACAAATTTATTCGAATGGAGCGAGTAAGGTTGAATCAAGTAGCCTCGTCATTTAAAATTTTCCAATTCTTCATTTCGAGACGGTTTGTAGCCTGATTGATAGGGTTCTTTATTTGCATAGGAAGCACAATGAAGAATATATTTATGCTTTCAGAATCAAAACCCAAAAAGGCCAAAATTAATCAACTCTACCCTTCCTATGTTTTGAAGAATTAATTCTTATTTAAGACGACTTTACACAAAAACTTGTAAAATCAATCTTTTAATAATCAGCATTCAAATGAGGTATGATATTTACAAAACCCTTTTTACGAAAAGAAGTCTCCTACATAGTGTCTCATACTCTTATGTAAAAGTAAAGTGAAATAAGGTATATATATAAAACACATATTCCGTACAATAAAACTAATAAAAGAACAAAGGTAAAATAAAATTACTAAGTAACCACTAACCACCTCTTAATGAAAGCGGTTTCACAATGTATAATCACGAGACCGTCTTATAGGAGATTTAGTATTGATTGATTTTAAATAGTATGGAGTAGCGTACTTTGCAAGTGATAATCCCAAAGGATAATGCGTTTAAGACGTCGAGCCATCATACCGGGTTCAACTACCATGCAACATAGATCCAGAAATTCCAGATAGATATCGAAGTTTCCTTAAATTTTTTAATATCGAAGTTTCCTTAAATAACAAATTATTCACATAGTATTACTATTTTCGTTTATTTCCTTACGCGCTTCTATTTTAAGGAAATAATTTATGTTACCAACATTATTATTTCCATAATACTTAACTCGGTTGCGTATTTCTCAAGTAACAATTCTCATATATATTTATACATATACACACAATTAGCCCTACACTTCTCTCATCAATTCACTTATCCTACACAAATAAACACTCTATCTATCACTTTCATCATCATAACCCTAATTTCTTACCAGTAACTTAATTACTTATTATCACGTAAAAATGCATCTAATCCCATGCAACCACAACAATTATCTAGCCAACTTCCCACAATCATATAATTTTATAGTTCTTACATTAATATATCAAGATATTCCTCGACTAGTTTACCAAGATACAAGGATTATCCTTAGGGCATGCACAAGCATGTCAAACCCTATAAATCCCTACTGCCCTAATTGCAAGGCCGATGTTATCGACAACTTCAAGTACGTGGGCAGCTCCATCGCAAGAATCGATACGTTCTTTGAAAGACTACGTCTTAAGGTTAGCAACAAAGCCAAAAGAATTGATGAATTGCGCCGTGAGAGGAAGCTTGAAGGTCAAGAGAACGGTAGAAGAATCGCGAAAATTAATAGTCGAGTAGTAAGGTATCATAACATAGACTGTTTTGACTCTCAAGAGTTCGAGGAGAGCTTGTCACGGGCACGTGATGCTGGACTGATCGACGACATGGGCGAGTATAACGAGTACACGTCGAGGCCTAACCCGGCTGCTAAGTGGGCCGTTGATGAGCTCGAGAGGGTGGATGGTGACGATGCGAAGGAGGATGATTGTGTTGTGTGTTTAGAAGGGATTTTGAAGGAGGAGAAAATAGTGAGGTTGCCTTGCAAGCATGAGTTTCATGAAGATTGTATTGTTGAGTGGTTTAGTAGTAATCATATTTGTCCTCTTTGTCGTTTTGAGTTACCTCTTGAAGGTTCCAACTAGTAGAATGGTTGAATTTTTGATTCTATTGTAAAGTCTTTTGTTGATTATGTTAATGACAATTTACAATTTACAATTTTCATTGCAATTTTTGTATGAATGATCAATAATCTTTGTGTTTGGCTCCTGACTAGTCTCTTGAAATTGTATAACTCCTTTTTTTTGTTGAACCGGAGCATTAAATAGAAATAAAAGAGTCAGAATACAAGAAAAAAATTCAAGGTGGGGGGTCGGGGGAGAGCTCGACACAAGCCGTTGAGTCTAAAATACAAGAAGAAGAGTTTAAATTACAAAGGTGTAAAGCAAATAAAGGAGGGTCGTTCCAATTAAAATTTCCGCCACATCTATTACTCTGTAATGAATTAATACTCCCTCCACTCTGGTCATTTGTCTAATATAAAATGGTAAATAAATTCATGACACACCTCGAAATAAAAAAAGTTAAGCTAATGACCAGGACAAATTGAATATTCAATTAATACTTCGTAATCTTAGCTTTCTACTAATAGTAAGAGTTTTGTGCAAAAGTAACATCAAAAGTAATCTTATACCTAAAATCCTCCATATAATACGGAGTTTTATAGAACAAATAATTCAAGAGACGCCATTAATTTTTTTGATTTTGCAATATTTTGCGTGTTAAAAATATGCATGTATAAATATCGAGTTATACATTCTAGCTTGGGCGAGTATAGTTTAACCTTAAGATTTTTGCGTCTGGCACTTCTTAAGTATTTAAGCAATCGATTATAAGGCTAATCAACTGGACTCTATATGATTCAGTGCTTGTCAATTATGGATTTCTGGCTATGTAGTTCCTTTTATTTTTTTGAGAAATATTATAGATTACAAAAAGAGGAGTTCAAATACATCAAGCTAAGGGGTCGGGTCGGGTCGGGGCAATGATTGTTATTGCTAGTCAAACAATTGATTAAGTTTTTTCTAATTCGGGTAAATAAAAGTTTAATGCTTTGTTATGATTCCTGGTACGTATTCGGTTTCAAGATGCTTTGTAACCGAGTTGTTTTAAAAAGTCGAATGGTAATTTTCTCTTTTCCCCTAAAAAGACTTTATACTCATCCGTCTTAATTATTTCTATATTTTTAAATAGCAGTTGCTATTTTACAAGTAAAATTCTTAAACCAAATTAACACCTTAACTAGTTAACGTGTATGAAAGGTAATAAGTTTCCTTAAAATTAACACTTCATATTATTATTATTTTTTGTTTATATTCTATACTTTCTTGTTTTAGGAATAATTCCATTATATATACACACATAGCCCTTCAACTCCCTCGTAAGTTCAAATAATTATCCTATACAATATTACAACCCAAAAAAATCACTTATTATTGAAACCTAATCATCATCATCATCATCCAATCCTCTATATTATTACTTATATATACTTCGTAACATATTATTATTACTTCCATAATAATTACTCCGTAATACCCAAATTAAATAAAAATGGTACTAACCGCTTGCGAACACAACAAATATTTTGCAAATAGTCCAAAAT
The DNA here is from genome assembly GCA_022085475.1 of Heliosperma pusillum. Lineage (NCBI taxonomy): Eukaryota > Viridiplantae > Streptophyta > Magnoliopsida > Caryophyllales > Caryophyllaceae > Heliosperma > Heliosperma pusillum. The sequence goes on along the minus strand of JAIUZE010045395.1, from coordinate 111,904 downwards.
CATTTGATCGTATATTTCTTAAATTAATATACAAACTTATCCCATTAGCAGTGTGCGAAAATACAAGAACCCCTCTTAGGGCATTCACAAAGATATCAAAACCTATTGATCCCTTCTGCCCTAACTGTAACTCCGACATTACCGAAAACTTAAGGTATATGGGCAAATCGACCCGATCAATCGACAATATATTCGGAGAGCTCCGTAGAGTGGTTAATGAAAAAGGCGAAAGCATGAAACAAAGTAATCGCAAGAGGAAACGTGAAGGTGAAGGTGAAGGTGAAGAGAAGAAGGGTATAATTGGTACTCTCTATTATGAAGTACAAGTGTTTCGTAAGCAAACTTTCTCTAACTTACGACAGCTAGACCGTTTCTTGTCACAGGCCTTTGATGATGGACTACTTGACGTTAGTCGGCCGGCTGCAAAGTCGGCCGTTGATGAGCTTGAGAGGGTTGACGTGGAGGCGGATGCTGCTGATGCCAAGAAGGATGATTGTGTTGTGTGTTTAGAAGGGATTTTGAAGGAGGAGAAGATAGTGAAGTTGCCATGCAAACATGAGTTTCATGAGGATTGTATTGTTTTGTGGTTTAGTAGTAGTCATCTTTGTCCTCTTTGTCGTTTTGAGTTGCCTATAGAAGAAAATTCCAACTAGTTGTATTGGTGTTTGTTCAATTAGGTTAATGGCAGTATACAAGTTTGATCTTAATTTTCGCAATCGTTTTGTACTCTTTTTTCTTTTGGCAGCGGTAAAAGTTGTAGTTTACATAATACAATTCGTTTTCTACCCTATATTGTACATTCCCCCCCATATTTCCATTTACCGCAAATTCTCACTGAGACGGACCAATTTTGTCTCTTCAAAAAGACGGGCCATAACAACAAATGTAACCATGTTACAAACATCCTGTTTTAGCTTACAAAATTGTACTAGTTAACCTAGCTTACTTGACATTTGAGAAGTTAACTTACTTTCCCAATAGGAGTTTGTGTTACCTACCATATCAAACAAGGAATAGTTTCCTAATAAGGGTTTGGTACTTGAATAAACCCGCCCTTAAATAAAAAAAAGGGAGTCTATTACCTCTCAATGGTTTAGATTAACTCTGGGCACAATTAAATAGTTGTGAATTTACTCGAGAATAGAAAATTTAATGAATGAGAATGAAATGTACAATATAATATAATAATCATTGTTAGAGGAAATTAATAATAAAGAAATGGAAATGATATTCTTTAGTGGAACTGGTCTTTATTAATTTGTGTAACACTCATTGTTCTTTGTTCATTTAACAAGTGCTTTTTGAGATGGTGTTATGAACAATGAGTTTAAAATTTAAGTTTTGATTGGAACTTTAAAACAGATATCAAGTACTATATATATAATTTAAGTGATTTGTGACGATTAAATTGGAGTACAATATAAAACGTTAACCAATGATAAAAAGGAAAAGTGACGAAGAATTGACCCTTGACTTAGCAGTTTGCAAGCTGGAAAATCCAAGTTTTTTTTGTCAAATGAGCCACAATGATAATACAATATCAGGGGATGGAGAATTCGAACTTGCGACCTATTGTCCACTAGACTAAGACATCTTCAGTTACGCGCAAATTAAAACCATTCTCTCCATGATATCTAACACAAAACATAGCCTATACAACAACATACAACTATTAAAAATAACTAAATCAAAACCATCATTCGTTAATTCTTAATGCTAGAGCGCAATGCAAAACAGAGGAAGTTGGAGTACCTTGGCTTTCAGGTGCTCCACTTCGACGAAGCATTATTATGTTATCGTGTTTCATTTGTGAATGCGCCACCTGCATTGCTTGGTTGTTCAATTTGGGCAAAAAACTATCTTCTCAGTGATATCTTCATGCCTTGCAACCTTTTTAGTCTTGTTTCCAACGTTACATCTCTCACTATAAACAGTAGGTCTTCCTTGTGACGGGTCAGACCTTACGACGAGTTTTTCCTCTAACAAAATGGGTAGAGGGAACATGTGGGGCCCCCCATGTGCTTCCTCTTTTCCCTTAAATGGGTCATTTGTGAGGGGAAGTGGTACCCGTCGCAAGCTTGTGACGGATACTGCCCGTCACAAACAAGAATTTGTGCACTATAAATGATAACAAACCTTGCCCTCTCATAGTACTGTTAACCTTTACACGCCTGTGTCTAGATAGCGAGGTCACTTTATTCTCGGGGTTGCCTTTACTGAAACAATGCCCTCTCTTGTCCTTTCCTTGGACCTGAGCATAGGTGACAACCGACCTAAGCGACCGGACATGGTCATTACCCGATTTCACACCTCAATGTCTAGTCACTTGTGTCAAGACAATCCAGATTATAGCACGCCCCCATACTTATCGCCTTAAGGCTTGTTTGTGGGACTGCTCGCGGTTTAGAGCTGCTTAGGATCCATATTATTCCTCCTCGTCCAGAATTGTATTCATTTAATAAATATAGATACAATGAGCAACCCTTGATCAACAAAGTGTTCCAGGTTCCAAGGAGTTATATATCCACTTTGCCCAATTGAATTTAATGGCGTCTATCAGAGAATATTATCCCGAGGTATCGACAAAGCTACTTCCATGGGATCCCGGATACATTAGTAGTTTTAATTAATAGCTCGAGGTATCAACAAAGCTACTTCCATGAAATTAATCCCGAATACATTAGTAGTTTTAATTTAATTATTAGCTCGAGGTACTCTTGCTGTTTTATGTAGTAATTTAAATTTGCTATGCGATGTAAACTATTATCTTTGTTTCTGCAAAACAATTTATTTCACAAATGTATTATTGTGTATTCTCTATGCAGTTCATGAAACTGTTTCCAAAGTACGATTATAGTGCAAAGTTCGTTTTTTTTTGTAATATTATTATTGCTTGGATAGTACTCCGTAGAAGTTACAGAACCAACATCTAAAAGACCGTTTTATACACCCAATCGCATCACGCTAAATGCGCTTTCCTTAGACTCTGTCGACCCTACTTGCATTGGGCTACATGAAATCAGTCGAAATCCCATGATGATAAGACGATTCCTTTAGGATTAGAACAAATAACAAATTACAAAGAGAGTTTTTGGTTTCCTGTTGACAAGCCTACTTTTTCTTACCCTTGCTCTTCTTTGATGGAACTTTTATCCAAGGACCTTCTTCACCTAACTCCATCGCCTTGGAGTCTTCCTCATGATCGATTACAGACACTGGTAAATTAGTTGTCGTCGTTGAAGCTACCTCCTCCTCCTGATCATCGCTTAAGTAGACAGCCTGAAAAAAGTTGTGATCGATACTTTGTATTAAAGTTTATTTCAATCTAGTAACTCATAATTAACCAAATGTCGCTAATTCATCAATACCTTTGCAGCATGAGTAGGAGGGACTACTGCTTCCCTGAGCTTTTGAATGCTTTCATAATTGTTTACCAAACATCCTTCATACATATCCATCAGTATGCGTGCCACCTACAATGATTCCGGGAATGCGCAAAAATAAACCAAAGTCCCCCGGCCATATAAAATTCCGTTTATTGGGTGAAGGAGGCGAGACTCGAGAGTTAAATGAATGAGAAAAGAATTGATTAAATCTAAGCTATTAGTAATGAAAAAACATACCTCCTCAATGCTATCAACTTCGAGTATCAAAGAGAATGAATCCGTCCATTGTCCAAGCAAATCTTCCAATTCATCCAAATCTTAAGTAAAACAAGAAAAAGAGATCCCGCGAAACGAACGATAATGTTAATCCACAAATTCTCAAAATGACGAATCCGCATTAACTCAAATGAGCAACACACTAATCGTAGACGATGTGAAAAAAGGGCGGGCACCTTTACGATTAGACGAAGATCGAGAGAAGAAACGGAGAATTGAGTCCGCGAAACGATATGCCTTATCACGAGAATGAGGTCCTCCCCATCCACAAGCTACAGCATGTTGAAGCTCCGACCAACGTGATAAAACAAGTGATATTCCTTCTTTCATATGTTCAACTCCCACTTCTGTTAGCATCATTGTTCTCTTGGAGTTTCTCTATGACTGATTATGCCAGATTGCCAGGAAATCGGAAATAGTAGTGATATATTGGAATATATATGTCGTATAGGTTTACCTATCTAGGGCAACATTATTATATATATATATATATACTTCGTATACGACTAGTCTTTCTTAAGACGGAGGTATGTAGGTTGAGGTTTATAGGTTAGGGTTTCTCGTGTGATTGGGCCAATGTCTAAGAAATTAGTCATATTTTGTGGTACAAAAAGAGGGAAACCGCGAAACTAGGCGACTATGGTACGGGGGCAAAGCCCTAAAGATATCTTCCTGGATTATGGAGCGAAGTCCCATCGGCGGGTGATTGAGTATGGTTGGAGTCGTACTTGAATAAACCCCTTGAATAAAAAAAAGGAATTCTATTACCTCTTAACGATTTAGATTAACTCTGGGCACAATTAAATGGTTGTGACTTTAACAATAAAGAACTGGAAATGATATTCTTCAATGGAATTGGTCTTTATTAATTTGTGTAGCACTCATTGTTCTTTGTTTATTAACACGTGCTATTTAAGACGGTCTTATGAACAATGAGTTTAAAATTTAAGTTTTGATTGGAATTTTAAAACAGATATCAAGTACGATATAATTTAAGTGATTTGTGACGATTAAATTGGAGTACAATATAATTTGTTACCCGATGACATTAAGGAAAAGTGACGAAGAATTGACCCTTGACTTAGCAGTTTGCAAACTGGATAATCCAAGTTTTTTTTGTTGTCAAATGAGCCACAAGGATAATACAATATCAGGGGTTGGAGAATTCGAACCTGCGACCTATTGTCCACTAGGCTAAGACATCTTCGGTTACGCGTGATACCATTCTCTCCATGATATCTAACACAAAACATTCGTTCTTTCTTAATGTTTGAGCGCAATGCAAAACAGAGGAAGTGTTGATAATCGAACAATTTGTATATATTGCACATTTTACAATATTTTTGACAGCATTACTACAGAATTAGAGCGACATCCTCACGCATTGCTCTTTTAGGCAACTGTGACGATATTTTCGTGGATTTGGAATTGTGTTTACTACACCTGATTACAACCAATAAATACCCTAACAACAAAATTTAGTACTCCACACTAATTAGCACTATTCTTTTTTATGTTTATGAGATGCTAATTAAACAGCAAAAATTTGTAGAGCACATCATTCTTTTTCTGTAAGGACACCGCCAAATCCAATACGATGTCGTCTTCTATCAAAAACAGCCCGGAAGGACTCTTGCTCGGCTTGCAACCTCTCTTTAAAAGCACTATGCTTCTTCGTTTCCTTGGATTTTCCAGACATCGTATCCTCCTCAGGTAATGGGTTGGATTTCTGCAAGTTCAGCCGAAAAAAAGGGAATAGCAGATGAGTTATTCGAGTCGGGTCACCACGAGTTTGGGTCATTTTTCGCGTCCGTTGTTATCAGGTCACTTCGGCATGGGTCTTTTGGGTAATTTTAGGTCATGAACAATAATGTTTTGTTTCAAATTAGCTATTTCGGGTCATTTCAGATCAGGTTATTGTTGGATCAGATTTTAGATCATCTTTGCTAGATCTAAGCACACCCGAAGAAATCTAAGCCACTAAGATCGAAGGCACAAGAGGAGAAGTAGCAGGAAAACGCACCAAGTTGTACCCTGTTCCAGGGCCTATGACTAAAGATGCCATTTTTGCCTTCTTGATAGCACCAATCGAAAAACCTGAACGACCAGCCTGTATGATCACAACTTTTGGTCATATACTGAATCAAATGTGTTTTAACAAATGGAAAATACAAGGAGATAGTATTTAAGCATTGTATGAACTAAAATGCTGCTCAATGAGTGTGCATTCTTGAGATACTAGGTGATCCTTTTTTATGTAAGGGGAGGTTGTACTTAATAAGCATTTAATAACAGCAAACCACTTTTTTTGTGAGGGTAATAGCAGAATTTAGACATCCTAGACTTAACATCCTTGACAGTCACACTGGCACTAGCAGAAGGAACCACTTTTATGCATTGTATGAAAAAATCGATTTGAGACTTGATCTTGGAAATGATTGTCATGGTGTAATCTCGGAGAAGTCGCGTTTTAATTGCAGTCAATATTGCCCGAGAACGGGGTCGTGGGAACCCTCCACTTTGATAATTCGGTCGTGACGCAATGTCACAACCGATATTCAACATCATGATTTCATGTTCAAATCTTTAATGATAACAAGATGCAAAATCACTCAAAGGTAGTCATCTCGTGATGTAAAGGAAGATGTCAAAAAAAAAAAGACAAGAAATAGATAACTTCACACATTCACATTGCATCTAACCTCTCATCCCACCTTATTTGTTCTTTCTAAGAAAACAAAAATGAATGTGGTGACAAATCAGAAAATATATCTTACCTGATCACCCCAGTGTACAGATTTACCTTCTTTTCCATATGTTCCAAGCAGCCCCGATAGGACATTTGCCTTGCCCTTCAACAGCTCACTTCTCTCGTCATCGTCATCATCCAAATTGTCTGACCACTTACTCTGTCCTAAATCTTTTACTTTTTCTGTCCGATTGCAAGGCTCTGCATCTAAATTCCTTTTATCCTTGGGTGAAGCTGTATAGCAAGCAATAAAAAGAAATCAACCACATGTCCTCTATAACTTGAGTTAACAGTAAAAAAAAGGGATACATCCAAAAAGATAACTATCTTTATTACAATTAGTTTTGAAATAGATTTTTAGATTGTAGGTGGAGATCAAAAGACAATGAGAAACAGAAGAAAGTATAAAGATCCCCCTTGTCTCTTCAAGAAAGTTGGAAAAAAAAAATTTCAAGCAGAAAGAAATGATAGATAAGGCTGTAGGCATATACTCCCTCCGTCTCAATCATTTGTTTACCTTTTTTATTCTTTGGGAGTGGAATTTTAATCGAAAGTAAACAAATGAATGAGACAGAGGGACTATATCAGTCACTCTATTAATAGTATATCACATACTTCGTATTAAATGTGGCATATTCAAAATATACTGCTTTATAGGGGGGGAAAGACATTGTTCCTTGGTTTATTATGAATGGAAACTGAAATCATGTCGGTAATAAATTGTGCCAACCGAATAGCGTGAGATTAACAGGTCTTAATCATACCATCAGGACTTGATTTTTCAGCCAAAGATATTCTTTCCGCTTGTTTCTCATTAGACAAACTTGGATCACTATCTCCATCTTCTGTGTCCATATCAACCTGGGTTGTATAACAGAACAAACATATGAGATCAAATATTTTTAAAAGGAAATACCTTTCTACATCTTGCAGGAAGAAAACCTCGGTGGTGAATAAAATACTAGAGCATGCCATACATACTCGAAACAAAGGTAGTAAAGTATTTACCTCTTCAATATTCCCCTCCTTTAAATCATCTCCATGGAGTAAGGACTGTCATAGAAACATCAAATTGTCATTTTACACCCCTTAAGTTACAGTGAAATAGAAGATATATATTCTTACTATAGCCAACAGAGACAATATTTAACCTTAACATCCAATTGTAAGTATAGTGATGGAGCTTCTTCCCATAGTGCAGCCATCTTTTCCACTTCCTCTTGCGAGAAACCATGAACATTTCTAGCAGTGCAGCCCTACAAGTTCCAGACAGGAAAATCAATTTTTTTCTTTAGCATACAATAAATAACTTAACCCTTGATGATATTTCATCACCTAATAGTCTAATACTATAATAGGGAGAAAGAACATTAGGCAGGATATATTTCCTTTGGAAACTAAAAAAAAGATATTCTTTCAGTTATTATTGATCGATAGGATGCTCAAACAACCCTAAGCTAGGCATGCAACAAACGGAAACCACGGTTCCACACTGTATCCAAAATGCACCTAAACATCTATAAAGAACATGTTAAGGGATATAACCTAAATGGAATAAATAAATGTGAACTACTTACTGCTGGGTCCTTGTATGGAGCTTCGAGCACATAAACTTCATAGCCTGACCTCTGCAACAAACAATAAACAATCATGAATGAACGTCAAAAATCAATTTTCTGAAAGAGAAAATAAAATTAGACAGTATCTTCGCAATAGGTCATCCTGAAGGCTGAAACATGGTTGCCTAATTCGTAGTATGCTCCAATACGAATACGTAATACGCATACACGTTACGCACTTTCTATCAGCACCCATGCCTTATCAATCATAATGTTTTCAACACAGGAGTTAGACTGCGTACATGTGACCCCTGCTTGCACTAAAGTAATAATGTTGATGATATCTTTGTAGAAAACAATTCAGAAATCACAAAGATAAACCATAAAGCCCATGCCTCCAACTTCAAAACTAGATAACCAGGTGAATCACCAATGACAGAAATCTCAAGTGTATCAAAAATACAGTAGGTCAAGCCTAACTTTTTATATTTCCTTATGTTGTTGCACTATCAAATCATAGAAGCAAACAGAATGCACAAGCAAATACTAGTAGATGACAAATCACTAGAAGTGAAAGCCACAAGATGGACACATAGAAGCCAACACAATCATAGCAAGCCCAATCAAACACATTAATAATCATAGTGAATTCGGTGAGAATCCATTAGTAGAAAGCATTACCAGGCCCCAAGATGAAGCAACAGAGAACACAAAGCTCACAGAACATTTTATAAGGAGAAAGAATATACCTTTGCAGTTGCCCAAAACTGAGCAAAATCAGCTACCCGCAGATTGCGGTCATCCACTAAGAGAGGCAAAACATATCAGCGACAAATGGGTCAATTTCCAATGAAAACTGCATCTGATGTCAGTGAAGATGACCACAGTGCAACAGCACTGCACAACCACTTAATTCCACAACTAACTCAACAACTGAAAACGGTAAATATCTATGCTCCCTATATTACGCCAATGATAGTCTCAACAGTATAAGAGACTACTTCCAATCACAGAAAATCAAACACGTAGAACTATTTTCATCCAACAAGAAAAAAACATGCCACTTGATTATTTTCCGATATGAAGAATTGTGCATTAAATACAAAGTTTCAGTAGCATAATAACTCATACCAATCACAAAGGTGTATACACCCTCTTCAAGCGTCTTTTTGAATGACTTTAGCATGCTTAATCTGTAGGCCTGTCACAGAAACAAAATGGTAACGTTTCAGGAAAATATTGGAAACCAGAGCGTATCAAGGATACTATAAAATACCCCCTCCAATTTTCTGTTTTCTTCCTGTTTGACTACACGGTCTTCAACGTGTTACTTTGACCACGTTTTTGATGCATTTGTATGTTAATTTTATTGTTGAAATTTTTTTTTATGAAAGACTTTGAAATGGTAAAATGTATATATATTAGCAACATATGACAATCCATTATAATTTTCAAGATATTTAAGGTCAAAATATTATAATCTTGACCAAAAAGTCAAATGGGAAGAAAATAAAAAATTGGAGGAAGTTTGTATTATGCAGCATACGAGCAATCCATAACAGTCACATTATGGACAAAGTTACAAATTTAATGGAATTCATTACCTCTTCCATTTCAGGTTCATAGCAATACTCTATGACGGTTTTAGTCACAGGTTTCTTTCCTCTTGCCGAAGATTTTGAAGCCTCATTTTCTTCAGTCTACAAAAGAATACAAGTAGATAAGCAACAAGTAAAAAGAGAGCGAGATAGCCAAATAAATGCTTTAAAAAGCTATAAGCACACCTTCTCAACTTCAGTCATAAAATAATCATCCATTGAATGAATTCGAGGTGCATTGCCACCATGCTCAAGCTCCAAGTCACGTAGCATTTTGGCAAAGTAGCTCTTTCCACTTCCTGAAAGAAGGCATATGTTACTAATCAGAAAAGTAATTCAAAGATAACAAGAGGACTTTCAAGGGGGGTAAGCAACGCCCCATCGAGACCCTGTCACCACACCCCCTTACCGTCACCAGCATCCGAACCAGCCTCCCAGCCCTTTCCGGTAGTGGGTAATAGTGATGCCCACACATTAACAAAGAGAAGGATGGAAAAAATTGTAATTACTTGAATATGTATACATAATATGGGATAAACAAATGTATGTCAAGACTTTAAACTGAAGACATTAAATAACAAATAATTAACTACAGAAAAACATGCAAATATGCCAACTGATTGGCTCATAGTTGGCAGATTTACTTTCTTATATTGCGTCAATAAAAAAGGATGAGACTAATATGGATGGAGAAGAATAGCGGACAATGCAAACAGAAAGTCCTAGAAAAAAGATGAGTCCCTTATGGTAAAGAATAGCTAGAGACAGTGCAAAAAAAAAAAAAAAAATCCCCTTCTAGTCTTGCATGCCTGAAAATAAAATAATAAATCAGACTTCTAGTACAAAAATGATTCACATCTTACTAATCATGTCTAATACTAATTTTTGGCAGCACTCCTGCAATTTAGGCAAAAACTTGCAAATATACAGTATAGGATATTCTTGTACAAACTAGCTAACTATTAATATATTTTTTGTCTGAAAAAAAGAGGCATCATAGGACACGTCACACATGTGTAGCATTTAGCATGAAGTGACTGTTAACAAAAGAAACCAATGTGAATGGAGAGATCAAATGAGATTTCATACAATGGCTACCTAACCATGATGGCACAAGAAATTAAATGGGATACCCATAAGAACCTATGAGAGGCAGACATGCGCAAGAAATGTGAAAATAATTGTTTCGTAAACTACACGGTAGTGAATATTCGGGAACACACAATCGAATTAGAAAGCAGGGCCGACATGGACCACAAAATTACAGCCAATAGCAGCACATGCTGTTAGTATAGACGTAAAAGCAGTTCCATGGAAGGAAAGAAGTCCGAAGCAGCATTAGAATGGCACAGAATAGTTACCCGGTAACCCTCGAAGTATGATCACAAAATGATCTGGACGAGATGTTCGATGTGGTTGCCTAAATAAGTGAGCAATGTCAACAGTTCTCGGTTTATCAGGAAGGTTATTCTTTGACGGCAATGCTTGGTTGCCTCTGGAATACTGTCCCAATGTTGTCAAGATGCCTTGAGAATCCTGAAGATTGTCAAGAATTATAAAATAAGAGTTATGGTCGTCTAGGCTACATCTGCAGCAAAGTGCTTGAAGCTTAGCAAGCTTCATTGAAGAAATGATAGGCCTGATACAGACAATCTATTATATGAAATAGAAAGATGCATGTCCAAAGAGACGGAACTATGAGCAGTAGAGTGTCAGAAAGCGGGTATTGTTTGAACTTTAAAGTAGAGGTAGGCAAACAAAAATATCGTCTAACATGATTATGCTTTGTGACTCCTCCCTAGATCTCCAAACCAATGAAACAGATATTTACAACAATAATAACAATGAAAGATTTAAGGACATCACAGGCAAGAAGTAAGCAGGTGGAAGAGCAATAATTAGTTAATAACCAAGTGTTTAAACATTGTCCCTCGTTACAATACACTCTGTAACTCCTATCGTACATTATTTGTACTAAAATACAACAAATACAAGCAATCTAGTAGAGAAGAATCAAGATTCACCCATGTATATGATTTTCCTCTCAACGGTGTCTTAGCAACTGTCGGCACCAAGGAACACTTAATTTGTGTCACCACAAACCCAAACATAGAGAACAACAAAAAGATCAGAATTCTACTCACCCCTTGAAATGTTCCACGAGAGCCATGGCCAATCTTTAAGTTGTCCAAATGAGGATTTCCCCGTACATGAGAATCAGAGGTAGGGGAATGAGAATAGTGCAAAGCAGCAGAGGATCTACTATGAACTGGAAAGGACGGTGATTCTTTTTTAGGTGAAAATGAAGGCTGGTGCTCCGTTGACCACTGAGCCGGTGGCTCCATAGGCAGCGGAGGAGGAGGAGACAGTGGAAGTGGAGGCTGAAAATCAGCTCTTTGCGGAGGATGCAAGGGACCCAGATGTTCTAGAACCGCGTTCCCATATTCAATTTTCCTACTCATATGGGGAGGTTCAAAAGGAACCTGCGTTGGAACATGTTGATTCCCAACACTCTGATAACCTTCAACAAAGGACTGCCTGGAATCAACCGTCTGCCTTTCACCGCCAAAGTGACGAGGAGAATTATGACCATATCCCATATGACCAGGTTGAAACGACGAGTGGGTGCTCGAGTACTGATCTGGCCTCACCAAATTATTTCTACTATCATAGTGCAAGGCAGCACCATTAGACTGCATATGCTCAAAATTGCTCCCATAATTTGGAGGACGATATCCATAAGACTGGCTATGGCTATCATTATCAGGTCTAAACCCTCCATGACTAAAACTTCCCGGATCAACCTGCTTAGCCACATTCCCATACATACCAATCGGATGATCATGACACTGATATTCATTCCCTAAACGACCATGTTCCACATCCGACACAACACTCCTATTCATGTCATTCCCCAATCCATACCTCGACCCGTATTCATATCCTTCCTTTTGATAATTCCCTCCATTCCCCATACCCACCTTATTTGTCATCCTATCAAAACCCAAACTTTCTTCCGGATACCGTCTCAAACCGCCATTAGGATCGCTTTCGCCCCCATACGACCCGGGATACCCCCCATCAACCCTCAATCTTTTACTACTCCTATCATCATTATTCACATTATTATTATAACTATTACTATAATCATACCCATAACCTTGCATTGCATACACACCACCATTAACATTATCAACAGTTCCCATCTGAATTGGGGGATTCGGATTCCTATTCCAATAACCCGGATCATGATATGGGTCTGGAGTCTTGTTATAAACGGGTCGGCCCATGTTAATTGGGCCTCTATTGGGCTCAATATTGGGCCCAGGATATCTAGAGGGATGGGGAAGAGAAGGGCAAAATGGGAAGTGAGAAACTGAACAAGTTGGGCAAATATTATTACCTTGAATTGGGCGCGGACGCCATGAATGATCCATTGATTGAGATTTCAATTGCAAAGTGAATTGATTATTTCAATTAAATTTGATCTGAATTAGGTTTTCTAGGGTTTTCTGGGGATTTTGTCCCAGGTGTATTATGATATTTATGAATGATGATGGATTAAAAAGATGAATAATAATGAATAAAGAGGAAGGAGATTGATTAATAGTTTAAGACTCAACACTCTTGTCTTAAAAAGAGTTAAAAGTTATTCCGTATTTGTTTAAAACCGTCTTAATAGTCAGGACTCAACACTTTGGTCTTAAAAGAGTAAAAGTTACTCCGTAATCCATATTAAGTACTTGTTTAAAACCGTTTTATAATAATTTGTGTAAAACAATTTCTACTACTTTGTGTTAGTTTGTAATTTTGCGAGCATAAAATAACAAAAAATTCATATTACAATACTCATTTTATTAATCAATAATCAATAATCAATAATGTTATTTTTCTTTATAACTTTATATTCTTAAAACATGTTTACTATTAGTACTCAATGTGACTATTAGTATTTCGTACCTGTATATGAAGTAAATGTACATGGAGTATCTAAGAGACATGCTCAATATATTTTGATGTAAGGATATAATTTTTGTATGTAAATTCGGTATAATTTTGTTGCCATTGGTGTCGCAAACTCACAACAAATTTTTGATATATTTTCTCTATATTTTCCTTTAATTTGATAAGTCATGTGAATGATACAAAAATTTATATCTGTATCTATTCTAGCTCTAATTATTTAAGTATTTTTACTTGTGACTTTTGATTTTGTAAGTTGACTAAATATCAGGCCGCATAATAAAATCAGAAAATAAGGAAGTAATGATATTATGAAAAACTATTGAATACGACCCTCATGAAATGCAAAGAGATGATAGTAAAATAGGAGATGAGACACGAAATGGAACCGAAGATTTCTGATGAAATTGAAATCATGGGTGATCACTTTGGCGAAGATAAATGTTTTTTTTTACCCACTTAGCTTATGAATTTGGATGTTTAGGCACAATTTTGTATAAGAGGCTATTCATAAATTTAGGAGCAAATCTTGTTTAAGCCATTAATAAGTTTGCAATGATAGAAAACTAAAATTATTGTTGCTAACTATAGTATTAAACATTTCTACATAAATAAATTTTCATCTAACAAAATTTCATAATTTACAAAACTCAATTATACAAATTTTGATTATTTTTGTACCAGGTTATTATGGGAGGAACGGAGGAAGAAGTGAAACAAAAGCACAAGGATGGGGAGGGAAAAGAAGGGGAGAAAGGAGAGCAGAAAGTTAAGGAGAAGAAGAAGAAAGACAAGGAAAAGAGCGGCGAAGACGATAATAATGAGGGAAAAGAAAAGGGGGAAGGAAAGGAAAAGAAGGCGAAAAAGGTTAAGAATCCTGAGGATAAGAATGATCCGGCAAAACTCAAGCTTAAGTTGGAGAAACTTGACGGGAAAATGCGCGATTTGGCGGCTAAAAGGGAGGAGATTTTGAAGCTCATTCAAGAAGCGGAGAAAAATGGAGTTAGTCCCAAGAAGGGAGATCATCCTACCGTAAAACAAGATTAATGATTAAGTAAAACTAGGAATCTTTGTCTTAGTCGTTTATTTACCTTTTATATAATTGGTGAGGGTACTTTCATCAAAGATAAACGAATATCACGGACATACCGAGCATTTAGTTTGTTGTAAATTTACTTGAAACTAATTCAGTAGAAATATAAAACAGTACTATAGCTACCTATGAGAATTCAAGCATGCGAAATCTTTTGATTGGCTTGTCATAATGTCAAATTTGTTATATTTGATTTATCAAACTAACTGTTTATGTTATATTTTTCAAAAGCTTTAGTTATTGTATTTGTGAAAAATCATAGGGTGAAATTTTGTACTATTTAGAGTATTTACGATTGAATTCTTAACCCGGTTTTTAAAATTAAGTATCCCAGACCTAAGAATTACAGTTTGAATTTAGGTTTCTATTCTCAACGAGCTCGAACGCTTCTGCTTTTGCTTATTTTTGTATGCGCGGACAATTTTGATAATGACGAGTTGAGCGAGGGAATGTTACAAAGTTCATAATTTAGCAAAATATCTATAAATTAAAACAAGTACTTCATAATTACAACAGATTATGTTCATTATGTACTATTAATACCATCAGCTGCCAAGGAAAATCCCGAAACTTCAGCATCTCCCTAGACCCTACTATGGCACTTAACATGGCATGAAATCTCCAGATAAAATCTTCTGCAGGTTCTTATTTGGTTATTTAGCATCCCTGATTTACAGATCGATACTTGTACCGCCTAGCCCAGAAGAGATAGTTCAGAAAGTTCAATCCACTTAACACACACATGAGCCAGTAAAACCTGTCCAAGTGGTAATCGTTCAAGTTGCTCCCCATTAGCCATGGGTTGTGGCTGGATAACCCAGTGACACGGTTAACCACGGATACAAGCACTGAACTTAGGTAGTACCCAACCGCCAAGGATGCCCAGGAGAATGAAGTAGCTAATGATCTCATACTTGTAGGTGCTTCAGTATAGAAAAACTCCAATAATCCGGCTAGGCTAAACAGGTCAGCTGAGCCAAGAAACAAGTACTGGACCGCGATCCATAGAAACGTAATTGGAAGTGGCTCTGTTGAGTCTAGAAGATTGTGTTGGGCTGCAACCGCCTTTCTTTTGGTCTCCACTAGAGCGGCTACTGCCATCGCTACAATTGACATGACTAGACCAGTCCCTATTCGTTGCAAGTGAGTGATGCCCATCTCGGAGTTTGTTACTCGTCTTGCAAATGGAAGGACAATGTGGTCGTAGACAGGGGCAAGAACCATGATGAAGATGACAGGAAAGACAGGGAGAGATGCCGGGGGGACTTTCAAGGAGCCGAGTTCTGTGTTCATGGTAGCTGCTTGCTGGACTGAGAAGGTGGAGAGTTGGGCAAGGCAGGAGTTCAGCATTACGGTGGATGCAAATATTGGGATTGTTTTCACAACGATTTTAACATCTTCCACTTGATTTGGAGTACATTCTAGTTGTTGGTGTATGGTATGATTGCTTGTCACTGCATTGTTTATCGGCTTTGTGATATTTGTTTGTCTTGATGTTGCATTTGTTTGTGGGGCTTCACTGGATCCAGTTGGAGGGCTAGTATCCATGCTCCTAATGGCATTGCTAGGCTTCTTGGGGAAGAGCATTTTGCAAATTGCTGCCATCAAAACCTGTTTAGGAAGGTAGAAATAATCACCAGAGATGTTTAAATCAAAGTTACTCGGATTTGAAGGCAAGTGTTGGACGCTGGTGTGTCTGAGAGTAACAAATAGGCAGTTGAGAATAAAATAATGTCATACTGCGTGTATATTCACTATGTTACTTGGATGTTTTATACGAACTCGCGTACCGTGGGACACTCGAGGCCCAAACATGTATGATAACTGGACACTTTATTTCAAGCCGGGAACAGGAGGATTTTAATAATTAACCAAGTCTAACACTGGGACACGCGCCTAATCAGATAAGTTGTAACCGTGTCCTAGTCACAATTCTTTATATTTTTCTGGCCTAGATGAAGTGTCTAAATGTCATGTTTAAGCGACACACAAAATACGCCAACCAAGGTGAAGTATTTAAGTAAAGAGGTTTAGATATGTGGTTTTCCATTGGATTCTCAGCAGTGTTATGTTAATTGATGTGTTAGTCTAAATGAGAGGCCTCAAATTGGTTCTTCAATCCTACAAAATTCATTATACAGGATCTGAAATTGTCGACTAGTAAAGGGGTTACCTTGAAAATGGTTGTGATTGGACTTCCTGCAGGAACCTTGATCCTGTAACTGAACGATCCCAGGAGAAAGACAGGGACAGAAAGCAATATGGTAAGAGTGGAAATTCCAAAACCCCACTGCCAACCTACATTATCCTCAATCCATACCACAAATGTGACTGCAATTAAAGCGCCACAGGAGAGGCAGAAGACATAATAGTTGAAGAAACTCGACCTCCTTTTTCTCCCATCTGTACTATTTTCATCAAATTGATTGGCTCCGTGTGGAGGCAGAGAACCTTTGATGCCCCCAACACCAAGTGCAACCAGATATAGGCCGATAAATAGCACTACAGCTTTTGCACCTGTGACTTCATCACACAGATTGTTTGTGATGTTTGGTAAACAGGGTGAAGGCTTCTGTGCTTGTACCGTGAGTATCAAGAGACCCTGTAGGTTAGTGTGGGACTTGGTTAATCCAAAACTGGTGTAATTAATCTAATCCAAGAGCCATTCTTCAGGGAAAAAAACTTAAGGAGTATGAGTATGCATATGACTTGTGCTTTACACTATCCATAACAACATTACACAATGCCTTAAGGGTCACTGGCCACTGCCTATGATAAAGTAATGGGTTCAGATGTACTGCTATGTGGATTCAATATAAAGAGGTGGTTTCCGGAGCACCCGCACTAAATTTCATCAAGAATAGCAATGACCGACAACTTCTTCACAATATAAGAAGCGTGGAGAGTTTTGTGGGTCAATTTTTATTCTATCATATTTCAACGTCAAATAATAGTGGACATAAAGATGGATCACCAATTATCGAAGAACTACTACATCAAATGCTGGAAATAATATAACCTTGGTGAACGTAACACAATCAACATTTATTTCAAAATGCAAGTTGAACTCTCCAAGAGTTATGCCATTAGAAAAGACAATTTACTACTACGGTAAGAACTCCCTAAAATTTTATTACATCCTCATCAAACCATTTGAGGATATTTACTTGATGCCCTTTCTAATTATTCAGAAAATTAGTTTGACAGTTAAATTAGTGACAGAGTCAGGTAACTATTGATGGTAAAGCCATATGCTAAAGTTAGTTATAAACCCAGGTACTGTCATTGAGCAGTGGTACTCATGAAATGGGTTTAACATGTCAACGTCACAACTGCCCTTGTGGCACCCTTTTCACCAAATAGAAATCGTATATTGGAAAATATAGTAAGTTGAAAACAACAAGTGGACTTGGGAGTAAAATTATATGCATCTCTTAAATTACTCACCATGAATTCTATAATCGCGCTGATACAAAATATGTGGTATGTGGTGAAGAAGGCATCTGATAAAAAACCTCCAAGCAATGCCAGTAAGAAGGCAGTTCCCATGAAATTCGTGACCATAATGGCTGATCTTGAAGGAGAGAAATGCATATACTTTGACAAGTACAGCACGAGATTGCTCGCATTCGCCAAGTATGCAAGGTTCTCCATTACCTCCACAACTAATCATATTAAAACGACACAATAAGGATAATGCATTTTCGGTTGTCTTTATCACATTAGCTTCGTGTTGATCTTACAAATCGTAACTATTCTTGCATTAGACTGTCTCATAGATGGGAAGTGGCCCTATAGCACTCCCCAAATAAATTAGTGGAGTCTTATATAACAAAATAGTTATATTTTGACTTACGTTTATAATATTTTTACATTATTTCAGTAAAACCTAAAAGGTCTTAAGAACCCACTGCAGTAAAAGTGCCTCCGCCAATGATACAAGAATTTGTTAAAGGTATTGACAATTACAAGCTTTTTTACAGGTACTCGTAAGTCTCAAACTAGTACGCAATACATTATCATATGGACTGGAGTCACATGATAAGATATCGTAAGATAAGAGTAGAGAGTAGATTTCGTAACACTAACCTAAGACAAAAAATGCTGCAAGAATGCCACCATGACGTCCACTCAACGCAGGTCTGTTTCTCCAATCTACATAGCCTTCCCATTTGCTTAGCCGTTGTGTTTCATCCTGCAAAGTTCATGCAACAGATCAGTAAAAAGAGCAAGAAATTATGGTTAAAACCTAATAAAGTTGCAGTTTTGTATAGGATATGTGATCAGCAAACCGACCATTTCTCTAGTTGCAAAATATTGTTGTACAATTCTAAAAATTTAAGATAGCATTTTTATTCTTGCTGTAACACAGGCTCAGGACTCAGAATTTATAGTCTTGTGACACTGAAGGTTATTAGCCATAGAGAAAGGTCTAGAGTTCCATGAAAATGACTAGACATCCCCTTGGACCTTTTCACCCGACCAATGTTTGATCTCAAGGAGTCTCAATTAGCTATATTACTCAGACTCGACTGCAAGTGCTAGACTAGTATGCGTGTTTTCAGAATAACCGGAGTGTGTACATGCCATGTCATGTTAAAAGTAGTGCCGTGTTAACAGATAACATCCAACCAAAGTTAAGTGTCAAAGTAACATAGCTATACTAGTGTGAGACATACAGAAAAGAACAGGTTCTCTTCTTAGACCAGTAACTATAAAGTTAATGACTGTTACTGTCTAGTGGAGATCACATCTTACCACTAATGAGGAGCATATCAACTGAACTTTATCCATTTATGGAAAAGTTGGCTTACTAGATAAAGAAATAATGAATCTGATTAGACAAAACACGAAATTCAAGAGCTCATTATTCACCATTTACGCGTCCTTCGAACCATCTAGAGAGAATAATCAATCTATACTTTCGTTGTGCAAGTAAATACCTCCTACGTTAGATTTTTGCATGGGCAAAAAATTGAAACAAATTTCAAGTGAATTTAATAAGAACGATATAAAGTAAGACAAAAGCTAGAAGCTTTTGTGCTTCATAGACGCCCTCTTTAGGCACCGGGGAGCCAGGATAATATTGACATTGTTGATTATCGATTATTCTAAGGGTGATAGACTGATAGAAGTACAGATACTCGTACAGTATAGTTTAGACTTCCATTTAGGTTGTTACTTGTGGGTATGTGAGACTAAATGGTTACAAGGTTTCAGGATGTAATGTGTGGAGCCGTGGAGGGACAAATAGAAGTGGGCATGTGAGCTTAAGTTCTCAAAAAGTTCCAGGTTACAAGTTAATAGGCTGTATGAGTTTGATGCTATGTCCTACATTGGTTTTTTCTCATCACCTACTTTAAGTAGTGCTACAGCCACTTAGTCAAGGCAACTGTTCAGATAATCATCAAATTTCTAGTATCCTTCGTGACTCTACATCCTCCTCTTGGAAGATGGTTAAGTTAGAAAAGATACAATTACGAATCTAGCGGGAAAACAAACAAATTTCTTGTATATATCAATATACAAGCTTATATTTCTGGCCATACAAAAACCCCTCCTTACTCCCTTCTGTCATTACCTTTGGATAAACAAGGACGGGTTATAACAAGGACGGACACAACTCCCACACGCAAGCTCGTCAAAATTAGTTTCATCTGTTGGTTTCCAGGATAACCCACAGGTTCAAACCCACCACAACCACTACACCAATTTTCCGTCAAGTCCATCCCTGGTTGGATATTGCACTCCCCAAACCAGTTTTTTGTTAGTTCATTAAAAAAAAACACCTGTAAATAAGAACATAATCACTGACAATATGAAACGTAGTCTTAAACTAAAATAGTCATCGACGATTTCAAAAGTTATTTTCCATTATATGGAGTAATCACCTAATTTCTAGCTAAAGTGATCTCAGACTATATTTTTATAAAAAAATAAGGGTAATCAACCTAATGAATACATGTTTACACTATTAATATGCTAAATCAACCAAAGATAATTAACGATGTCGCATTAAGATATTTAAAATAATGTTTGTTTTTTTTCTTCCATGTGGGTATGACCTATTCTCACCACATATTTGTAATGTTAATATCATTACAAGGACATTCTCTAGATGACAATTTTCCTCTGTTATTCGGACCACAACTAACTGTTTTTTCACTTGATAAAGACTTGGCTGCATTTCTATGGATCCAAGAACTCTAGGGCACAACAATCAGTGGCGTGATTTGCAAGTTAAATTCCGCTTGGTGCAGCACCATGGCCATTGCCCAGTTCCCTGTTCTTGTATCTTTCTCCACATTAAATTTGAGAGAGACTCATTTCGTATAATCTTACAAAATACACGAGGAAAAAGAACACAAATACAAAATAGTATTTTGGCTTTAAATGAATGAAATTGGTTACAATCACATTCTTCAACCACACATAAAATCATCGGAATTATGTTTACATTCTAGAACATATGAACGGGATCCTAACAGAGCCCTACCTGCAAAGGTAGAACTTGAGGGTAACCAACCCCCCAACCAAAGGAAGTGGGAATCGGGCGCTTCGCTCCTTGGGCTAGGATCCACCAGGGGCAGATTGAGGCTGTTTGAGAAAGTCCTACATTTTATCCAAAAATTGTTGTGATGATTATTGATTATCCTTCATCTATTTCTCTTAATAATTTGGTTCACAATAACTACCTAGTTTTTCTCATTTCCTAAATTTATTTACATTCCCTTCACCAATCACCATTATATATTGTCTTATGTGTATACGATTGAGCCCCAACTAGCCGCTTCCCTACGCCTACAGGTTGTACCTAAAAGGCCAAAAACTATTGCATGTATTAGCCAAATATTACATAATACATGTGAGATATAACCAGATAAAGTGAGCGTGGCATCAAGGTATATATGAGACACTCCTCAGCATCATGGTATGGGCTTAGTTGCTAATTCTGGGCTTCTCTGATATAAAACCAACCTATAAATACTCCCTCTGTTTTTTTAATGATGTTCCCACTTCTTGAATATATGTGAGGAGTATTTTTAGAAAGTGGGAACATCAATAAGATATGAGGGAGTAATTATTGTCATGGAATCAAATTTGGGGACATCAGTACTGAGGCGCTATTTCAGGTGAGAAAACCATCATCAAGTAAGATCACAAGATTAGTTGTCGACCTAGGAAATTTGTTTACTATGTCCAGTAAAAAAATTTATAAAAAAATGTATTGTACAATGCGTAAGACCAATTCCGCAATCACGACTTAGAGCAATGTTTCATACCATGTTATCGTGAAGGTACATATCATTACCAAAATGCACCGACTAAAGTACAGTAAGGTTGCAAACCACATCAGTCTGTTCCATAACTAACATGGAACAAGATCACCAATAGTTAATCAGATTTACGTCATTTTTCTTGCATAGTGGTCCATATTAAAGTTGATTAACAGAAAATCCCCACACAACAGACGTCTTTATCTTCTCCCCAAGACTAAATGAGACTCTTCAACATAGAATCGACGACCTACTTTAAAATCCCAATAGCCTCAACCTCATGCCCTTAAAGCCATGACGACCTCCCTTATCCAAGAGACCAAGACCCACACGATCTCTCCAACCTGACCCGTGCATCTCACCACTTGTTTTGTTGTGTGGGTGGTGTGTGTTATGTAGATGTGAGGATGGCGTTATATAGTTGTTAAGGAAGGGTGGTTGTGTGGCAAAGAGGGTGAAATTACACTGAAAGTATACTAGGTTTAGTCTCAACGGTGCTCCTGATTTTTTTCAGAGTAATGCCGAAAAGAAGTGGGAAGAATATTGACGATACAGTGAGTAATATTTAAAAATTATAGAGTGCACTTTGAAGTTTTATGGCGTTTTTCAGTAACATACTCAAAAATTAATCCTTAGTTTTAAAAGGGCCAAGGCGCACCTAGACTACAAGGAGCCATGGCAACGAAGGGAAAGGCAAAGACGTATTATTTGAAGAAAAAAATGTATTTTTAAATTTAAACTTTCGCTCAACAATACCCATTTTTGGATTCTTAAGAGGGCCAACTTACAAAAACAACAACAGCAAGGGATAACTGGTAAAGAGAACGGCTAAATAAAAGAACTAGAAGGGATAAAAAAAACAGTAAAAATCGCGTAGTAGATCATTTCGCAAGTCGCACTTTATCTACAAGACGCACTTAAGGAGTTAAGGCCATCAAAGTGTTTTAGCTAGTGTCTCACTAAGCCTAGGTTAAGCGAACTTGAAGTATATTTTTTTTTTATCTAAGAACTTACTAAAGCATTTTCTCAAAGTTGCCTGAAGTATATTTTTTTTATCTAAGAACTTACTAAAGCATTTTCTCAAAGTTGTGCTTACCTAAGCGGCTACATATAAACCACCAAAGTAAGAACTTAAGGTCCAAGACGTGTGAGCAAGTGATATAATATGGTTGTATTTGTATTTGACTCTCCATGTAAGACACTAACACACCATTGACAAGACTCAAGAGGAAGAATATTCTAGTAACCAAACTCCAAAGAAGTTGGTAAGTGGTTTGTGACTGTGGGAACACCATTTAGAAGATGCTGTTTTTGTCTGTCTCGATATAGTCGGTTATCGGTACCAAACCCAGAACTCGTACAGTGTTAGTTGTGTTGTGTTACAGTGCTAGTCCTACTTTATTTAAGTGCCCTGTATTGTACCCTCTACTTTGGGCCATTAACAGTGCTGTACATCCCTCTAGAAACAATCATTCCCTCATCAGTCATTTCAATCAATGTTCAGTACTGGTTTTCCTAGTACCTCCTAATTTTCCACCACAAAGCGTTAATGTTCTATTTTAGAGCATGTACTACACTTTTTTTGTTTACTTGGGTTACTTCACTGTGTTCTTCCCACTTTTACAGCATTGATGATCTAATCTCTTCCATAAATAAAATCTTAAATTGTAGCCACCGTAAAGTTTTCATTGGTTATTACAACTTAACGGTCAATTCATTTACATGGAGTTGTAGCCAAATAGCGTCTATAATACCAGGCCCAGGGCATATATGTAGTTAGAATACAGAATTATAAATAATTTTACTATAAGTTTAAGTGTGTAAACAATATCTTATTAGCCATCTTGAGATAGATTATACAGGAACTGTCTACATTAGTACGACAAATCATTAGTCTCTACAAGTGAATATCATCCCAAATTTATTATACCAAAACATCACATAAATTTTCCAAGATGAGACCTTTTTTCAATTTATTGTTATTCAGCTTTATAACGATAATGATAAATGTGCCTTCTTATGAGCTTGTTGTTTCAAATTAACTACAGTAAATAGTTCAAGGGGTTAGCAGTTCACCCGGAAGAAATAAAAATATGAGTTTTCAGTGAAAACTCTCGAATATTTTTCTAAATTACTCTATAGCTCCCCACTTCCCCTAAAAAAAATTATCTGTTTTATCCTAAACTTCGACTCATGACTGTGTCACTGCTCATATTGCATACATATGTCAAACAAATCAAAGGGGATAAAAAATTAGTAGGTAGAACATTCCAAATCTCTAACAGTTAAGAGTATGTTGCTTTGGAAATTTTAGTTTTGATTAGCAGTGAGGAGGGCACAGAGAGCCTATATCCTATCCAGGATTCTATCACTCCCCGACTTATTGACATCCCTAATAAGAGGCGGAGACAGCATAGTAAGCCATTTAAGAACATAGGTCTCTATGGGATAAAGAAAACTTCTGTACAATGGTCAATGGAGATGGTCACTGAAAGAAGCAAATCTTAGAAAAATAAAACTAAAAAGAAACTGAAAAAATCTGCGACACTATACTAGCTTCGAAAAATGCAATTAACTAGGGTATAGGACTATAAGATAGAAGCCCCAATCACTTGGTGGAGCGAGTGGGTTAGCCGAGGCTGCCTCCTCCCTGAAAATGATAAATCTGAATTATTTTTAGTTAATTTTTGTATTTTTTGTAAGTGGGTATTACACAAAAAGTTTGCTTCCATCCCTTTAAAATTCTCTATTAGGTCTCCTCACTTAAAATTCTCGCTCTTGCTACTGAACTCATACATTCGAAATAAGCTAACATCAAGCTAGGTTCACTTATTTCAAATTTTATAGGAGTAAATGATTGCAGGCTAACTTAAAATCTTTACCAAATCAGGTCTCTATCACATTCACAATATTAAAAGCCTCCTAAGAGAGGTCTATATCTAATAAAGCTTGATTCAATTTATTACTTTCAATTATTCAGTTTTCACACTTTAAAAGTGTTCAAGATATGGTACAGTGTAAATGCAGCTTGTAGCTGCCTCTAAAACTTCCAACACATTTGGTTTAGCTTCATAATTTTGAACTTAAATTATTCGAAAATCTCTATTAGGCTGAATTACCTTAGCCACTTGATAATGTAATGCAACGATGGTAAGGACTAATTAGAAGCAAGTCAGCTTGGATATGGACAGTAATTGGATATGTCAAGTTTATAAGGAAACTCACTTTTACCTGGATCATCTTCGAATGCCCGGAATCAGACTCTTCAGGTGCATGTTTGCAAACCTGAACTAGCCCATAGCATGCGACTTTGAAAAGCACTAAACTTTCAGGCAAGGATCTGCATAGCGCATATTACTTGCCTCCTGCAAGTCAATGGAACTATGAATGAATCTCCACATTAGGCATGTCGTCCTAACTTCCATGAAATAACAAGAACAAAGTAGGCAAACTAAAGAAAAATCTTATCATTCGAATGTTTATTTCATATCTGTCTAAAAGGCCACTATGTAAAATTTACATAAAAATTAATATTGTGAATGTTACTGCTGAGATAAACACGTGTTGGATACTTGTAGCCAAGTCATAAGCTACCTATTCATGCAAACTACTTTGGATCAGGTGCCACAGATAAATTGCAACATTTTTGCACCTTCTACCCCCATTTTCCAAAATTGAAATGCATTCTCAAAACAAATCTCTAAAAGTCTAAAACTAACTCTAGCTCTTCTCTAAAGATTTATGGGAACCATATACAATATTGACAATATAGATGATGATCATTTGTTGGGACATGTAATGTGGTCCAGTCACTTTGAACATAAAAATAGTAAAAAAATTCAATCTCAATAGTTAGAACTTAAAAGTAGATGATCTTGATGGTAATAAAAAAACATCTGGAATGTCAACAACACACCCTGAAAAAGATTAATCAATTCAAAGTAAATTACAAAAAAACGGGGGTACAACATAAATATTACACCATATACGCTGAGGCCCAACATTGGTTCCTAGTACAGATCCCGCCTAAGCAGGAAAGAGAGCTACTGAGATCCAAATTTACAGAAGAATGCATCAGAAGCGAATATTTTTCTGGGTATGCCCAACCATCTAAACATAAAAGAGGAGAAGAAGCAAAACAACAGAGATCTTATTGGGTAGTCGGGACAAGAATAACAATTACTAACAAAACATTTTGTCAGGGGAAAAAACTATCAGAACATGGTTAGTCAGTATACTAACAAAATATACCAAGAACAAAAATAATGGCAATTAATAACATCAGTAGACATTCTGAGCAGGCAGTATGATTAATGAGTATTTACTATTTAGTCACATTATTCTTCTGATAGTGCTAGTTATATGGAGTTTGAAGGGAACCTTGGTATAGCGCTAAGCAAAACACATCACAGCTATCTGAATAGTATAGCCTTCCCTCTGCCGATTACTGGAACTATTCAGCTGATTTAGGTACCCAGGTAAAAGTGATGCCAGTCCGCTTTTCTTCTCTATTCTTTATTTTTCTCTCAGGAGGGTGGAGTAGGGGGGAACCGTGACAATGAAGTGGAATACAAACAACCATTGTATATTTTTGGATAACCATAGCTGGTAGTCCACTCTAATTTCTGCAACTAATACCTTTATCCAACAAAGAGACAACAATATAGAGCTGTCAATAACAGAACTTCCAGCATGCATATTCATTCTTTCAGTTTCACAATGGACCACCAGACATGGAAGTAATATTATTTCTCAACTTACTGGAGGGTTGGATGGCTTCCCTTCTACTTTCCTACCATTTATTCCTACCACCATGGATACATTCATAGCTTAATAGAACCTGAACTTAAGTCATGATTTTATAGCAAGGACATCACTAAGTTCCATCACTAATAAGAAGCTAGTAGTAACTAGTAACTAGTGAGCCTTCAACTTAACCTTAAATAGTAGCAAAAATATGAACGGGATTGTCTTATTGAAGGTCCCATTGTCCTGAGCTATATCAATATCTAAAGCACTTACAGAGATACAAGTGATTTAAGACTAAAGAAGTATTCGGCATTATAAATCACATTACAAAGATTTGGGTCAACGGAAAACAGGGAAACGACAGGGGGACAAAAATGCTATTGGAGTAAACACAACAAGCACCCAAAATAGGCAATGACCAAATATGCAGAAGAGCAACTCTAATTTTATGAAAAACACAGGACTCCCTATATAAGTCATTTATCTAATGATTTGTCAAGCACTTACCATCCCTTGAATTAATATTGTCACTAACCAACAAACGATCCACTCTGAACCTATCAATTATGTTGGTTCAACTTTTTATTTCTAGGATCATATAATTGTACGACACGACACTCAACAAATGATAGGGAATGTGTTTCCCACTCTCGGCGAATTGACACTTCTCTTAGCTATACACAAGATAGGGATGCTCCCATGAGAACTCAGATTTTTAATGATTCTAGATTCCTATTCCTAAAACATCATTTTGATGTCACATAAGAAAACTCAGATTAGTTCAAACTAAATTAAATTAAAATTCTGAAAATATATCCAATCTTACCACTCCTCATTTGTGGAGAGATTAGACGTGTGTGAAAATTGAGTCCTGGCAAGTTCAACAGTTGGGTATATAAGTGATTCATGTGCAACACCGGTACCCGAGTCTGAGTAACATAGCATATTGATATCATCATATATTCAATGCGAGCCATCTTACTCTGAAATTTTTTCAACTCTGCAGAAGTCTTGTATGCTTCTCATTAAATGATACAAGGCTGTAGCCAGGAGTCTTCCTTAAGTTTTTATTCCCAATTAGTTTGTGCATATTATAAGAATCATCCCACGAACCAAAAGTAGCATATAAACTGGCCAGAGCAACATAATTAGCAGGATCTTCAGCATCGAGGTCAAAGAGTTTCTTAGCTGCTATTTTCGCAGAGGATACATCTCCATAGAGATTGGAGGCACCAGCAATTGCGCCCAGAAGAGAGGGACTTGGCTGAATTTTCATCTTCTGCATTAAACTTAAAGCCTCCTCTAATTGACCTCCTCGTGCAAGAATATCTACCATGCATGAATAGTGCTTTGCGGATGCGGAGATGTTGTGCTTGTCCATCATAATAGTGAACACTTTCAACCCTTCCTGAGTCAACCCCGCATGGCTACAAGCAAACAGAAGAGACAAGAACGTTATATCATTTGGCCTGAGGCCCTCATTTTCCATCTTATTGTACAATGTCATTGCCTTGAGTGCATTGCCATGTTTGGCATATCCATCAATTATAGAGGACCACGAAATTACATTCTTCTCCCCCATTTGGTCAAAAGCACGGTTAGCTTCTTCAAGCTCTCCACATTTGGCGTACATATCAATTAGAACATTGCCCATAGCAACATCATACATCGCCACACACTTATAGGCAATACCATGAACTTGCCTTCCCAACACCAACGAGGATGAATTGGCACAAATACTGAGCACAGTGCAAAATAGATAATCATCCAGTGCCCGGCCACTTCGATATAATTGAAGAAAGAGATGAAAAGCATCAATATAATGGTCACCTTCACGTGCAAATCCAGCAATCAAAGCTGTGTAAAGCATTACATCTTTCACCGTCACACAGTTAAATACATTGTAAGCATACTTGATGCTGCCACATTTTGTGTAGGCATCGATTAATAGTCTGCTTAACAATTGATTCGACTCATAACCATGTTGCAAGATTAAGCAATGTAGTTGACTGACCCTTGAAAGATAGATGATTTGAGCACAAGCAGTCAATAGACTTCCAAAAGTAAAGCAATCGGGTGTCATACCTAGGAATTATCAGAGGAAAACATAACATATCAAGTTTCATAAAAGTCAAAGTACAAAGACAGTATCTCCTTCAAATCCATTACTAACTCTTAAGCCTTTGTTCTAATATAACAATAACAAGTGCATTGAAGTAAACTTACCCTCATAAATAAACAGGATATTACGATGACAACATCAAGTACCAGTCAATTATAACTTATAAGCATTACGACAAATATAACACCAATTACCGAGTGACCATAATCTCACCTTCATTCAGCATTGACTGAAACAAACAAAATGAACCATTAGCAAAGCCCCGAGCAGAATACCCACCAATCATAGTATTCCAGCAGACCAAATCCCTATCAGACATCGACTGAAACACAAAACTCGCATCCTCGATATCCCCACATTTCGAATGCATATCCACCAATGCACTCTGCACAAACACATTCCTAACAAACCTACTCTTCTGCAAACACCCCTGTATTTGCTTCCCACTCCTTAAACACATCAACTTTGTACATGCCCTCAATGCACTACCATAAGTAAACTGATTACCCTGTATCCCCAAACCACGCATCTCCCCGAAAACCGTCAGGGCATCCTTAAAGAACCCATTTTGGGAGTACCCAGATAACAAAGCAGTCCAAGATACAATATTTCGTTCAGGCATTTTATCAAACACTTTGCATGCACTACCCATGTCGCCAATTTTACCGTAAAATATGATCATTTTGGTATTTAAAGTCATATTTGAGTCCAACCCATTAAAGAAGAGATATTTGTGAATCAAACGACCTTCTATACTAGCTTTTGCATCGATACACATCTGAATTACGTTCATGTAAAATGCAGGGTCTGAAGGAACAGGGTTCCTATAAACGAATTGAAGAGCTCTAAATAAACTACCCATAATTGTTAAACTGAATTCAAATCAATGGTAATCAGTTAAAATGAATTGAAGAGCTCTGAAGAAACTACACGTGAAGTTTAATAGAGTTGTAGTATAAGCTCTTCTCAATTCTCATGAACAACATGCAACAGTTTGCACAGAAAATAAATTGCAAAACTGGGCACTTTCTTTTTTTTTGGCAGGCGTGTATTGTTATATCAGGGAGTGCCGCGTGTAGATTGATTGGTTAGTCCTCGTTTTTTTTTTGTTACTAATGAGGGAAAAGCCCTGAAAATTAACTGCTGGCTCATGGGGATTAGTAACCCCAAAAATATCATTCCAAAGGACGGCACGAACCTCGTTCAGCGGTTGATCTAAGTACGTTGGGATAGTGCTTGATAAGATACCGTGATTAGCCAACCAATCTCTTGCTTTATTGGCAAGCCGATACGAGTGCTCTAGTCTGACCTCCCAATGGTCTTCTCTGATTAGATCTTTGCATTTCAAGACAGTAAATTTGAGGTTGTTGCTAGTCAATTGATCTTCGTTAATCATTTAACACACGGTAGGTTGTACATGTGAATAATCGGTTAGGCCTCGTAAGAGGGAAGGTTCACTAGACTCGACCTAGGGGACCTCATTGACTGAACGTCATGATTTTAGCCATACAACCCCCAAACTTTTCTTAGAGTCGTGACCCGACTCACTCCCTTTCACACTAGCAAACCCGAGACCTAGTTTGTTTAGTTCATGTTTTGTTCCTTTATTCTTACTTGTTTGTTTAGTTCATGTTCTTATTATTAATTTGTTAGCATAGAAATATCACTCATC
This sequence comes from Heliosperma pusillum, assembly GCA_022085475.1. Lineage (NCBI taxonomy): Eukaryota > Viridiplantae > Streptophyta > Magnoliopsida > Caryophyllales > Caryophyllaceae > Heliosperma > Heliosperma pusillum. The sequence goes on along the minus strand of JAIUZE010045395.1, from coordinate 81,460 downwards.
TAGTTTGTCCGACTAGATCGAAACGAGACCTAGACTTGTAGCAATTATAACCTCACCATCCTCGTGGATCGATCTCGACAAACCCTATATGGTGATGTGTCATTAGAAAAAGTTAGTATGAAACCACAACAATTGTTATTGCCCTAACTTCTCGTTGGGACCGAAGGAGTGCTTAAAATGACAAGACCAAATAAAATCGAGTCTCCTGGCCACTTACAACAACCACATGAATATCGAGTCTTAATACCACCGTTAGGGGTGGTCAAACATTCGAGTCGGGTCAGGCATGGCTTGACTATGTGGATCAGGTACCGTCTTGATTTGAGGGGGCAAGTCAACACGGACCACGCCCAACCTGATGGAGGTGGACCCGAAACCGAACCGATATGGTTGAGGGGCGAGTTGGGTCATTCGGTTCTGACGGGTTTGGGTGGGTCTGGTTGGATTTCATCCCCCGATCCTAATTTTGAAAGGTGGGCCGGGTAAAGATGGACTCGAGGGTCAAATCTAGTCGGACCTGAAGTTTGACCATGGCTACCACTCAATAAGGTGGTAAACAAGGGCAAAACGGAGAACATGAATTTGACCACGTCCAATTCCCCCACCTTGGTCTATAAAATAAAATACTAACTCAACATGTGCAATAAAATACTACTCCCTCCATCTCGGTCATTTGTTCACCATTTTTATTTTAGGGTATCTCATTCATTTGTTGACATTTTTATATTAAGATGGTAATCTATGAGTACTTCGATCACCCAATGAGACTATTATCCACATGTCATCCACCAAGTAACACCACAAATAATCCCCTACCATTTCCTTAATAATTGTGCCAAAAACAAAAGTAAACAAATGAATGAGACGGATGGAGTAATTCCCATTGTAGACGTAGACGGGTATACCGCAATTGCTAATACACAACCCAAATTCTCAAATACTTAATAAGGTCAATGACACAAACACTCACTATTTATTCCACATACCCCAATCAATATCCCCTTCCATTCCATATTCCACCATTTCCACTCCTAGCAATCTTGTATCAACTCATCAAACATTCATTACTCCTTACAACAACCCTCTCAAACCCTTCTTCCCCAAATTCCCACAACAAAAACCCAACAATCTTCTTCAAATAAAAACAAAGTGTGTAATGATGGGTGTTGTAAACAGTAGAAGATCTCACACATCTCAATCACACATCACTCAACTCATAATCACCAGTTTTTTCCGTCACAAGCTTTAATCTTTTCACTTACCCTCTTCTTCAAATCCATTATACACCATTTCTAACATCATTAATTCATTATAAAGCTTTGTAGACCTTATTTTAATGGCTTCTCGTCCTCTTAAATCCCTTTTCCTTTCTGGGTCTTCTTCTTCTTTACTGGGTATCTCTTCTTTTCTATCATCTTCTTTATAATTCAACAAAGATTTGATTTTTATTGGATAATGTTGATGATAATGTTGTGTAGGAGTACTTGTTATTTATTATTCGGAAAATTCACGTGGTACCCTTGAGGTTTGACAATTTGCACGAAATGCCCAATTTTTTTATCCGAAAAAGTTTAAGAGGCCATAACTCGTGTTTACGAACTCAGAAAGTGATGATTTTTTTTTTCAAATCGATCATCTTTTCGAAAACTACGATTTGAAAAAAAAAGGGTTTTTCTACGTGGTAACCCTCAACTTTTTCAAAGTCTACATGGTAACCCTCCAATTCACCAAACTCCCCTGGTAACCCTGTGCTGCATTAATCTTAATTAACGTAACCTTTAACTAGTAATCCGTCAATTATAGACGTTAACTAGCTTATGTGGCAGTTAACTTGCTGACTGGACATTATGACTTGGCTGACTATGCATATGACTATGTGTTGACATGGAAAATGCCAAAAAAAACCCTAAAATTGAACTTGATCAAACTGACTCTTCATTTCTCGTTTACTTCCTCTGTTATTCAAAATTTTCAGCCAAAATCTTCCCCAAAAAATTAGGGTTTCAGCCAAAATCCAATCATCTGACAAAAGGCGACGACAACATCTTCTATCACCATCATCTGCTAGAAGCGCAAGGTAATCCATAAATTCATCTCTCATCTATCCTAAATATTTATATGGTTTTTATGTATAATTTTCCTTCTTTTCATTTATATATTGTTGTTCATCTTTTTTAATGGCTAACATTTGAGTTTATTCAATTTTGAATGCAGTATGGACAACATTGTCCTGAAAATGCATTATAGGGCAAATTTTGTTGAAGTTCTTATTGAAGATATTGATAGGATCTTGCTTATTGATGTCTTTAATGATATGCTTGATGAAGTAGAAGCAGATAAGATAGAATGGCCTACAAACCCCTCATTAGCATATTCTTATAGGATGAAATCAGTGACCTTAAGGAATGACAAAGATCTTTTGGAAATGTTCAGTAGGTTAGTAGGGAAGAAAATAATTGACTTATGGGTTGGGTCTGAGGAATTACCTTGTCAAGTTCTTCTTTTGGCAAGACAACTTAGAGGAAGTAAGGAGTGTACTATTGAAACTGTTGAAACTGAGGCAGTTGTTGAGGAACTTATAGAGAAGAGAAATAATGACACAGTAAGGGGAAAATTACCAATTAGGAGAAGTGTATTAAAGCCTCAACCAGAATTTGTAGGGTTTGATGAACCTGTAGGGTTTGATGAACTTGAAGTGTTTGAAGAAACTGTTACGTCTTATGAAAGTGTAAGAGAAAAGGTGCAAATTTCATCTGTTAGTGTCTTGACACCAAGGAGAAGTTCAAGGTTGAACAAAAGCAGAGTTGAAGTGTCTAGGGATACTGAAAATGATATTATTGTGTTCAGTGATGTTGATCCTATTTCTGTTTTGATGAACAATGCTCAAATTCAGAAGTCTAGGGAAGTTGGTCATAGCCTGTTGACACCAACTAGAAAAAAAACACTCAATAACACTCAAAACATTACAATTACTCCAACCTCACCTATTGTGTCTCCAACAACAAATGCAACTACTAGGAGAACATCTCCTAGGTTTAAGCCTCCACCCACTGTCCAAATATCCCAAATATCCCAAATATCCCAATCCCAACAGCCACAGTTCAAGATGGCTAGAACCAGTGCTTTGAGGAAAGGCTTATATGTCCCTAAAGATGGAAAAGTCTCAGTTATGAATGGTCAGACTAGTCAAAGGGTTAGAAGGAGTACTAGATCATTAGGAGTAAGGTTAGAGGCTTCATGTGATTCTGAAGAATCTGATAGTGATGGACCCTATGTCCCAACTGATGTAGAGGAGGATGATGAGGGGCAAGGTTTGTCTGATCTTGAAGCAGAGGACCATACAATAATATCAACACTTCAATATGTTGATGATGACTATAATCCATATGAGGAACATGGATGGACTGATGAAGGTGGAGGATACAATGCAAAGTTGTTTAAAAATGGGGAGTTATATGAGAATAAAGTGTTTGGTGCTATTAGGTTGAAACCTTGGCAACTTTATATGGACAAGGATCATTTCAAGGAGGTTTTAAGAGATTTTTGTGTTCAAGAAGGGTTCAATTTGGTTGTTGTGAAGTCTGAATGTAATAGGTATACAGCTGACTGTGCTACTGCTAATTGTGGCTGGAGAATACATGCAAGTGTTCTCCCTGATGGCATAACATGGGCTATTAAGTCTATAAGAAACCCTGACCATGGATGTATGGGTGTGAGAAACAACAACCCAATGGCAAATTGTAGATGGGTGTCAAAGAAATTAATGGAAGACATAAGAGCTAACCATGTAATTTCTGCCTCCTCCATTAATGAGTTGTTGATGAAGAGATATGGACTGCAAATGCCTAAGTCCTCTGTCTATAAAATGAAAGAGATGGCTTTGAAAGAAATTAATGGAGGGCATGATGAATCCTATAGACTACTCACTCAATATTGTGAAATGATTAAGCTGACCAATCCTGGTAGTGTTGCATTAGCTTCTGGTTCAGTTAACCAGGAAGGTGTTCTTCAGTTCAAGTCATGTTTTATTTCATTTCATGCACAATTTACTGGGTTTATTAGAGGTTGTAGGAGCCTGATTGGGGTGGATGGGGCACATTTAAAAGGGAACTATGGAGGGGTATTGCTATCAGCAGTTGGCCTTGATGGTAATAATGAAATATTTCCAATAGCAGTTGCAGTTGTGGATTGTGAGAATAAGGATAGTTGGTGCTACTTCTTTTTGCAACTAAAAAAAATAGTCAATGAATGTGGAAGGGAAGACTGGACAATCATTTCAGATAGGCAAAAGGTGTGCTTCTGTTTCATTCTTGACTTACTATTTCTACTTGTTTGATTTTCTGTTTCATCATATTGACTCATTGCTTTTGTCTCTCTGTTCCTTTAAGGGTGTTGAACCAGCCTTAGAGACTGTATGGCCTGAGGCATACAGAAGGTTTTGTGCTAGGCACTTGTGCAAGAATTTTAAGCAAGAACATCCTGGTTTACTGATGCATGGACTTTTTTGGAGAGTAGTAAATGCAACATCTGAGTTTACTTTCAAGAAAGCTCTTGAAATGGTAGTCCAGCATGGTGGTTTGGGGGCTGCAAGATGGTTCCTAGACTTAGGTGACAAAGAGACATGGGCCAAACATAAATTTGATCAAAGCCTTTGCTGTGAAGACAACACAAGCAACTTTGTAGAAAGCTTTAATGCTACACTTGGATTCCATAGATGCAATCCAGTATTGAGTCTTCTTGAAGGTAATCTTTATGTATTTGTATTATGTATATGTATGTGTTATTCTGTATATGTAGCAAAAAAATATAAACTCTAATTTTTTGCTCTAGGTATTAGAAGAATGTCCATGGTAAGGCATGCATCTAGACAAGCAGCAGCTGCAAATTGGTCAGATGATGGGATATGTCCCAACATAATCAATAGGCTAAAAGACCTCACCAAGGATTCAAGACATTGTCTGGCATATTCATCTGGAAATGGTGAGTTTGAAGTGCGTGATGGTGGCTCTTATTTGCCAGTAAACCTTAATCTTAGAACCTGCAAATGTGGAGCATGGCAGATAAGTGGAATACCTTGTAAACATGCAATTAGGGTCATACTGAATTCTGGTTGGGAGCCTTCACAGTTTGTGAGTGACTGGTTCAGTGTAAGGAGATACAAGGAAGCATATGGGTTAAATATCCACCCAATCCCAGATTCAGCTCAATGGGAAACCTTCAATGTTCCTTTATTAGAGCCACCCCCCCTTAAAAGGTCTATAGGTAGACCTGCTAGAAATAGAAGAAGAGAGCCTGGGGAGGAAAGAAAGGGAAAAAGGTCTATTGTGATCAGATGTAAGAAGTGTGGATGCATGGGGCATAACTCAAAAACTTGTAAGGGAGGATATACTGCAAAGGAGAGACAACAACTTCAAGGAAAAGTGTCTAACAAACGCACAAAGACAAGTCAACCATCATTATCAAGGTTCAATTTCACTTCATTGACTAATTTGGAGGCATTAGTGATGGGTAGTCAAGCATCAACTTCAGCCAACCCTACAACTTCAGCCAACCCTACAACTTCAGCCAACACTCAAAGTCAGTTTGCAAGTCAATCAAATACAAGTACTGCTGCACCACAGAAGAAAGGAAGAAAAAGAAAGCAGTCCAATGCTGCAACAACAAACTGATGAAATATGTTGTCATAGTTTGCTGTTAAATGGGGATATTTTGCTCTGTTTTTGTATGTACTGCTAATGCACTTTAAGGATCATGCATGGGGATAAATCTCCCTTTATGTTTTTGTCATGAATCAGTTACATTTTGATTCTGAACAATGTGTACCTGCAATTTTTGCAAATCTTAATATTTCAGGGCACAATCTCTTACTTATTTTTGCAAATCTCATTTCATTTCACAATACATATCCATTACATTACAACTTATAGAAAAAAGCTACTACAAAAACCATTAACATAAAACCAACCAATTTAACATATAACTTGACAACATTGGCTAATTCAACAATTTCTTTCTTCAACTCCTTAATAGCTTCATCTCTCCCTTCAAAACCACTTGACACATCATCTTCCTCTTCAGAACACTTTCTCATATCTAGTTTTGGAGTATAAATAACATGATTCTCAGTCAACCAACTAACAAATGTATTACAATCTTCACATTTAAAGTAAGCTTTTCTTGGGTTGCTCGCAGATCCAGAAATTTTGATTACCGCATTCCGTCCACATCGATTGCACGGTTGATTGTGAAACTCCATACCCATTATTGGGCGGTTTTTCCAATTTGAAGTAGAAGACATAAGTATGAGATGATTTTAGGAAATTCTGGAAAAAATTGAAACACACAATAATGGAGGAGGTGAGAAATACAGAAGAGAAGGGAAAAGAAAAAAAATGAAGGGAAATAATTAGGGAAAGATATGGGAAATAAATAGAGAGGGAATTGGAGGGAAATAATTGGAGGAAAATAATTGGAGGGAAATGAAAGTAATAAGAAGTCAGGGAAATTTGGTGAATTGGAGGGAACATATGGGAAACACATAGCCAAGTCATAATGTCCAGTCAGCAAGTTAACTGCCACATAAGTTAGTTAACGTCTATAATTGACGGATTACTAGTTAAAGGTTACGTTAATTAAGATTAATGCAGCACAGGGTTACCAGGGGAGTTTGGTGAATTGGAGGGTTACCATGTAGACTTTGAAAAAGTTGAGGGTTACCACGTAGAAAAACCCAAAAAAAAAAGTGTCGTATTCGGATATCGTGGCTAGGAGTTTTTGTATTTCAAAGTTTCTTTTATCGAAAAAACTTTGAATGATCATATTTCTTGGTCACGAGTTCCAAATTCGATAATTTTTTTGTTCAAATCGTAGTTCTCGGAAAGATGATCGATTTGAAAAAAAAAACATCACTTTCTGAGTTCGTAAACCCGAGTTATGGCCTCTTAAACATTTTCGGATGTAAAAATTGGGCATATCGTGCAAAATGTCTAACCTCAAGGGTACCGCATGAATTTTCCGTTTATTATTTTATTTATTTGGATAATGAATTGTTTTGTAAGTTGGTGTTATTAAATGTTTTATGGTACATAAGATTGATTAAGTCAAGTCAACTTGCACTTTTATAATTGTTTCACTCATTTGTTTTGGCATCTACATGATTAAAATCAGTCCTTTTTTGGGGAGTTGGACAATCTTTGTCAACTTAATTGGGTAACTTGTACTTGATTTTGATCATTACTAGCTTTGAGTGATTGTTTTAGGGCTGATTAGTACACCTGTGTTAAGACCGTTGTAAGCGTGAATTTGATCCAAATAATACTCTCTCCGTCCCATTCATTTGACTTTTTTTATTCTTTACGAAAAGTATTTTAATTAAAGGCAAACAAATGATTGAGACAACGAGTAATATTCGTAGCACCAATTAATGTTCATTACTAATTGGGTTTTATAAATGTCTTATATTTAAGACCGTTTCAAATAAGAATTTGTATTGTTTTTTTTTGGTGCATTAAAGTTTAGGCCTTACCCAGTCCAAGGCCATGATAGACCACCGGCCTCTTTGAGGACCTAAATTGTTGTTTGCAGATCGCCACAAGGATTTTAACTCAATGTGAATTGAACCCGACTTCAAAGTATCAAGGTGGACTCTTTAGCATTGGAGTAAATCCTTGTTGGTAGAATTTGTATGGTTTAATAGCTCGTGACTCGAATCAAAATGGTTCCATTTTAGGGTATATGTGGGAAACTTTTGTTGGTTCCTTATTGACATACCATAATCAATGTGGATTTAAGAACCCACCTCAAAAATAAGCAATTATTTTAGACTTTTAGTGTGTTTGACCCGAAATAGATCACAAATTTTATTTTATAGAAATGTGAGAATGTGAGATTGTGTCCCCTTTTTTTATGCTATGATGATTTAATGTAATATATTGTCTCCTTGTTTCCATGTAATGAGATTGTGTTTGATTGTCCCATATTTTTTCAATGTTATGATGATCTTGTGTATATATTAGGCTCAAGTTCGATGGTTAGCTTTGAAGATGTGTGTGGAGGAGGTAAGAGATCACAAAGACCTTTCTTTTACACATACGATCAGGAGGAGAATGGAGACGATGATTTCGAGGAATACTTGCACCAACCAGAGAAAAAGAGGCGATTAACCATTGAGCAAGTTGAGTTTTTGGAGAAGAGCTTTGGGACGGAGAACAAGCTTGAACCGGAGAGGAAAGATCAGCTTGCTAAGGAACTAGGGTTGCAGCCTCGGCAAGTTGCGATTTGGTTCCAAAATCGAAGGGCAAGGTGGAAAAATAAGCAAACGGAGAAGGATTTTGATACACTACAAGCTAGTTACAATAGCCTGAAGTCAAACTATGAAAGTCTTCTTAAAGAGAAGGCGAACCTCAAAGCCGAGGTATACTTCTTACCCCTTCCGGCCCCCCGTGTAGTATATGTTTTCTTTTTAGCCATGTTTAATGTGATGGTGTATGAGTGTCGAGTTTCCTAACCTACTTGCATGTGCTTGTATAAATAACCGGTATGAAAGCAAACGTAAACTATCTAATGCTGTGGAGGGACTTATTCTATCATCAGGATTTTATGGAGCTTCTTTTCATAGAACGTACGGAGTATATTCATTACTAGTAATATCGATCAATCAATAAGGTCGAGCGACAGAGAGTCAGTATTTGTTAGACGACCCCAAATCATTTTGAAACTAAGATTATGTTGCTGTCGTTGTATCAATCCTATGATCTAAATGAAGTATACTCCGTATTTAGTACGTAGTACTCAATGGCCATGCTTGTTGTAAAATCAGGTTGATCACTTGACAAACAAGCTGCAATTGAAAGAGCAGGATCACCGAACCAACTCTGAAGAGTCTGAACCATCAAACGCTATTGGTAAATCTACTTTAGAAAGTGAAGATCAGCAAATGTTAATGTTTGGGTATAACAAGCAGGAGGATCCAAGCTCAGCAAAGAGTGATGTGATCGACTCAGACAGCCCACACTATCTGGATGCTGCACATTCTTCATCCTTTGCAGAACCTGGTGTTACCTCTTACGCTTTCGAAGCAGACCATTCTGATATCTCGCAAGACGTTTTTCCAAAAATCGAGGACGTGGACTTGCCAGCCGATTCTAATCACTTTGGTCTCTCAGGAGATGATCATGCTTCTCTGTTCTGGCCTTACTGGGATATCCATCTATAAATGCCAAGCTCTTTGCATATCCAGACAACAATATGGATTTGGCAAATTGAGTTACACTGAATAAATCCAGTCAGTTTCACCCCAAATTCAGTTGGTGGTGCATCTTGATTTTGGTTAGAAATGGTGTATTTATTTTTTTCAAACTATGTTTCATTTTCCCGTATTTGACCCCCTTCGTGAAATACTCCGTTTTACTTATCTCGAGGATTTTGTCTCATGATCACTGGATTTCTTGTCTTGGTCATTTGGAAACCTTTGTGCTGTGTTGCTAATACAAGGGCAGAACCGGGTATATACGAACTCTCCTCTTACCTACGAGTATTTTATATTGCTGAATCTTATACAATATAGTACTCCATAATAAGTAAGTATAAATCTAGGATTCTGAATACTGAAAGCTGGATTACGAATAAAATTGGGCTGAAATGTTAGCTGTTCCCTATCATGAGGAATTTGGAATAATGTATCGTGTGTCTAATTTAAGTAGCGTGCTTGAGGAACGGTCGGCATGCATATGATTCGAGTTAATGTGTGTCTATTGAAGTAGCGTGCTTGAGGAACAGTCGACATGCATATGATTCTAGTTGATGTGAGGGTTGGCGGCTTGGCGCAGTACTGGCTGCTAATACATCTCAGCTATGTATTGGTTCTGGAATATGAGGGCTGAAAACTTGAAATGTTACCAAATTCACTTATGGGCGTAAAATGAGATGGCGTTATGGGGATTATTTCGAGCCTCGATATTATCATTTCATATTCTTTATGTAACAGTAAAAGTAGTGTAGATCCTGTGCAATGTACGGTATTTATAGTCTCCCATGTAACGTGTATATCCGTCACAAACTTATAACGGGTCAAATATCACTTATTTATAACGGGTCAAATATACCGACATGGGTAGATAAGACAAGCCTTTGGAGTCACAAATGCCTTGTATTTATCTATCAATGTGGGTAATATTTGACTCATTACATGCTTGTGGGCCTGTGGCGGATATATCCGTGACATACAAGATTTTGTGTTTAGGTAAGGTCCGACGTCCCTTGGTCGCCAAATTCCTTCCCCTCTTTCTATCAAAAAATGAAATTGCTGGCTCTTACTCCGCATAATCTTAGTATAGTATGTTCTATATTGAAACTAATCAACAAAGTGGCTGTAGTTTAGTGGTAAGAATTCCACGTTGTGGCCGTGGAGACCTGGGCTCGAATCCCAGCAGCCACAATTTTTGTATTTTCTGTCTTAAGATGTCTATTTATTCTGTTTTTGTTGTTGCTGCAACCTGCAACGCTACAATCACACACCGATAACTGTAATCACTAACGAGCATCATCTTCCGTAAAAAAACATGAAGGCCTACTCACTTTTTAAATTGTTGTATTTTGAAGGTCCGATTATTTAAGTCGTATTACAGGGGGCAGGCCGCCACAACATGCATACAAACAATGGATCTTGTACCAAAACGTGAACAGCTCAAAATCGAATTTGATGTATATATATGCGATTAGCTACGCAGAAGAAACGAGTACAACTTCCATTGAACTCTTCTATACAAAATACATATTAGTATAAAATATACGAGGGATTTACATCTAAAGCTTAAATGATCAATTTCCTGTACACATTGTACGTCCATACAGAAGCTTCATATTTGCATAATTACATCCCTTCTAACAAAGTGATCGATACCAGAAACTCAGCATCTTCCTGATTTGTTGAAGACTTTGCAGAGTGTCCCAAAAATGAATTTAACTACTCTGGCTTATGTCGGAAGAACTAAATGAAGGTCGCCTTGGCTGGTCGTTAGAACTTGTAATTCTGCTGCAAGTAGAATACTATCTCTTGCTGCAATGTTATCAAACGGAAGTTATGTCAATGGAACAACTTTATAGCCTCGATGCTTGATGATAACAAAATTAGATGAACACAAACGCTAAAGAAAGAATATCAAAACAACAAGGATAATGCCTAATGGTTAAGCATTGGTAGAATGTTAGCGGCCGTAAAACTATCCTGAAAACACATTGTTTCCTTAACCAAGATTGAAGTTTTCATCAAGGATTACTTTGATGATCGACCGTTAATTCACAACATAGAAATGTAGATTACAGAATAGTACTCCGTAAGATTTATACGTTCCATCCAATGAATTCTATAGTTAATTAGCTAGGTTACAACGTCTAAAGCTTAAACTAATCTAGCCTACTATAATGAACATGTGTGGAAAACTAATCACAAAGTAAAATAATGATTTCAATAGTTAATACTTAATAGCTAGGTTAAGAAGTCAAAAGCCTATACTAATCTAGCCAATCCAACATGTGGTGGATCGCGAATTAGTGGAAAACCGAGCACAAAGTTTATTGGAGCAAAAGGGTAAGCTAGAAACCCCTTGATATGCTTGAAAGTCTTGAAACAATGTAATTTTCAATTGTGTGTAGAGTAATGATTCATGAAACGATTCCTCGATTCAACGATTTTCACTAGGAGGTAGCTATGGAGTAAAGCTTTCTACTTAAGCAAAAGCCATCTTAGCTTTTAGGAGCCATATTGCTTAAATGCTTATCCACACCATTTATTAACTTTCAACTGGCTGCCATTAGTATTTGTATACTAACTTAACTATAAACTACTTGAGATATAAAATTGTTGTTTCGACCCATACTAACTCGCCCTAATAGTCCGGTAGGAGGAGCTGTGCAAAAGGCGGGTGTCCGGATGTCTACCTTAATAGATGTATTAACATGCATAGCATTTGAATTCAATACCTCTTGCGAGGCGAAGGGAAAAGGAAGGAAGGTAGGTCATGGCCCCGACACAAAATTCAGAAATAATTTCAAGCTATTATATATGTAAATCAAAAAATTGTGTCTAATTTTTGAAAATGATTTTTTTCCCCTTTCACATTTCATTTATATTTGAAGTTTTGAACTAAAGACTCCCTAGTCTTTGATTTCGAAGCACAATAACTAATCAGAGCAAAATGGTTCATGAAGCTATATGCGATGCAATATACATAAAAGTCATTCGAAAACAACCTCTCAGAGTCTCTGTATTCCGCACTGGGATAAGGTTGCATACATTCTACCCTCTTGTCCTTTTATGATCGACATCTTTCTAATTAACATATTGAGGTAATATAATGTAGTGAATGATGTTTCTTTTCTTCCACATCAGGCATCGACCAACATATCCAAAAAATATAAGAAAACAACACAACTACGATGAAGGCGAGGTGTAATATTAAAGGTCAAGTGAGAACTTACAATGAGAGAGATGAGGATGCACCCCGCGGCTCCAGGAAATAGTGCGTACCAGAAATTCAAACCGTGAAATTTTGCTCCATCAATGAACAACAATGGTAAGCTTGCAGCTACAAATTCCGACACCAAACAATTTTAAATCAAGAGTGAATAATTAATGGACACTATATATAAAACAATACTAGCTTGTAGAGTTGTAGTAATAAAAGGAAGATACCAGGAGGATGAGTGGACTTAGTGTAGATCATGAAGGCAAGGGATGCGGCTAAAGCGGTGCTCCTAGCAAGCCAACCTGGGCCGAAGATTGAGAATGCCAACACTCCTATTGCTGCGCATCCAATCTGAGCCATGAACATGTTGTACTTCTGCATAATATATCGATTAGCAAAATAATATAAAGACCTTGCTAATAGTAAACTTAGTAAGCATGCGCGATTCCTAATAACTTTATGATGCATAGGTGGTGTTTTGAGCTAAGGAAAGCCTGAAATAAAGTGGCGGAGTTTGACATATTATCAACTCCGCCATTGAACAAAAAGGACCATGACCTTAAAAGCCAATAGGGTTTGGGTTTTCTCCCACCATGACCATGTATGTTTAGGCCTTCCATTACTAAAGTATGCTCCGTCTACGTTCAGCTCAAGACATGCACTAGCTCACAGAGTGTCGGCATATTAGAACCGCGACAAATATGCAACTTTGAGATCAATACTAATAAAGCCAATAATTATAAAAGTGCATACAAGGGGTCTATTATCCCATAGACAATGATACTCTTTCCGGGTCATTTGTTGTCTTATTCCATTTTAGGGTGTCTCAGTCATTTGTTGTCATTTTCATATTTGGAACGTTCTTTGTGAATAATTTGACTCCACTAAGTAGAAATACAAATGGTCGCCTACTCTTTCATGTATCTTGTGCCAAAATGAAAGAACCGCAAATGACCGGGAGGGAGGTAGTGCTACGTATGTCTTTGTTTTTTAGTTAAAAATTTTGAGATGTTTCAAAATTATTCTCATCTATCTATATTGCAAAATTAAGCCTCTCAACAGTTTTTTAGGTAGTCATACATAAAATCTATTAATTAGAACGCGTCAAATACTACAAAGTGGTGATAATAAAGACAAAATTTTTGGTATTTTCTATGCAATAAGTGGGGTGATTTGGTATGTATTTGCCCCGTCTTAAGGATAGTGATGACCGTTTGAAACGAGAATTTGGGTACAAAAAAATTAATATTATCTCCCTATAAATGAAATAGGATTAATTGGTCAAGAATGACGGAAGGGATCACATCATAGTGATAGCTGATAGATGAAAGGTAGAGGCACAAATGTGTGGTAAGACACTAATGGAGTTGATAAAGTACTTGCAAATTATATTGGGTAATACTCCCTCCATTCAACTCGACACTACACATTTATTTTTTCACGTTTGACAACGCGCGTTTTACGTCATAAATATAGTTCACTACGTATTTGCAAAAATTATACGAGTTAGATATTTTTAATATATTCCTAAAGACGAATCAAACAAGATCCCACATGAATATATTTTCTCGTATGTATTAGCCGGAAATTAAAAGATTCTTCTTACTTGTGAATAGTGTCAAAAAGAGAAATGTGTAGTGTGGAGTTGAATAGAGGGAGTACATACAAGGGGGACCAAAGCATAAAAGAATAGACAATAAAAGACGTAGTAGTAGTAATATAAGTACCCTTGCAGCAGGAGATTTAGGTGTGATGAACAACACAGCACACACTGCACCTAATGGCGCTACCGTTATCGACACTCCTTTTGTTGCTAGCACTTGATCCATCCTCCCTAACGTCGCCATTGCCGCAAATGCACCTAACCATCATTGCCGCAAATAAATGAAGGTTCGTTGTACCACAAAAAAACGAGTCACCAAATATTAATGCGGAAGAGTACTATACTTAGAGATTTGTATTGAATTTCATCAATAAAACATGTAAATTCGGTGACCAAAACCGAAGCCCCGGGGTCTTAGACACCCTAAACGACTATTCCTGAATACTCTATCTCTTCGTTTTGATCATTTGTTTACCATTTTCATTTTAAGATGTTCTATTCATTTGCTAAGCTTTCTATATTGGAAAAGCTTTCAATGGATAATTTGATCATCCAAATGGATTATCGTCTATTTGACCATGAATCAAGTTAAACTAGCATAGTGCGCGACTATGACACAAAATAACACATACGGAGCATATAACAAATTAAATCAAATACAGAGTTAATTTAATACTCGTATGAATTAAAAAATAGCTACTAGCTGAATTATGGTGCCCTAGTATTTTCAAATTTTCAAATCAAGTTAATTATGGTCAACACATAAACAACGGTTCTTATGCATTGACTATTCCAGCACAATAACGTAAAAGTCAACACGACAATTGCGACACAATCATACGCTTTATACGGTATAGTGCACCAAAACTCGTGTAATACTACGTAATAACTAAGATGATAAAATCACGTAACAACGACAAGCACAAACCAAGTTGGCATATATACAAATAACGAAAACCTTACAAAAAGGGCAAATTTGAATCTCGATCATAGTAGTGTTAAAACATATGAGGGGCAGAGACGATAACTTAATTTAATTTATAGTCTTATTCAACAACATCGTAACTAAGAGATTTGTTACAACTTGCAAGGGCAATATAAGTGGTGAAACTATATAGGGGAGGGCCTACAATGAGTTCAAATCAGGGCTCTGCCACTCACGACAATTGTCTTAACTAGCGATATAAAAGCTTTAATTTTCCAACCCCTAACAACAACCTTCGTTTTAAGGTTATTTTGACTATCGAGTTCAAATCCGAATTAAACCAGATGATATAAACCAACCAAAAACACTAAACAAAAACAAAAAGGAGAGGCATGCATACCTAAAGAAGGCCAAAGAATGTCACTTAAGGAAGGAGAAGGAGATGCTTTATCAGGAGACCAAGTGTCCCAAAGAGGTGCACCCACGTTCCCAATTGATGAAGAAACAACAATCACATTATTACAATTCTTCTTATTTCTTCTTCTAATAACCAAAGGATCATATTTAACACTAAAACCAACTTCATTAATATTATTAACATTATTCTTCTTCTTATAATACAATGAATTTAACCCATTATTATTATTCTTGATCTTGCAATCTAATGAAGTAAAACAAGACAATAAAGGAGGAGAAAACAAGAGAGTTTTATTGGGTGTAATAATTTGCATACCCATAATTATTTATGTAAATATATATGTTATATACAAATTTGACAAAAAATGTTAAATTTTCTGCAGAATTATGGGTTTTTTTCTGCTAACAAATCAAAGTTGTTGTTAATTGTGCTTTATAAATGTAAAGAAAGAGAGAGAATTTAGAAAGGAACGACTGTTGAAGAATTAAAAAGAAGAAGAAAGGGTAAATAGTATATTTAGTTAATGTGGTATGAACTCTTTGTAAGGGCGAAAGGTCAGTTTAGAGAAGAAGCATGTGGCTATACGATATTATGTCCAGCTCTCTATCATCAATTCATCATGCATGTTTTCCTACTTGTCGTATTTTTATTCAAACTATTTAACATCACTCTTTTTCTCATTGGTATCAAATGGTATGTCTACGTGAGAGACTATTGTCTTATCTCTTCTACTCTCATGATATCAACTGCTCTTGCTTCAGATGGGATGATCCGTCTTATTATTTCAGACGGGTCAATTCTCCTTATAAAAGAGCATGTAGGGTATAATATCGTCTCACTTACCCCACTTGCTCTTTAATAAGGGAGATTTAGCTGTTTGAAACAAAAATTTGTGTCTTGAAATATATATACCCCATTTTACCAAGAATTTTAAATAGTATGTAGCATAAAATGCAAGATTTTAAAAGTCGGAGTCAAAGATGTCTTGGTCAATTGGCTTAACGGAGGAATTTTCCTATAACTAAAAGATTAAGTTTTCTCTTAATTTTCTTGCTCAATTGAATGTGAAAGAAAGTAGGGCTATCTCAAAATCTTGCCTTCTTAATATTGATTGCATTTCTTAAAATGCAACTGCTAATAGAATATTCTTTGAATAATATCTTAACCTTTAATATAAAATAAAAAGTTGCCTAAATAAAGATTTGCTTGAAAAACTTGTAACTTTTATATATTTTTTATATTTTTTATTAAACGTATGACTAATCAACCATATACAAACCTCAAAATATACTATTAACACATATATTTCTTATCGTTAAGTATTACTCCCTCCAATCCAATCTAAACTACCCACTCACTTTTTAAAGTCAAACTTGTAAAATATTGACATCGATTATATTAAGTCAAATCTTCAAAATTTATATAGAAAATTTATATTTTTACGTTTGTTATAAGAATAAGTTTCGGAAAATTACAATTTCGACCAAAAAAAAAAACATAGAAATGAATAAAAACGCGGTCAAAGTGTCGTCTCGTAGACCGCAAAAAGTCAAATGGGTAGTTTGGATTAGATTGGAGGGAGTATATTAAATACATTTATCTATTATCAAAAATTCATCCGCACATCTTGACCACAGTGAAATGAAAATAAATATTAATGTACGAAAAAATTATTAAATACGAAAATAATGTACGAAAAAAATTATAAAATGTATAAGGGATATGGGTGATTGGCTGAGATAAAAATATAAAATACGAATAACAATGTACATAAGAATACGAAAATAATGTATCTAGAATGGATCCTCACTCAACCATCCCTCATACATAATATCCCAAAAATTAGTCCACTAATGGCCTTTTATTTTGCTTAAGGTGTCATCTGATTGTAGTGAACTCTGTGTCTACCTCTTACTAATATTACATTCAGTATCAAAATATAGAAATACAATTAGTTTATGCAAATAATTTAAACGATGACTTCTATATAAAAGAAACATCTTAAGAATACCGTCCTTTAGCACGGGATCTACACTAGTATAGCCATTACGGCATTAAGTTGTAGGTTCAAATCTTTTACAAATTAGTTAAACGGGGTGAGTTCGGGTCGCGTAATACCAACAAAATATGGAGCAAGTTAGATAAGGGTTGGATCGGGTTAAAGTATGGGTCAAAGATAATATTTCTTTAAAAATTATATCTAATTTGAATGAGTAGATATTAAAACTCTAATCGCATTCATAACTTAAGCTATGTGTATTAATTGTAAAAGTTATCAAATAAGTTATTTCAAGAACCATTTTAATACTAATAATATTACTTATATAAAATTTATATAATAAATTATAGTTAAATTTAGTTGAAATAAATACTAAACATTTGATATATGATTTTCTTTTTATATGTTTTATGTTCACATTTAATATAATTGATCTCTAATCTATCTCATCGAGTGAATTGAACCCAATCTTAACAGAGAAAAAGGATTATACATCGGAGGTACTACCTCAGAGTATTATGATTTTGAGTTTTTGTGCATTTTTTTCGAGCTTTTTAAAGTTAATAAATTAAATTTTAGATCTTATATATGATGGTTTTTGAGTGTTATTGTAATTTTTTTTAGCTTAATTTTTAAATTAATAAACTCAAAAAACTTTATAATAAAACTATACTATACTCAAAAACTTTATTGTAAAGCTCAAAAACTATATTCTATGTGGTAGTACCTCAGAGGTACAATCCACTTACTGATCTTAACATAAAAACAACAAACTTTCACAATTCAAAAGTTAAGTAAAGTTCTCTTCCATATCAATAATGACAGGTGTCAAGGTTATCTCCATTTCTTTTCTCTCTATTACCTTTAACGGCTAGGATTAGGAAATATAGGGATCAGATTCATCCCCAATATTTATGTTTCCATCTCAATTTTTTCATGTCGCACTTAAATCTGAACCGTCAATTTTCTTCGAAATTAAATCACATTTCTTAATATGAATAGATAGTGAAGAGATATAGTTAATGGAGAAGATTCGTTGCCATAGTGAGGACTGAGGACTGAGGACTGAGGACTGAGGAGTAGCCAAAACTTTTACAAACTATCTTGTGAACCAGACCCACAATCAAAATAGGTGAGTGGCATGACTGTGACTAATGACTATACTAATATGGGACAAGTTACACACATGGCAATATGGAATGATACTCAATAATGAAAATCTCAATTCTAAAAGATTCAAAAATTAAAACTCGACTGGTTTCTTATACCGTAACTAGTTTTATGCCCGTGCAAAAAGATGCACGGGTTGTTGATTATATGAGAGACGGTCGTATTTTTTCCTTCTATATATAATAACTGAGTTTTTTGGAGGATTATGATTGGTAGTCAACTTTTAATTGATGAGGCCTACCATAATATTCTACTTCTTTTCATTTTCTTCTTTTAATTTATGACATCATCCCTTCATTTCATTATTTCCCCTAATGTTTCAGTTGAAGTATGAAAATAAAGTATATAAAATAAAATGAAGTATTTTAAAATAAAATAAAATTACAGCAAGTGATAAATATAAAGAATTAAAACATAATCGTCTCTCATCAAAAAACAATGCATGCATTTTTTTTATATAAATACATTATTTTTCACTAAATATTCTGCTTTTGTCTTTTTTATTATATATTACTTACCCGTTTTAAACGTAAGGTGAATAGACTCGTGCGTCTTAAATAAGAAATTGGAAACCGTATGTTAACAAACCACATATGTCCATTCATAAGCCCATATTAATCGAGTCCATGTCATGTATGATAAGCCACACGACCCACGACCCACAGTCCACACTACTACACATACATACATTCCTAAACTTTGTAAACCTAATTGATGTTCATTAAAAAAAAAAACTAATTATATCCTATATAAAAAAAACCCTTAATCATACATCAAATTTTGCTTATTTGAAGGATCAAGTAATTTTAGTGGTTTAATCGTTTTTAAATCCAGTAAGTGAAAGATTGTGGTTGATATGCTTCTTATGCTTTAACATTTTTTAAGTTTAATAATCACAATTTCGTATTTATTTATATTTTTATTTATCATTTCTTAATTTTTTGGTATTTTTAGAAAAAAAATAAAAAAGTCTTTTGATGTGTTATTCAAAATTTGGGTTCTTTTCCAAAATTAATTTTGATATGTTATTCAAATTATATATATTACATTTTTTATAAAAGAAGTCTATTAATCTAGTAAAATTGGATTAGTGGTTTTGATTAAATAAATGGCATGTCATATATACTCTTTATATTTTGATACTCATTATGTTTTGATTAAATAAATGGCATGTCATATATACTCTTTATTTATTTTACATTTTTTTTATATTTATATATGAACTTTTATAATTTTATTTTTGTATATTATTTCTGGAATTTAAAATTCCATATTATTTTAATTTTTGTATAAATTAATTTTCGGACTGTATACGGAGTGGAATATTTATGAGATGTATTTTCATATTGTGGTAATTGTAATAAGATTTCTTGAATATAAAATTTCAAATCATTTTTATTTTTGTATATTATTTCTGGAATATAAAATATCAACTCCGTTTTTTTTATAATATAAATGTCATTTTAAAATTTCCCGTCTTGATTTTTTTATATAATTGGATCATATTATATAATATCAATCATATATCATATATCATCATATTATAAACTGAGTGCATGAGAGAGAGTAATTAAATGGAGTGGAGGATAGAGAGTAATTAAATGGTGTGTAATATCTGTGGGTCCTACTTACCATGAAAAAGGGAAAAAAGTTGAGTTTTTTTTCAGCCAATAGGAAGGCTGGAAAAAACTCAGCTTTTAGTTATAGAGGAGATAAAAAAAAAAAAAAAAAAAAAAAAAAAGACAATAGACTTAAATATGATCTAGTTCTTTTAGGTCATTTTGCATTGGTCTTTTTTTTTGCTATTTTGGTTTAGAGCAACATTGGCCGTCACTAGTCTGATTAGGTTAACTTAGATCTTACTCCGTAGATGGTCATCTTTGGATGATTACAAATACATTCGAGTAGAGTTTGCTCTATCGCAATTTTGCAATTAGTCACCTGGGAACTTTTTTCCCCAGAGTAAACCTTGGAAGTTGACATTAAAATGATCTGACCATCATTTGGGAGGACAAAGTATATCAGGTACACAAATTCTCGTTTAAGACAGATAGGCTTAAAATAGGTCAAGTAAATACCAAATTAGCCTATTTGTTGCCTAGATAATACCAAAATCTTTGTCTTTATTATCACAATGTGGTAGTAATTGACTCATCTTAAAATTAAGACGAATAATACCCGTCATAAGCAAGACTTACTTAATCAAGTATAATCACAAATTGCAAAATTATGTTGAAATCCATGTAAGGTTGAAATCCATGTAAGGTCTGACTCAACCGTACATTCCACTAGATTACTTAAATTAGCACACAAATATAAAAAGAGTTGACACAAATCTTACTTAATTACGCACAGATAAAGGTTACTAGAACAGAGTTTAATACAATTATCAACAATCAAGTGCTTCATTTGATTAATTATTAATTGTTAAAGCATGACACTTATAGTTGGTAGGACTTAGGAGAGCATGTGAAAAACAATCAGGGTTTCTAATAAAATCACGTATCGTCTTCATGTTATTAAGGTCGATAGTCTTCATGTTACTGAAAACGGTCACATTTCGTCTTTTAGAAAAGACGGAATAAATATAACTCATTTAAGATAAAATATAACCAAACCTATTTGCTAAGATGTACCAGGTTGTTTGTCGTCATATGGCTACATTTGTCATTAAAATGACGACATTTAACCCATTTTTCGAAAAGAAGAAAATGGTCTATGAGAATTTGTATCAGGTTAAATAGTTTTATTAGTATTTTGATATTTAACCTTTTGGTTTGGTTGGGCTATTCAGCCCCCCTCACCAAAGAAAAATTCAAAAGTTTAGGTTAATTTTTTGAAATTTTTTAGTTTATGTTATGCCATTACTTATTCACCCTTGCTGCAAATTTTCAACCTCCTAGTGAAATTTTTGGCTCCGCCACTATCTTCGGAAATGTATGTACACCTTCTTGTCGCCTTCTACTCGACGATCCACCACCTCCGGAAATGTATGTACACCTCCGTGTTACCTTCTACTCGGCGATCCAACCCGTCTATCTTAAACTAGGTAAATAACATGTCGTTGAAAATGAAGGGTGACGAAAGTTGTAAGATTAGAGTGAAATGATAATAGTCACAAATACGAGACAAAACTTTAACAATTTCCTTAAGAAAATTTAGAGATGGACAAGTATATATAATCCCATACAGTAGGTCTTGCTTGTGACGGGTCGGATCTTGCGACGGGTATTTTGTGAGAGGAAATAGGTAGAGGGGACAAGGTGGACACCCCCCATGTGCTCTCCACTCACCCTTGATGGGTATTTTGTGAGAGAATATGATATCCGTCTTAAATGAGAATCCCATAATATCATCATGTACTATACTACACCTAATAAACATTTCCTAGCTACACCGTATACTACTTTATATACACTCGTATAACAATCTTATGCTACAAAACTAGCTATACGATGATAATTTAGTCGTCATAGGGTAGTTATATGGTCGTACGAGAGAGGCTACGTATTCGGACGATCAAACATTTGACGTAGCGTATTTAATCATCATTATTATAACTATTATCTTAATTAAACATTGTTGGGGTTGAAATTAAGACCTTGTGGAATTGGTGAAGATAATTAAATAAGTGGTCAAAGACAATTAAGGAAAAAACATAAAGAATAAGTAAGGATTAATAAAATATACCAAAACCATAGGAACAACTTAAGAGACCAAATGCCCCATTTCATTTACCAGAAGTCGACTTGCTTTGTTTCATACCATTAATTTTTACCTTAAAATTCAAGGTGTGGTCTCACGTTTTGTCACCTGTGATTTAGATGCTTACGTCATTTTTGTGCAATTTCAAAATTAGATTTTTCCAAAATGAACGACTCGGTTCCGTCTAGCGCATTTGTTTATCTATATCAATACGAGACATAAATCGGTCATTTCTCATTTATTTACCTTTTTTTTATTATTCCATATCGATTTTAGTGTACCTCCTAAACATGGCGTGTTGTGTAAGCGGGGATGATCTCGGCCTTTTCCTCAGGTCGTTTTGTTGGTTTTATCTGCTGATATTTAGCTTGTGCTCCTAAAGGCGGCATACTAAGAATTTTGTGGTAAGCTACCCTCAGGTCCCTTTAATACCTCTTTACATGATCAAGGGATTCTCAATTTAGCACTGATGTCTTTCCTAGTTTCATACTTTCATCAGATGGAAAGTTTGCAAAAATCTGGTGCCGGGCCGGGCCAATGATGGTCAGCCCAGAAACGGACCAGGGAGTGTGTCGGGTCTATGCGGGCCAGGCCAATTCAAGCTCTCCCCGGAACTGGTGCGAGGGGGGTTAAGGGCAGGCCCAGGTCGGCCTGCATGTTTGACCAGCCCTACCACAAAACACAAAGTTAAAGGGAATCATGATTCAATAAAGTCTCAATGGTGTTTCATATTGGGAATATTACCTAAGTCAAGTCGAGTTTCCGTCTTGCTAGACTTTCTTAATTACTACACTTGCTAATTATGTTTCTTATATTATTTAGGAAAACTATTACTATTATAATATTGTATTTCCTTAACTAGATTAGGAAACATAGAACTTTATTATTAGTATAAATAGACATCTTGTATCTCAATTATTATCATGCAATTTCTCAATAATTATTGTCACAGGTCTAAACCCGAGTCATGTCTCTACCTTTGTCGAGTCTCTCGCCACACGCTTTGCTCTCAAAGATTTAGGCACTCTCTCGTACTTCTTAGGTGTCGAAGTCACCCCCAATCCCCAAGGTCTACTCTTGACACAATCTAAATATATCCATGATTTATTGCACCAACACCACATGCACGAGGCTAAGCCGGCCACCACACCCGTGGCTGTCCAACCTCCCTTGCACAGTGATGGCAGTCCCGACATCACCAACATCACCGACTACCGCGCTCTCCTTGGTAGCCTACAATACTTGTCCTTTACCCGTCCCGACATTGCATTTACGGTAAATAAACTTGCTCAATTTATGCATAAACCGACTGAACTTCATTGGGGAGCTCTAAAACGCTTGTTACGATACTTAAATGGAACTCCTCATGTTGGGCTTCAGCTCTTTCGTGCTTCCCCTATCCGTCTTCATGCCTTCTGTGATGCGGATTGGCTGGCGACCGTGATTCCTACTGTTCAACCACCGGTTTTGTAACCTACCTGGGGCGTAATGCTCTATCTTGGTCCTCTAAAAAGCAGCGTGCCATTGCCCGCTCTTCCACCGAAGCTGAGTTCCGTGCCGTTGCCACCACCACCGCTGAGCTTACTTGGCTTCGCTCTCTTCTTCTCGAACTTGGTCTCACAAATTTACCAACACCGGTTATCTATTGTGATAATCTCAGTGCCACACATTATTCCGCTAACCCCGTCTTTCATTCTAGGATGAAACACTTGGCTCTTGCTTTTCACTTTGTTCGTGACCTTGTCACCAATGGACAACTTCGTGTTCAACACATTTCAGGCGATGATCAGCTTGCCGATGTCCTCACCAAACCGCTACATCGTCCTCGGTTCACCTTGTTACTTTCCAAGATCGGTCTTGCCTTCGGGTCGTCCGTCTTGCGGGAGCGTGTTAAGAATATTTCCTAATATTCGTTTACCATAACCTTGTCTTTGCTTATTTGTTAATATTTCCATTACTTTGTATTTTCCTTATTCCGTTCATATCACAAGACGGAAACTCGACTTGACTTAGGTAATATTCCCAATATTTCAGACTTTAGTTTATAAAACACAAGCTTAAATTTCTCAAATATCAAAAGTAGAAACTATCAAGGTGTTAAAGAATGCCTTAACCAGGCCTTTCCTTTGTTCATTATAAAGAAAAGGAAGAAAAGGAGAACAATATTGCAAAAGCCAATGAGAAGTTACGGCGCAAAACACTTGCCCAATCCCGCTAAAAAATTGGGTTTAGGACAAGATGGGCGGGATGGACCACGAACAACTATAGTGCATAACAACAACAATTAATAGACGAAGGTTTAATAACTCGTAATAAATAATAGCCCTATACAATATATGCAATTGGCCATTGGTGAAAAGTGGATGAATAGCGGCACCCATGCAATTTTTTTTGTATCAAAAGACCAAAAGCATATAACACGAAGACGAGAGTTGTTTGCAAAAGCTAACTCAAAACTACAGGCTGAACTAATTTTTACCCTCAGCAATCATATACTCCGTAGGACTTAGACTGTGTAAGCTCCTTGGATCGTCTCGATGTCAAGCCCCTTCAGCTTCACCACGGAGTCAACGTGCCCTTTCAGTGTATGAAGCTCTCTTAACCTGAAAGAAGCCAGGTAATGTGAGATGTGAGCACAAGACGAATTGTATGCATTAGCGTAGGGAGCTTAAAGGGAGTGGGGCCTCAATATCCTCCAGATTTTTGTAATCCTACCACTATAAGAATGCGAGTGTGTAAACTTTATAATGATTTTGATACATAAGATCATGCGAATTTTTAGGGACGGTTCTTAAAGTATGTATTCTAACCTCCACATCCCAAATTTTCTGGCTACGCCACTGTATGTATGACCCTTTTTCCATTGTAATTGGCTAATTCTGATTTTCGTTTGTAAGTGCTTCTTATTACAATTGAACTCATGGAAACATCTAACTGTTTGAAACACATGATCTGGGGTGACTGGATACATGACTCTTTACATCGTCATAGTTTGTTGGCCGTAAACAGGCTCCGTCTCGGAGATAATACGTCTTACAGTTTTAGAGCAAACTAGACGAGGTTATTGTTCACAATCACATTAATGGGTAATTGATTATATGAGCAGGGTTTATAGTTAAATGGATTGACCTTACATGATACCAACATGACCGTCTCACAAGAGAGTAATTGAGACGAGAGGAATGCAAACAGTACCTGGCCATTTCAGCTCTCCTTTTGGCTTCCTCGGCCATTTGGTTGAGATCATGGTAGCTTGTTCGCTCTGTGAACATTGTCGCCTCTGGCATTTGCAAACCATGAAGAGTTCTTTGTGCATGTGCCCATTTAAGCTCACGTTCTTCCTTTCCAAAGTCCTTTTTCTTAGTGAAGGCAATCTACGGAAAAGACAAATTAGTCAAAATGATTACAAAAGTGTGGAAGTTTATTAGAGACGATTAAGGAAACACGTACCCTTTGTTCAATTACAAGGTCCCATGCTCTTCCACTCAGAACATAGCGGATGAAGAATTTTATAAAATCGAGTGGGATATAAAAGATGAGATTATACAGCCAAATCACACCAGCCCAACCCCAGCCAATCCCCTCAACAGCTGCAAAAGCCCAATTTGCATATACTGCAATAACTGTAGCAATCTGCAAAGTGGACGACCCGCGTAAGAGACAGTCTCAAATACAGTAATTGTGAGGAACACAATTAATAATGGGGTTGAATTAGATTTATGTAAATAGGCAGGCAAAAAAGATATCGCACAAGAGTTGACAATCTTAAGAAAAAAAAATTACTCATGTTGAGTACAAAGAAGGAAACGGAGATTTCATGGTAAATTACCAGCTGAGCAATTATAAAAGCTCCCACAAGTAATAGGCCAGGACGTTCAACGAAAGACCAACTTCGAGATCGAGTGACAAATATAAGAGCCTGACTAATGGTGCTGACTTGAAGATATATTGCAGAGGCAAGCTTGTGTGTGATAACCAGACTCGCCTCAGGAGTTGTAGCTGATGACTTCCCCAAGTGAGAAACTCCAAACATCCTCTGCAAAATAACCAGGAACTAAATTACTTATCCCAGCTATACAATTACTGCAAAAACTTTTGGCAACTATAGCAGCACAAAAAATCGAAACATATTAAATGCGAGTCTAGAAAAGTCAAACGGATTCGGATTGAGTCATTACACGTCAGAAATCTGAATCACTTCAGGTGCGTTATTGTAAGGTGATTTTGACTACAATCAGGTTGTTTTCGGGTCAGTTGTTAGCACTTAGCAGTCAAGTCATTTTGGGTCGTTTCGGGTCAGGTTTGTTAGGTATACGAGTGGTCAGCACAAAACATAATTAATTCATGTAAAGCAAGTTTCAACATTCAACAACTGCAGTCTGGCTCATATCATCCAAGTCAGTATTTGAGTAATAAAAGTCTGCATACCGGGAAGAAATCAGTCTCATATGCAGCCCAGAAAAATATAACTGTCATCATCGCCAAGTAGCTTCCGATGACGACTCCCGTGGCAAAAATCTCAGCTAACTTCCAGCTATCTGGCATTGGAG
The DNA here is from genome assembly GCA_022085475.1 of Heliosperma pusillum. Classification (NCBI taxonomy): domain Eukaryota; kingdom Viridiplantae; phylum Streptophyta; class Magnoliopsida; order Caryophyllales; family Caryophyllaceae; genus Heliosperma; species Heliosperma pusillum. The sequence continues at coordinate 54,626 of JAIUZE010045395.1, read as the reverse complement.
ATGGCTTTACTCTATCCTTTGATATGGTCATTATGGTACCTGAAACGCCAACATGCATGTCAATTGACAAACACAGATCTCGTAGGAAGCTATGACGATGAGATCGAACCACTGAAGTTCTGACAGCAAGTATGAGAGATTTTCAAGAGAAAAAAACCAAAGAAAAATGTCATAAGCAGGAAAAGTTTGGACCAAGATTGTTATACAATATATATGGGAAAAGAGTGGTTCGGTGATCATAGAATCGCCTTAGAGGTCTAGACTTAAAGGCAACATATTGGCTGACCAAGAAAAAACTCTTAGTGATCCCTTTAAAATTTTGAGATATTTTGTTAAGAAAAAGTTACAGTAACATTTTTGGAATACAGATAATGAGTAAAATGCACAAAAATATCTAGGTTTTTGGGTGTCCCACAACCACCGAGGCTCCTAGGTGGATCCGCCAATGCATAGAGCCTATATGTTGTTTTAACCAGTACGAGTGTCTAAGTAACATAACATAACCAGTACGAATGGTCCCAAAAGTACCAATTGACCATAGACCTATTGGTAACATTTCAAGATAGAGATATGAATAACCATAAAGATGTGAACAGAAGTAAGAATACCATCATTGAGAATGGCAATGATCAGCACCATGAACGGAGGGAAGTCAAATTTCCATATGAGAGCCAGCAGCATGAAACCAAGCTGCCATTTAAAAAGATAAGTGGAGAATAAGCCAAGCTGTCATTTTGCCACTTTTAGTAACAACCATATTGACAATGTTGAAATTTGCGAACTTACCACGATACGAATAGTAACAGAAACGGCATAAATCTGAAACGACAAAAAAAATCCATAATTCCATAATTAGCAACTAAAAAGTAAGGGTTGAACTTAAGAATCTTACAAACATTCATCATATTGAAAAGTCGTCTCCTTGCATAAGATAATAGTTATACAAATCATATTCTGCCATCAGATAACTTACCGTGTAATTTTTCATTCTCTGAAAGATTGCTCGGCTGGTTAAAACAGCACTAATAATAACACTTAGACCAGGCTCAGTGAGGACGATGTCAGAAGCACTGCGAGCAGCGTCTGTTGCATCAGCTACTGCTATCCCAATATCAGCTTTCTTAAGAGCGGGAGCATCATTGACACCATCCCCCGTCATCCCGCAAATATGTTTCCTCGCTTGCAACCTCTTGACAATTTCATATTTGTGCTCTGGATAGTGTTACAAGGTCAAAACCATCGATTATATTACAGAAACTAAACTTTGCTTAATCTAGAACACACATTCAGACTAACAGGATTCTAAATGAAAACCAACGAATCTTGTAGAGTTGTAGGAGACCATCGCAAATGTGAGAACAACTGACATCCTTCTTTTAGTCATTTAACTAATAGGTTTGACAAAAGTAACAGAGGTTATTTACCAGGAAAGACACCAGCAAATCCATCCGCCTTTTCAATCAGATCATCAATTGGCAAAGAAGCGATGGACTCATCCTTGCTTTGGCCCAATAAAGAAGATGAAGGATACATGTTGGTACCCATACCCAATCGACGACCAGTTTCCTTACCAATGGCCAGCTGATCCCCTAATGAAAAAAAAAAAAAAAAAAAAAAAAAAAAAACTCTTAGCGCGGATTGAAAAGTTGCAACCATTTGTATTGGCTTCCATTTACATCGCAGAAGGAAAGTGCTGACAACATAGAGACATACCAGTGATCATCTTAACACTCACTCCGAGATTCAAAGCCCTTCTAATAGTCTCCGCACTGTCATGTCTTGGTGGGTCAAACAGAGGCATGAGGCCGATGAATTGCCAAGGGCCACCAGGACTTTCTTTCACACCTTCCGGAACTTCCTGAGTATTCAGAATCGCATATCAATATTATTATTGCAACACACGTAATCCACTTCCAACATTTCCTATTCTTTATGTGATTGGTTGAGGCTTACTTGGTATGCTACTGCGAGTGAACGCAGGCCGCGCTCAGCAAATTTATCAATAATAGTGTGTACTCTTCTTTCTATATCCGACTTGTTATGAGCAAGATTCAAGATCTGCAAATCACAAACAGCACAGGTACAAATTAGAAAGCAAGATATGACTATCTTCATCCAAAATTTATTGCCCATGTAATTGTGTTTAATGAATGTCAACTTTGACCATTGTAAAATTTCATATTAGATTCACCAAAAGCTGTAACTATTCAATACTCAACGGCGTATACAAGACTCAATGAACACCTTAGTACCGGAGTACAACGTCGTCTAACCCCCAAAATCACAAAATCAAATGGTGACAATATGTGTGATAGACGGAGAATAAGATTTACAACATACCTGTTCCGGAGCACCTTTGCTAACACGATGCATTTTACCATTGCTGTCAAAGTAAGTTAATGCTGTCCTTTTGTCAGTTGGATTAAATGGCAAAAAGTGTATCTCTCGAATGCCAGCACGGGCCTAGAAAATGTGAAGACACATAACTCAAGCCACAAGAAAGAAAAAAGTAAAATGTCAAAAAAAAAAAAAAAAACACCACCAAATAGCTAACCTCCTTAGGGTCAGCTAACATGTTAACTATGGCTGCATCTATTGCATCTTGGTTTTCTGTTCGAGATGCTCGAGCTGCCATTAAAACAACAGTATCGGCATCTACACCTTTCGCAAAGACCTGCAAGTGAATTTGTTTACATTTTAATAGCATGAATCATAATAGCGCTCCAAGTGAGATAGATAGAAGTCAAACAGCTTACTTCAATCAGATTTTTGTCCACTGTGAGCTTGTTCAACGTTAAAGTTCCAGTCTTGTCACTACACAGCACGTCCATACCAGCCATTTCCTCTATGGCAGTCATTCTTTTGGTGATAGCTCCCTAAAGACAGTTAAAAATGGTTTTAGTCGTCAACTTCAAAGATCTTACCAAAGACCTTACCCAAAAACTCATTTGAAACGGTCGTACATGTGTGATTTCGGTGATAGCTCCCTAAAGACAGTATGAGTAGGTCGTATACAAGACTCAATGAACACCTTAGTAACAAGAGAAAAAATTCACCTGCTGAGCGAGTCTATGGGAACCAATAGCCATAGTAACTGACAGGACAGTGGGCATGGCAATAGGAATCCCTCCAATGAGAAGGACAAGCAAATTGTCAATTCCAGGACGATATCCACGACGTTGTATAGTGTACATAACAATGATCTCTACCAACATCCCAACAGCTATAGAACATATGCAGAAGTTCCCAATAGCTGTTAAGACCTATATAGAAAAAAATATTTCAGAATGAATACAATGGGGGATCCGGTAAAGTAGCCAACTTATGAGTTTGAATTCGTTACCTTTTGGAAATGACCAACTTGGTTGGTTGAGTCAACAAGGTGAGCAGCTTTCCCAAAAAATGTGTGGACCCCAGTTGCAATGACAATAGCTTCAATTTCTCCTTGTTTGCAAGTAGAACCCGAGTAAACACCATCGCCTGGGCCTTTCGTGACTGGGAGAGACTCCCCAGTCAATGCAGACTGCAAACATTACAACTTCAGTAGACTAAATACATCTTTACAATGTCATGGCGTGAGTATCTGATAGACTGATACCTCTTCTGATGGTATTAACCTACCTGGTCAATTTTCAAAGGATCTCCATCCAAAAGACGAGCGTCCGCTGGAACAATATCTCCTAGTTTAATACTTATAATGTCACCGGGAACCAACATTGCTGCATCCTCCTCGTTCCACCTCCCGTCACGTAAAATCTACACATAGCACAAATAAGGATCCTAAACAGCGACTACTAAAGACCACAACACACAATGTATAAAGCAAATCACAGAAACTAATATGAGACGGTCATACATGTGAGCCAAATCACCAGCCCTCTTAATAAATGAGAATATATAAGGATTTAGGCTACTCTTGCACGTGAGACCGTCTCATACAAGACTCATTGAAAGTATGGGATGCACACCTTTGCTTTTGGAGCCAATCGCGCCATCAGAGCTGCTGCTGCATTACCAGCATTGTTTTCTTCAATGAAACTGATAGTCGAGTTAATGATCAACAAGATAATGATACCCACAAAGTCTTGCCAGTCAGGAGGCTTATTCTGAGCACAATTAGACAGACGACTTAATATCACTAACGAGTACAGTATCATTAATGTAGGAGTAAAAGGACATTCGAATAAATGTTCTTACCCCTCCATTAGCAAGTGCAATCGCCATGATGGCAGCCGCTTCCATGACCCATGATAGAGGGTTCCACATAAACCCCAAGAATTTCAAGAATTTGCTCTCCTGCAACACCCAAATATAAAGTTTACCATACAATCAAAATCTTTATTTCACATTCTATTATACAACATCATCAACAAAGTCGAAAATCTACAAATCGCAACAAATATGTTCACATCCTTGACACTTCAAGGACTACCAGTCAACATTTCAAGATATATAATACTAAAATTTAACAACAATGAAATAGGTACAATATTAAACACCCGAAGATAACAAAAACTACCAAATTTCATAACTTTCTATCAAAATATACATTGGATGCAACATTTTGAGACAGCAATAATAATAACAACAATAACAACATCAGAGCTTAATCCTAACATAATTTGGACTCGGCCGACATGAATCATCCTTTAGAACCGTCATTGGGACACCTCGAAATACAATGCAGGAAGAAAATAAAATTAGTAATACAAAATTAGACAACCTTTTTCTCCTCAAGTTTATTGGGCCCAAAAATTCTCAATCTTTCTTCAGCAGCTTCACTTGTAAGACCTTCTTTGGTACATCTTAAATTCTCAAACACTTCCTCAATTGGTATATTCTCCTGCACCCACAAATCATCAAACAAAAATTAACAAAAAAAAAATAAAAAAAAAAATAACTCTTTTTAAGTAATAATATCCAACAAAAAAAAGTTCAAAAAAAACAAAGATTCATCACCAAATCAACAGCTTCTTTCAGCACAGCTTCAAGAGCTTCAGGGTTTTCAGCAGCCATTATTTCACTTTCTCTCTCTAATTTCTCTCTCTAACTTCAAAGATTCCTCCTTTTTTCTCTCCTAAAATAACCAAAAAAGTTTAGATCATGAATGAAAAATGGAAAGAAAAGAAAAGAAAAGAATAGAATAACTGCAACAGAAAGACCATGAAAAAGATTAACAAAAACCCAGAAATATAGTAGATTTTACAACAAATTAAAGATTACCCAATTAAAAAAATCCAATCTTTAGTAAAATTAGTTAGGGTTGGCAAGAAAATAGCATAAATTGAGGAATACCCAAATCAAAAAAAAAACCTAAGCTTTAGCAAAACCTTTAATTCTTAACAGCTGAAAACACACTTATATTCAACTTATAAATGTTGTAACAGCTGATAACATTATCTTCCCCTCATAATAAATTTCCTCTATAATATATTTATAATATGTTGATAATAATAATAAATATTAAAAAATATAAATATTTTGTTTTTAGTATTAAAATAATAATTTAATGAAAGGAGTGAAATTTAGAGAGTGATGAACCCACCAAAAACCCATGTGCTTCTTCTACCCTTATTGAATAATGGCCCAATTGAATCCACTTAATTCTTGTAATTAAATATCATTATTTTTTTTGTTTTATAGTATAAATTATATTATAATGTAATAAAATCATTTAAATTTTAACTTCTTCCTAGATTTTCTTTTTCCTTGAATTATAGAGAATCCTGCAAAAGAAACTGTTGATTTAATTAATTAATTAATTAATTAGAGACTAACCTGAAGAGAATAAAAAGAGGTGTCAATAGTTAACAAATACTCGTATATATATTTATATAATATATTTATATAATAATTAATTAATAATAATATAAAATGACGCATAAATGGTCAATTGTTGATTTGTTGGTGACCATTGTCTTATCCGTACAAAGTACAACAGAGTCGTGAAATCAACTACTTGTTGTAGTTGCAATATCAAATTATCAACTACTAGTATTTCTATTTCAATACAAATTATTTACCCAAATTCTCATTTAAGACGGAAATATCTGTTTTAAGTCTTAAAAGTTAAGACGGGTCAAATAATGACTCATTTGTATAGAAAAGACAAACATCTTGTCATTTTCTACGCATTTTATATTTGTCTATTCCATACAAGCGGATACTACTCGACACGTTTTAACTTAAGACGGGTGTATGAGTATCTTTTATGTATAAACTTTATTAAACTAACAATATGCAAAGAAATTAAATGTTGTCCAACATTGATAAAAGAGAATACGATGTAGGAGTAACATTTTAAACTAAGGGGCTATATATTTCATCTATTGTCAATTGGTTTTAGAGTCGAACATCATTCGACTTTTGAAGCGGACTATCTCTTCTTCATTTAGTGTGGCCCAAACTTGATCGTACAATTTAACATGGTTTCAGACTCCATGGCTAAAGACGTTTTAAGAGTGACCTACGATTTTACATAATTGTTGTAAATCAAAGACATTTTACTTAAATAACCATTTTAAAAATAACTTTCACCCTCAAGTACTCTAGTAGTACTCTACTGTTCATTTATCCCAATGAATTATTTACGTTTGTTTTACTTTGCGATGAGAAAATAAAATAAATATAAACTATTGACTGGAACAGAAGTAGTATATTTTTGCAATAAGGTCATCATTGTTCCTGATAATTTGTACTCCTATATCTTTATAAAATTTACCAGCTACATAAGCTAAATCTTATACCGTAATCCTAAGTTTGGTTTTCATTCGTACGATTTAGGACTAAGACTCTGTAATAAGAGCACTTATCATTCACACTAACCAACTTTTATACGGAAAATAAGATAAATATGAAGATATGTATTATTATGATACGCAATGATAGTGGTTATAGGTAAAGGTTATTAAAGACAAAGTATAGAAATGAAAAAGTGGTGATGTGAGTGGAAATACACCTAATAATGGCAAAAGAAGGGCACATGTATGTTAGTAGTCTAGACAATGTGTTTGGCTGTGCATGTAAAGATGGCTAAATCTTGCTTCATCCACTACTACTCATATACTTACTATTCATCTTCTTAAATTGTTAGAAATGCCAGACTATCACATTTAACAACACCACATGAATTTAGTCCCCACCTATTTACACATTTTAGATCGTACCCACCCGTACTACTTGTCCGTACTCATCCACATAAAAAGTACTCCCTCCTAGTCGGTCATTTCTTCCCTCTTTCCTGATTGGGTAAGTCGGGTTTTCTTCCCTCTTTCCCTTTTTGGACGTGGGGTTGTGTGTTTTGTGTGGTCTAAATTCATTTTTATGTGGGGTAGTGTGTTTTGTGTGGTCCAAATTCATTTCCTTAATTTTTGTGTAAAAGGAAAACGGGAAGAAATGAGTGACTAGGAGGGAGTATCATTTAAGACGGTATTATCCGTCTTAGGAGCAATGATAATATTATTACTACCGTTTTCACTGTTTACTAGTGTTAAATTACTCAGTTTGTGAGGAAGTAAATGGTAAGATATCTAGATAATTAACTTGAATTTAAGTGGCATTGGTGAAAACGTTAGTGGCGTTATCATTGACCACTCGTATGATCATGTCGCCTTACACCATCCGACTCCACCTGGTATATATTAGTTTAATCGATTGTGAGAAGGTAAAGGAAGAAGGTTGGAGGGAGAAGATATATAGCAGCCCCTAAATATAAGTGACATTACTAAAAGTGGTACCAACATTATCATTGACCATCCATCTCGCTTGACACTATCTTTCTTGCGTCAAGTATCGTACCACATATGTATAAAAGACTAATAAATTACCTTTTTCTATACAATCTTAGCTAAGCTTATAGCCTTATATAGACAACTACTCCGCATTAGATACTTAATTCAATTAAGGTTAAGACGGATAATGTCATTTTAAGAGAGACTTACTCAGTCATCTATCAGCAACTTCAACTGCCAAACAATATTCATGGATAGACACAAGTATCACGTACTAATGCATTTTATATATTTTTAGACACATTTAAACGTGCTTAACTAGTATTCCATTTGTGGTACGATATCCTTTATCTTCATGTTAATATAAATGGAAAGTTTTTTAAATTTAATTTTCAATCTTGATTATAGATAAGTTATAAAATTTCTTATAGTGAACAATAATGATCATATTTAGAAATATGATACCAAAATCGTAGAAACAATGCAAGTAACTAAGTTAGTGAATGAGATGTTGATTAGTGAGTTTGTTATGGCATTTCTTAAACGAGACTTTCTATTAACATTATTACATAAATAATTAGGGTAAGAAGATTAGTGTTCTTAGTTTCATTCTAAAATAGGGCATGTAACTGAAATATTATTATCTCTGAATTAAATTAGAATATATGAAAATCATTATAAATAAAAGAAAGTATTAAAATGTTTAACTTTGCATAATATTACATACCATGAATTGTGTAATATCATTGTGTACGGATTTATTAACTGAGGTAAACTATATAAGACATCGTATACTCTATGCATAATATGCTTAAAAGATAAATCTAGATTTATTAGATACAATACTCACTTATATAGTGTTATATATTTGAAGACGTTAAAAAAGTATATATTTAGGGGCTTAAAGCCTTAAATGTACAAAATGTAAGTATTAAACGTAAATGCGATAATTAAAATAACTCAAAATGCAAATAAAGCACAATCAAAAGTATTTTGTTACTCGTATTACTTGCAAACTCATCTACTACAGATATGTAGCCATTAAGAAAAATACTTGGTTGTTAAACAAAAAGGTCATCCAATTGGCATAAATAGCCAAATCCCAATCATCAAATGAATTGATTAGTGAGGCCATGTTCTTTCCAGTTTAATTTCAGCTTGTTTTATTTCAGTTCGTCTCAATTTAACACGGTTTAATTTAGCTTTAGCCAGTTCAATTCAACTCATCTTTTCACAAAATTAAGTCTTACTTCAACTCCATTTACTTCAACTCGGCTCCATTCAATTTAGTTCAATTAAGCTCGCTTTCATTTAACTCAGTACAGCTCATTTCAGCCGAAAGAACATGGCCTAAGTCTCTGTTAGGATGGTAAAATACGACTTAAACTAAAAATTGGCCAAATATACTTTCAGCTGAATACAGTATACTGTATTATATTGGATTAAACCTTTTGTCAGTCCCTAGGCATCCCCCATTGCCTTATCAACCATATTCGACCCTTTTCAAATTTAAGATACATATTACCGTCTTAAATAAGAATTGGTATACGACGATCAATTAGTTGATGGTGGACACACTACCAAACTACACCATAATTACAATGAGTCAATGATTCAAAATACTTAAGCAAGTGAAACTCTTTGTCAAAACTTGGTTAGACTTTGGTGATAATGGTGAGTTGTTATCGTGGCACTTATTTGTTTGACAATTACTAGTACTACCAACAGTTTCAGAAATGGTAGGCAATAAAGTAGACGTGTTGTAGCTTTATTTGTTAGTTTTATATATTTCAAGTGTAATTGATAGTGAATGAATTATATGTGAAAATTATTGGTAGGCAATCGTATTTCCTAACTATATATCTACCTTGTATGTTGTATGGAACCAAATGTCAAGACTAGAAAGCTATTGCTTTACTTTCACATTGTTTATTGCTATTTTTCATCCTTCTTCAATCACTTTACCTACTATGCCATGTGATTACATTTTGTCCCAATACTATTTCACTATTCCAAAACACTCTTCCATAAATTGTCAAAAAAAAAAAAAAAAAAACTAAAGTCAAAACTTCTTGGCCAACGGTTTGCATCTTTTGAAAGAATAAAAACTTGTCATATGAGATATTGAGATGTCAAACGGGGTAACACGATTTAGAATGTGATGAGCATACAACATGTCTTATCCCACATATTAAGACTAAGTTTAACCACGGTCTTCTTGGCCAACGGTTTACCTCTTTTGAAAGCATTTGTGACGAAGATATTACTCACTATTATCGATGGTAGGTAGCTAGGCACTTTGATTAACGACCAACAAGTTTATTCAACCCTAATTATGTTTGTTCTTCGAATTGGCCGTAAACTCAAGGACACAATTCACGATTTAATGAGATCAATCACATCGACTACCTAACTCTCCATCAACGTTGCCAATTGTGTATTAAAAAGCATTCAAGCAATTATACAACATTTAAATATGAGCTTGGGTTAAACACATGCCAGACCGGATAGAGGTTTCGCGGCCCACACCAATAGCATGCTAGGTTTGGATGCATTAACGACCAAGTCCATTTAAACATTTAACGACACTACAAAGTACAAACAACTCTACATAAATTACAATTACATACATCATGTGTTGTCTTAAAATAGGGCTGCAAGGACTAGAAGACCTTACTAATTGTCCTGCCAAAATCACGTAAGATAACTAACAGAAGCAAAGCAACAAAAAATAAAAAGAAAAAAAATGAAATAATACAATATATGAAATCAAATGTAGATGTCCTAAACCCTTTTGTCGTGTTCTTCAATTAGAGCTCAAAGCCAATATTACAATCGGGAGAAGGGAGGGGAAGAAGAAACATATGTCAGTCGAACAAACACTGACGGATGAACATTCAATGTCCACGACAAAATACGTTCATAGCTGCAAGTTCTAGTGTCTTAAGTTATAAAACAATATCATAAATCATACCCATCTAGAATATGTTCCGGGTATAGAAAACTCAATCTCTACAATGAGGCGAGGAGTACAAACTACTGCAAACCCCAAAAATGCACAAAAAATGTGGTAGAAGAATTAACCCTAATCCCAATTTGTTCTAAGTTAGAGATGAAACCACCTTTGTGACAACGAAACTACTAGCCTATTCTCCTGGTAGAAATCCTACATTCCTACTACTTCAGTCACCATCATGCTAGTATTCACAACTTGCATCTTTTCAGTATTTACATGCAGTAGCAACTTAGTGGAAGCAAAATACGTGGTGAAAATTCACGAGATTCCACCCAAAACTCTCCGCAAATCAGCCTTTTGTTCTTCGGTAAGCCTTGTTGGGTATTTGACGTCAAATTTAACTCGCAAGTTTCCTTTCTTGTGAGGTTCTTTCGAGATTGGCATCCCTTGATCAGGAATAATCACTTCGTGCCCCGGTTTGATGATATCATTTACGGGTATGACGAGGTTTCTTCCCTCTAGGGTTGTCAGTTCAAGCTTCTTCCCAGTTAAGGATTCCAAAAGGGTTATCTCTTGATCCACCAACAAGTCATTTCCGTCCCGCTTAAAGACAGGGTGGGGTTTCTCGTCTATTACAAAGATAAGGTCAGATGGGATGACACCAGGCTCCTGGTTACCCTTCTCAGGGAAGGTGATCTTTGTGCCCTTTTTCCACCCCGGCTTGATATCAATAGTCAGTATTTCCTCTACCGTCCGAATCTTACTGCATGAATGGCAGTCACTTTAAAACTTATAAAAAAATAAGCCGAAAAGTAATCAAAAGAGAGATAATAGAGATAGATCCCATCAGAATGGGCTATAAAATTGGACTGAAGCATAAATTTTGATATAACCTACTTGAAAGGATGTTCTTGTCAATAACTGCACAAACTGCATGCAAACCAACTGCTAAACACATACTAAACATCGAAAATGCATACATTAATAACACTGCATACTCAGCCCCATTCCCACAATTAACCATCAGTTCACTTGAGAGAGTTTTGACACAGAACCCTGACCGTTGAATTATCAAAAAATTCAAAAGATAGCAACTACCAAACATTCTGCATTCTCCACTAGCTGAACTGTTGTACTACTGAAGAGCAACAGAAGAGATAGCAGAAAGACAAAGCCGCAGTCATAATACATCACACGAATAGGTAGGGAAATGAGACAGGAAACAGAGACCTAGAAAGATGATCTAGACAACTTTAGTTGCAGAAAGATTATAGATTTTTTCGGAACTCCCACCTCTTTTACCAAAATCCTCCAAAACTCCCATCAAAAAGTCGTCTTTGCTAAAATAAAAGTCATCAAGTATCAAGCTTCATAATTTGCCCAAATCTACCGCCGGCATCCCCACACCCCGTCCACGATACACCTTGTTGTCCAATTCGAAATCACCACCCAATGCATAATCACCACCCCAAACCCTAGAAAACCCTTCTCTCCCCCGGCAACCCTTCCTCACACTCGAAAACACCCAAATCTGGCGGTTTCAACTTTCAAGTGTGGAGAAGGGAATTCCGAGGGTGGGGAAGGATTTTCTAGGGTTTGGGTAGTGGCTTCGATAGGTATGGAGGGACGCATGTCAGAACGGGTGGTACTGCCGATGATTGGGTGTCTCCAGTATTGGGGAATGACGCATGATGTAGCAGTAGAGATGGTGGCGGCAGTTGGAGGTTGGTGATGGGGGAGAAGGTGGTTGGGTTTATTAGGGGTGGAATAAAGGAAACATATGCTAATGAAGGGTATTTTAGATATTTTTAAAATTTTGTTCAGGAAGGTTAATTAGGAAATAGTAGTTCTGGAATGAAGGTAAGAATATGGTAGGAGTTTTAATTTTATTTTTCAAAAAAGGTGTTTTGAAAAACATAATTTTTATTAGGGTGGAGTTACGATTTTTTCCTACTAAAAAAGAAACATAAATTATAGGATAGCATCAGAGGCTCTTAACACTACTTTTTTACCAACAAACCCTCAACTGAACTAGAACTTGTGAAGTGGTGTAGCCTCCATTACTTGAGCAAATACTGCAAAGGCCAAAATTGTTTACAAGTTTCATAGTATCTGGACACAGACACCGTACTAGGCACAAAAAAGACAAGGAAAAAAAGCAGTACTAGAAAATGTTTTTTAACCAAAAAGAAGAAATATAAATAAAAAATATTACTCCCTCTATTAGTGGGTGGTCGACTGGTTTAGGGATGGAGGAAAAGAAGGTCATTACGAAGGTGGATCACTTAGTGGGTGGTCGACAACGATAATGGTGATTTCATGGTGGTCGATGCTGAGGAATCACTTACACATGCACTTAGCCTACCTATCTCATTCAATAGACTGAACTACACTTCAAAGTTTATGATTCTACTTTTGGTTGTGCCTTTTAAAGACACTCTCTCTTTCATTACGATCGTAATCGTAAACACGTACTCATATAATCTATCATTTATATCCACCTGAAGTCTTTTCTCTCAAAAGACACTGATGTTAGGAGATGAGATAAGAGGAGAAGGATGAGCGGTTAAAAAAGGTTTCAAATGTCAAATATGTGTACAAGAATTCTAATTTGCCTAGTACGGCCGAAAACGATATCCACATTTCTATCTGTCCAAATTACACCAATCCTCTGACCAAACAAAAGATTTGTTCCTCTCTACATACCCCAATCCAACCGAAGGGTTCTCAGTCAGCCACCACAACAAACCTAAACAAAACATTACATAACATAGATTCCTAATTTTTCTATTCCTCAATTTCAGAAACACCTTAATTCAATAGCCTAAATTACACTTTAAGTCATGATCCTTTTTTTTGTTCCTTGCACAGACACCCTCTTGTATCACTAGTATAATCGTAACACCTATTATATCTATCATACATCAGCCTTAAATCCTTTATCTCAAATTCTCAGTACACATTGAGGAGAGGAGAAGGACGAGCGAGTTCAAAAAGAATCCAAATGTTCACTTATGTCTAAAAAGCATTCCAAATTGGTTTGTGCGAGGACTTACGAATTTCCCCTTTCTAAATCCCTCCAATCCAGCATGTTAAGTTGCTAATTAACAAAAATATTGCTTCCCCTCCATATCCCTCGATCCAACCTAACTTACCTAAGGGTTCTCAACCAAGCAACACAGCAAACCTAAACAAAACATCACAAAATATACATCAATACTGCTCCCTCCGGTTCAAAAACACCATCCATTTTCCACTATTTGCTTGTTTCAGAATCACCTACCACTTTACCTATACGGCTATACTCTATATACTCTCCGCTCCTTTATCACCAAGAAGCAAGTATTTGTATTCCAACCAAAGGGTTTCCAATCGATCACCACAACAAGTAACAATAGAAACATTTATACCAACTCCCTCCGTTTCAAAAACACCTTCCATTTTTCACTATTAGCTTGTTTCAGAATCAAGCTCCCACTTTTCCACTACTTTTTCTATCATTTCAAACATAGATTCCCATCAACACTCCTAATTTCCATGAATTGGTCTCCCTTTAGACGGCCTATTCTCGTCTAAAACCATAAAGACGGGATTTTGTAACCATTTACTTGTGGAAAACAAGTTACCATAAGCTCTAAGCTGTACCATTGTGATAACATTTTACCAGTAAGCACACTCTACAACAACTAAGGCTTAATTCCAAAACGATTTGGCGTTGGCTAACATGAATCATTCTTTATTACCTCGAAGCAAGTATTCATATCCTACAAACGAAAACAAAACAAAACAAAAGCGAAAGAAGACGGAATCCATACCCAAAAGAATCAGTAATAGTCCTAGAAATCTTCATCTTCTTCTTAGCACCTTTAAACAAATCCTCCAAACTACAAAGCAATCCATTCTCAACCGACGCCGCCTTCCTCAACCCACTCCCACTCGCACTCGCACCCGCACCCGAATTCACATCTCCATTCGTTTCTCCATTCGACGTCCGAAAAAACCCTCTTCCTCTCCCTCTACTCTCCGCTCTCCCAGACCCTTCCCCAAACAATTCCGCATAAATATCATCCGCATCCCTCGGATTAAACCGAAACGACGTCGCATCATCCTGCCGCCGTCTCCGGCCACTAGCGCCACCGTGCGCGGCGGAAGGCGGCGGCGGAACTTGACCAGATTTCAACGCTTCCTCACCGTAAAGGTCATAGATCTGACGCTTTTGCGGGTCGGATAAAACATCGTAAGCTTCGGAAAGTTGTTTGAATTTGGATTCGGATTCGCGTTTATTGGTAGGGTTTTTATCCGGATGCCAGATCATTGCGAGACGACGGTAGGATTTACGGAGATCGTCTTCGGTTGCGTTGCGGTTTACTTTAAGGATGTTGTAATAATCTGCACCCATTTTTGAAGGTTTGCAATTGGATGCATTCGATTTTAGGGTTTATGTTTTGATTTGGGGGAAAATTTGGGGGATATTGTTTGTTTGTAGTTGACGTGGGGGTTTGTAATTGAATACGGAAGTCAGGAGATGAAAGGTTTGGGTGATGATGGTAGATTGGTAGGGCCTCAAGTTTTTGTCATCTATGTTACATTTAAAACGGTAATACTGATCCGCCCCGAATTATCCGACTCGTACCCGACTTTAGACCAAACCCGAATTAGCCCGAAGTCCCGAATCAATATGACTCGACTCGATGTGAGTGTAAATCGTTGCAAACTGACTTTTATGCCTAAAGAGCTTGATAATAATAGATCCAAAAATGGCTCACATGTGAAATGACTTGATCCCACTAGTTTTACCCGAATTTTCGCAAAAAAGAAATGACTTGGCCTGAACTCAACCGACCCTAATTCGACTGGATTAACCTGTTTGCCAAGTATAATTGTCATAAGTTTTAGAACTTTATTTTTGAACAGTATTATCTGCCATATATGAGTATGGTTTTAGCATTATACTCCCGACTTCTTTTATGTCTCATACCACTTATTTTCAATATTTTATCGCACACGACACAAGTAGATATGAGTACGTCACTTGGAGATTATGGTTGCTTCTTCGATTATCATCCTATAAAATTCGGCATCCAATGATTGCTTAAATTTTGATTAAATAATACGGAATATTTTTTTTTCTTCAAGCCTTAAGTAATTTGTAATATCCAAACCTACAATAACCCTAGGGACTTACTAAATTCCGTGCACCATTTTACTCAAATTCGCACATTTTTTCATTTATCCTGAATATACCCCTCTTATTTCTCACCCCAGCGAGAGATAAACAAGAAAGAGTGAAAAAACAAAAAATACCCCATCTTTTATTAGCTTCTTTTTGTGGTATCATTTTATTATTAAATTAATAAATTTCATCAATCAATATTTGTGATATTCTTCAATTACTTATGGTATAATTTGTATCGGTGGGTAGTCGTTTTCAAACTTTCAGACTCCTCAATCAATTCTTCATTTTACAACAACCGCAAAACTGCATCAACCACCCATAATGCTCATTTCGACCACCCTACTCCTGCCTGTTCGACGATCCCACAACCGCCCCTTCAACGACTCGGCTTTAATTGTTATCAACGTCAATCCAAACCCTAATTTTAAAAATAAACGTTTTTTAAATAAAGAAAACATTAATTAAATCGATTAGAAGTATTCATTGACGTCAATTCAAACCCCTTCAACATTTACATCTGCTTGTATTCATTAACGTTTTTACTTCTTTATTTATTTACGAATCGTTTACTTTTGAGTTTAGATTGGAAGTATTAGAAGAACACAAATTCTTATTTCAGACGGAGGTATCCGTCTTAAGCTTAAGACGGATACCATTTTCTCTCACAAAATACCCATCAAGGGTGAGTGGAGAGCACATGGGGGGAGCCCACCTTGTCCCCTCTACCCATTTCCTCTCACAAAATACCCGTTGCAAGATCCGACCCGTCTTAAGCAAGACCTACTGTTAGAAGAATGTGACTAATAAACAAAATGACCAATAACACTTGTATATAACACAAATTCTCATTTGTGACGGACACTATCCGTCGCAAGCTTAAGACGGATACCATATTCTCTCACAAAATACCCATCAAGGGTGAGTGGAGAAGCACATGGGGGGTGCCCATCTTGTCCCCTCTACCCATTTCCTCTCACAAAATACCCGTCGCAAGATCCGATCCGTCGCAAGCAAGACCTACTGTGTATATAAACACAGTGCATTACACATTATTTTTACAGTACGTAAAATTATAATATTGCTTTTGTTATTCTTAATTGACAGAGTAGTTTAGTAATTCTATAATAAAAGTATTTAGAGTAAATTAAATTTACTCCCTTTTGAAATTTCATTCTTGTAAATTACTCCCTTTTAAAAATATTTCCTAAAATTACTCCCCTAAGTTACATTTCTTCCTAAAATCACTCCCTTAAATTACATTTTTTTTCACAAAATTGCTTCAAAGCTCTATTTTAAGTGATTTATTTCGTATGTTTTCGAAATTATTCCTTATGTGCCTTAGCTAATTTATATTTTGGGTATAAATATGCAGATAAATGGAGGGAGAGTTCAAAAACTTAGGATATAAATCACTTAAATTGAATTTTTGAAGCAGTTTTAGTAAATAAATAAATAAATTAAGAGAGTAATTTCAGCAAAAAAAAAAAATACAAAATGGAGTGATTTTAAAAATGTGGATTCTAAAATAGAGTAAAATCTAATTTACTCAAGTACTTCGTATTTATTAAATTCTTCAAAAGAAAAAGTAAAACGATAAAGGTGGGTTAAAAGATACGGCAAATTATATCCAGTAAGATACTCCCATAGGAGTTAATAAGGAAAAAAAATAAAAAATAAAAAATTAACTACCCAGTAAATGGTTAACTACCCAATACCTATTTCAGTTTCTTTTTCTTTTCCAAATTAGTTAATTATCAATTTTAAAATCCTATCAAATTCATTAAATTTATAGTTTTCATCTAGCCGTACTCAAATTATCACGGTTATTGTTCATAGTCATGAAATTAAACTACCAAATTCACTAAACTCAAAGTGAATATAATAGGGTTATAGAACGAACATGACATTAGATAACTCATATTCATCAAATTACACTATCATATTCACTGAACTCAAAATGAATATAATAGTGTCGTATGGTGAATACGACACTACATAATACATATTCATCAAATTACATTATCATATTCACTAAACTGGAAATGAATATAATAATATCGTACACTGAATATCATAAAACATAAGACATATTCATTAAATTACACTTTTATATTCACTAAACTCTAAGTGAATCTAATAGTGACATATAATGAATATTACACCAAATAACACATATTCATTGAACTAAATTACCATATTCACTACATATTCTGCGTCATCGTAATCGGCAATATTATCATCATCATCATCACCATATTCATCTTCATTTCCATCTTCATT
Source organism: Heliosperma pusillum (assembly GCA_022085475.1). Taxonomy (NCBI): domain Eukaryota; kingdom Viridiplantae; phylum Streptophyta; class Magnoliopsida; order Caryophyllales; family Caryophyllaceae; genus Heliosperma; species Heliosperma pusillum. The sequence continues at coordinate 36,484 of JAIUZE010045395.1, read as the reverse complement.
TCCATCTTCAATTTCATCTTCTAACACATCTTTTGCCGTGAATGTTGTATCTTTTCTCGCATTACAACGAATTTTGTGAGAGAAACGTAAATTCAATTCAATTAATTTTCACTATTTGATGATGTAGTATTAGTACAAACCTGATTAGACGATAAAAGACGGTCACAGTGCTATAATTGTGGGCTATTTGTGAATATAGGAAGAACGAAGAAGATGAGGAAGAAAATGGGGTTTGTGTTTGGTTGGTAACTGTATTTGAAGAAGTTAAGGAGACTAGAGAGTCAAGTGAGGAGTGGGGTGTAATTTTTGGAATGTTGTTATTATTTTCTTTTTTTTTAAATAAAAAAAATGAATAAGGAGTATGTAGTAGTATACTGCTAGGAGTATAGTCTAAGAATTGAAAGGATACCACCCAGATCACACATCACGCATTTACATGGCCACGTCATGATATGCAATGACTTGATTTGCAGTAGGTCTTGCTTGCGACTGATTGGATCTTGCGACGGATATTTTGTGAGAGGAATGGGTAGAGGGGACAAGGTGGGCACCCCCCATGTGCTTCTCCACTCACCTTTGATGGATATTTTGTGAGAGAATATGGTATCCGTCTTAAGCTTGCGACGGATAATGTCCGTCACAAATGAGAATTTGTGCTTGATTTGGTTGATTGTAAAATAAATATCTGTATAACCATGGTTACCAACCTAACCATAGTGTCATTGATCTAAACCCGAGTTTAGTCTTTTAAAATCATAACTTGTTAGTCTTCTTCTTCTTCTTCTTACTTCATCTGTTTTCTTCATTAATTCTCAAACAAAAAACAACACACAACCTCCAAAAAAATGGCGGGAAACAAGAGAAGAGTTCGTTTACCTTGCGAAAATCGCGAAAATTGCAGAACGATACGATGAAATGGTACATTACATGCATTCCGTCATCAAAATTTCAGGAGGTGAACTAAGTGAGGAGGAGCGAGACTGAGAGCTTGTGAAAATTGCTTACAACAATGTCGTCGGATCGCGTAAAGCTACACGGCAAGTACTTTCAGCTGCGGAGGAAAAGGAAGTAGCGAACAAGAGCCTCGTCCGTGAGTACATTGGAATTGTCGAGGCGGATATTGGTGTTATCTGCGGAGTTTTGATCAAAATGTTTGAAGAATGTTCACTTCTAACTGAAGAATTGAAGGAAGAGTATTGGTCGAATTTGCCTGAATTTCAGGTAGTTTACTAATTTTGAATTATTGTTCAAAGTTTTGATGATATTTATTAAGACTAGTTGTTGTATGGCGCGCTTCGCGCGCCATACCCCAAGATACTTATACCAGCATAGTTTGATTCTAAGTGTAGCGAGATCATGAAAGTCGGTACAAAAGGCAAGTGCAACTGAGACCATTTTTTTTCCTTTACGACTGTCTCTAAAGGGTCTAAACACAACCTTGGGGTCATAATCCTTTCTTTAGTAATGTTATTTGAGTAAAAGCAAAAGAAAGTCTGAGACTTTTATCATGGTTTGAAAAAAATTCTAGTTTTGGCATTCAATATCAATAACTACAACTGAATGTGCACATGTCCTACTGCCAGTAAGAGATAACAAACGAAAGAGTAATAGCTCTTTTCCATCATTTGTTGTAAAAACGTGAAATGAGAAGAACAAAAAGCTCACTCTTTTCCTAATTTGACATATAACATATTCCTAAATATGAGGTTTGGTGTCCCAATCTTCGCATATGGTTTGATAAACAAAGGTACAAGTCAACAATAGATCTAATTAGTCTCATGCGCGAGCACACACACACTTGGTGAAGCTAACATATAATGACCTCCCTTACGCCCTTTTCTCGTGAGCATTTGCTACAAGTAGCAACATAATGACCTCTATCCTACTCTAATGCAACTTCCAGTGATAACATTATCTCCCTCCTTACCTCAGTGCCTAAAAGACAATGTCTCCCTACATGTCTGACAGGTAGTCTCTAGCGCTCCACAAAAATTATACTCTCTCCCTCGTGCCTACAAGGCAGTCATTGACGCTCAATAAAAAAGGACGTTTACTATTGGAATCTTATTTTTTTAATAGCATAATGACCCCGCCCTTGCACCCTTTCTCATGAGCATTTGGTACAACAACACAATGACCTTTATCTTTCTCCCCCTCATGTGTATTTTTTTAAAAAAAACAACGTAAAGACCTATGCCTTTACCCCCCTTTGTCACTCTTGATCTAGAAAAGTAGACTGAGATTGTCATACAATAAATGAATCTTTGCCAAAGTACTACTACTACAAAAGTTGGAGCTATTTCACACGCGTTAAAGGTAAATTTAATATGCAAAGGTAAGAGATATATTAAACTTTCTTAAACTTCAAGAAATATCGTGCTACCTTAACAGATTACTCTAGGTTCTGAGAACAAAGAGATCCTAGACATGCTTACTTGGACCAACAACCACAATACGCCCGTTCTTTAAGGAACAATTCGTGATTGTTGGGAGCAATGCAGTTCTCTAAGCATATGTCACACTAACACATCATATTATCTCATGTACATCAACACATGAGTCGAGTGAAGAGTATAAAACTTGGACACCATTATTTTGAACCAGAACATGAGAATTTTCCATTAACCAATCCTCGGAACACGTCCGTTTCACTTTCCAATAACACCTTACAATAGAACGAAAAAAAATAAATTGAGGGGAAACAAAAACAAAACGAAGGACAATTGTTTAGCTAAACAACCCTCGCTTTGAATGAAACCCAAATAACACCTTACAATAGACACTATTTATTTTCATATATGTAGAACTGTAGAATGTCATGTGTTCAGTTGGTTTCCTTGTACATATATCTGCTTTACCTTATCTAGATAGCTTTTAAACAATCACAGCACCACCGGCAACATGTGAGATCATATTAACTATGGTTAAAAAAGGTGAGAAGAAAGGAGATAATGTGGGTTTCCTAACCGCCTTATAAAGAAGTAAATGTCGTCTTCAATTATTTCACCATTTGAGTGCTGCGTTTTGAGCTCCTTCGGCTTTCAGCACAACTTTTTTATCTCCCTCATTTATTCAATTGTTCCCTACCTTATCCCCCTCCTCATTCTCTATCCCTTTTCCCTTTCGTTTTCTTTCCTCAAAAAGACGTACACTTTCACCTTTTCTCTTCGATAGATCAACAATGACCATTTTCTATCTTACCTAGCTTCTTCCATTATACACACACCTCATGAAGACCTTCTCATATACCTTAGCGAATATCCATACAAACTCCAGCAATGTACCAGCAACATAGCCAACAATGAAACCCAAACTGATACATTAAAACATCATATGGAAACAAATGAGTCAAAACTTGTATACATTTAACATTAGAATTTGAAAGGAAGATAAGGAGTAAAAAAGACGTGTAATTACGAGAAGTAAAAAAGAGTAACTAATTCCAGTACACTTTTGAGTAGAGAGTACTTGAAAGTGCTATTTGAAAATGAAATCTTAATCGGATGTTTATACGTCATGTCCATTCAATGCCTCCAAGCTTCAAAATTTTCAGATTACGATATTTTTTATCCCATGAAAAAGGAGCAAGAGAAACAGCCAGCAGGACGAAAACTGCATGCAAAGAGATGTTAAAGAAGAGAGGCTCAAACTCATGCTCATTAGAACTGTGGTAGTCTCTTTGTTCTCTTGAATCAATGCATTACATGCCTTTAGAGGCCTAAACTACAAACCATATATTTTTGTCGCTAAGTAGTAAACTTATATATGTCAATTCATTCACAATGTTGACATTGATGATTATGGCAGGCGGAGATTGAATTTCGTACGGACTAACGGTTAAATTCTTAACAACTTAAAGAGGCGGGATCAATGAATTAGTATCAATTTTGAATAAATTTATTAAATTAGGTTACAATAAATGTACTTAATCTTCTCTCATTTATCCTTTTTTTTACACAAGACGTGCATCAGTTGAAAGGTGACATAACAAGACCTGTATTTTATCAAAGTGTATTTTATCAAAGTGCTACCAATTCTTGGTTGTTAACAACCTTTGGTTTCGATAACATAATATAATGGTGATAAAGTTTTGATTTTCTTAAAAGTTTTTCATTTCACTCGGCTCCTACTTTGCATTATACATTTAAGCTAACTTAGCCGTGAAGACTATTTGAGTACATTTATGATTTAAATGGTCAGCTTACGAGCAAGCATGGGTCAACCTGCTCATAAATGTCTTACGGAGTCAAGATTTACTATGATGGTGTATGGCTATTGTGCAAAGTATCCACCCAAACAAATTTGGGAATCAAACTATCATGGTAGTCATGGACCATCAAGAACGAACCATAACTTTAAAGCTAGCAATCATTTTTAAAAAAATGAACAGGCAAGCCTTACTAAGGGGAAAAAATGGAAATGTCAAGAGATACAAGGCTACAAAAATGGAGGGTGCACAACTACGGGAGAACATACAAGTCTAAACTAAGAACAAGACGGGTGAAAAATAAACGTGTTTCTCAACATGACCTCAAATAAACGTTTTTTTTTGTGGGGGGGGGGGTGGAAGGGTTAAACCACTGCTAATATGATATTCATGTCCTTGAGGTGTAGCACACCCTTCCTCATTTAGAACTGCTATTGGCCATAATTCATTAGCAATTTTCTTCTGAACAGCCAAATATTTATCACGATGCAAACCGCATATGATTTCTGAGCTAACCACCCTAGAATAGTTTACATCTTTTACACGAAACTCGTAGATGGTCTGTGCATAGCTAATAGCTTTCTTAGCCAAACTGTGGCGAGCAAGATTCAGTGTCGGAGATGTTTCTCCGATAAAGTAGGATACTCTACCAAAAGCTTTTTTGGGCCACTTAATGACGAATGTCGAAATATGGTTGCCATTAGCCATCACCATATCCTCCACTTCAGCTACATCTATCTCGAAAGCTGCTACAATTTGAGCCCAAATCCCCCAAAAGTCTATATTGACTGTTCTAGGAGTGCAGGTAACCGGAGATGCACTGGAGCAGTCACCACTTATCCTCTCAACAAATTCCAGTGCTGCCCTCTTTTTTCGGTAGAATTTCGAACATGATTTAGATGTCAAGTATCTTTCTAAGTTAACATCATCCACAATCACTTTGTTCTGTTGGACCACGTACTCAACTGCCCTGTGAGCAGCTTCTTCTTCAGAGTCAGCCACTGATTTTCTCACAGAGCCCGGAAAAGAATAGGAGGCAGGTCCATTGCTCTTCATAAGTAACACATAAGCAAGACTTTGTACCAGGGTTGACTGGTTGTATATTGGCTCCACCCATCCCATCTCTTTGGCGATATCAGACAAAAGAGAGCGGTATGAGATCATGAAAGTCTGTTTCTTGCTCCCCATCTTACGTTCAACCTGAAAATCGCAGCAATCAAGGTCCTGTAAAAAACCACCCATATCTCCAAAATGATGCAAGTCATTCTAATCGGGTGAATTGTGCACTTGCAGCACACCCAATTAGGTCCCCTTATAAAAGACTTGTTCATTCTAAAGATGCCAATTGGCTCCACCAAAAGGGACCTTTCCTCAATCATTAATAAGACATTATCTGCACCGTACCACAACTCTAAAAATGCATGGAACTGTCATATGGCTTGATTCTCGAACCCCTCTTTACTCACAGACTTCCACTTTCATGTGAATCTCAATCCTCCTAAAACCTGAAAACTTATCCGAGGTTCCTTTACAAACACCTTCAGATCGCCACTAACCGGCACATAATACACACAACCCCGTACGTATATCCCAAATGTTAATACCCATAACAGAGACACTTCTAGGTTTCCAAAAACTAAAATGGCTATCATCCATTTCCAAACAAATAAACGATTAAAGCCACCCATGTCACCAGCTAAATTGATATGTCTTCCACCAAAATGTACACGTAATTACTTCAGTCATTCTATTTAACTTCATACACTTTCGTTAGTCCTATTTAGATTTTTACGTTTTTTTATTTCTTTCAAGATAAATATATATGTACAAGGTGTTTGAGGACCGACTATTGGAAACAAACAAAATGAAAATTAATCTCTCTCAAGACGAATATATCCAGCTTAACATCATAACGGGTCAAATATCTTCCCATTTATGCATCTAAGACAATTGCATTCATCTTTACAGCATGCATTATGCTTTTGTCTTATTAATACTACTTGACCGCTCTTAAGCAAAAGTCCACACATACAAATAACTTTTAAGATTGGTCACAAACACACCACTCCTGCTAATTCATGCTACTAATTAAATACAAATCAAAGTAAGTGGGAAAGAGTAGTTTTTCAGACTTGGTAATATGTTCTACTTCCCTATTTACTTATATATATGGCATAAACTTTAAGGCCTCTTAAGAGATATGTAGTTGATAACAGATTTGGGTGCCTTTCATACGCAAACAAGCTAATGCTAACAGAGCAGGAAAGGCACACAATATCTTCTAAACAATGGAAAATTTACCAACTATAATCGAGCAAAGATGAATGCAAAAACTTTACGCAACAAAGGCAAAGGCACCTTTTGAACGCAAATTAGTTGCAAGAGTGCATTTCTATTTAACTTCATACACTTTCGTCTTGCCTATTTTTTTTTTCAGGCCTAAATCTATTTCAGATTAGCAGTGTATTGGTGGGTTTTAGATAAATTATCTATTAAAGCAATTTAATTGCAAATCATCCTAGATTGTACCCAGTTTTGTGTATCTTTAGTATTAACCATTTGATATTAACCTTACAACATGAATTTTCTCCTTTTTTAGTGGCCATGCATGCCAAATTTTGATCATGTTTTTGCACCAAGTTTTAAAGAAAGTGAGAAAGTGAATGTTCATGTACTTAATCGTGATGCTGGTTGTGTTTTTTTGCCCTTAGAAAGCAATATGTGTTCATATGTTCGTTTTGGGGTGTAACTTTACCTATTAATTTATGGACAAAACACCATCTCAAAATGTGTTGTCTACTGTTTTGTTTATACAACTAATATTTGTGTGTGTGTGTATGTTATGTTAAACTAAAAATCAAACAAGAACATAACAAGTATAAGCCACAGACAATTATCACATCAATAAACCAAAAAAAAAAAGATTACCTTCCCAACAGATGGCCGCCACCTTTATACTTGTGGAGATCCCTGCATTAACAAAAGAATGTCATCAACAACTTTAATAACCTCACAACAAATTCTAGTACCCAAACAATGACTATTTAGTAAATAGATGAGGAAGAATGTCTGACTTTGCAAAGTTTTAAAGTCTTCAGACTGTTGTTCTCACTTGGCAGTGTGTAATATATATATACATATGAATATGTGATATATTTTAGCTTTACCCAAAAGGTAACAACCCTCACAAAAGCAATCACATTAAGCCTTACCATAAGAAGGACAGTAAGCCTTACCATTTACTGTTAAATGAAAGTCCCAATACCATTACCTTACCTCACCTCATTCCACTGACATCACCCCACCGCATCCCTTTCCCCTATTTTTCCTAAATAGAAAACCACATGTCTTTGTCCACCCTTTATCATGTGTTGTTCTAATAATAAGCCAATATACCCATTGTTTAGAATTAAAACACAGCACCAATTCACCATAATTCTTCTAGTAATTTAAGTGTGGGTTTATTCAATGATAGAAATAGCCCAGATCAGCTCATATAACACCATTTTCACATCCGTAACACTTATAAATTATGCAACCGTCACAACTGAACATGCCTAAATATGATTAGTGTAAATATAAGCTATGATATATAACTTAACATTTGCTTCTTTGTAACACAGCCAATCGATAACCCTAGAAATAGAAGCGAACTCCATAATCTGCCTATGTTTCATATGGCAACTTCTGTGCATTTCTCTAATCCGCCTACTATTGTTTTAACTTTTTTTTGTCAATTTGCTTCTTGAAATCAACAAATTTTACTCCAATTAATTGTACCTCTCTAAATAGCTTCAAGCCATCCTAAAATTGGCTAGACTCGGAATAAGACCATAGAAATAGAAGCGGAGTTCAAAATATCATAATAATTAATGACAAATTACACACCAAATTGAAGCCCAAATTGGGCATTAAAACAGTTAGATTGCCTAGACCCGGAATAAGACCATAGACATAGAAGCCAAGTTCATAACCTCATAATTAATGACAGATTACGCACCGAATTAAAGCCGGTAATTGAAGCCCAAATCTGGCCATTCAAACAGCTGCGAATCCCGGCAATTCAAGAATCTTCAATCAAACGTGGAGTTTTAAATCAAGAGCATAGATAAGCAATATCAGTACATGATTATTTAATAGATAAGCAAATGATTCAAAGTAAACCACCTATATTAATCAATCAACAAAGATATTAAGATATACTTTGTAGTTTGTACCTTGTTATTTTCACTAACACCACCACATATGACAGACAAGAAGCCGAAATATGTCATAAAGAGAGCCAAAAACCTCTTATTTAACTCCATCTCACAAAAATTCGTGAAACCTCAATTTCACCTGCAAAGCATAAATATCACAAATTAAATGTATGATCTAGAAATGAAACAGCCTAGATGATGAGACCATGATTACAAAGGTCATCTAACTTGCCAGATGTAGCAAAGGCATCATCAATTCAGGGTAAGAAATACAAAAGCATTATCTAGAACTGCAATAAGCAAATGCTCTCTCACAGTAAATGTTAACCTTTTATTAAAGTGGAACCCTAACAATCATAATCAAATAAATTGTAAGAACTTGATATATATTGATCTAAAAACACACAAAACCCTCTCAAATAAACATAATCAAAGCAAAAATCAATGGGATTGAAACCGAGTCAAAGACGACTTGCTCCATATCTTCGTCTGGCATTTTTTGGTGATGTTCCGATTCGTCTAACATTGTTTGGAGACATTAGTTTCAGGAGAAAGGGGAGATTTGATTAATAAAGGAGAAAGATAAGAAGGGAAGCATAATTAAGAGAGTAAAAGGAGAAAGATAGGGCACAAATCCAAAAGGGGGAGGAGATATGTAATTAGGTATGAGTTATGACTATGAGGGATCAAAACGCAGTGTACAAGTCAAAGAAACCCAAAAACGCAACATGCTACTACTGTTCATATGAACAGTGCAAAGCCTTAGCCACATTTATATTAAGGTGAATAGATTTAGGAATGTTGTTGTAGGTGAAATCGCCTTAATTAGTTACGTATTGATGTTACTTAATTGATTAATCAAATCAAATCATCAATTTCATTCGATTATACGATTTGTACTCCGTATATAACCTGTGATTGTTTGATATAATTAACGTGATTTATCGCTGTTAATTTGATTAGCAACATATTCCTCACATATTGATGTTATTACTTAATTGATTAATCAAATAGAATCATCAATTTCATTCGATTATACGACTCGCACTCCGTATATAACTTGTGATTGTTTGGAATGAGGTGATATATCGCTGTTAATTTGATTAGCAACATATTCCTCACACATTGATATGATGTTGTTATGTAATTTGATTAATTATTTAATATTGTCAATTTCGTTCCGGTTTAGGTTTAGTATTTGGCATATAACTTGTGAATTGTGATTGTTTGAAATCAGGTGATTTAATTGATAAATCACTTAGCATTATCAATTTCGCTCCATTTAATGTTTTGTAGGGCGCATATAACTTGTGATTATTTGAAATCAGGTGGTTTAATAACTGTTAGCAATTGGATTTGCAACTCATTAGTCACGTAACGTCGTAACGATGTTATTTAATTGATTAGCAACATATTCCTCACATATTGATACGATGTTATGTAACTTGATTAATTATTTAGTATTGTCAATTTAATTCCAGTTTCTGTTTTGTATTCTGAATATATATATAACTTGTAAGGGTTTGAAATCAGGTGGTTTAACAACTGTTAATTTGATTAGCAACTGATTCGTCATGTAATGATGTGATTTAATCGATTAATCAGTTAGCATTATCACTCGATTTTATGTTTTGTAGGCCGCATATATCTTGTGATTGTTTGAAATCAGGTGGTTTAATAACTGTTAGTAATTGGATTAGCAACCGATTAGTCACGTAACGTCGTAACGATGTTATTTAATTGATTAATCACGAGTACTAGTATTATCAATTTCATTCCATTATAGGTTTTGTACTCCGTATATAACCTGTGATTGCTTGGAATCAGTTGATTTATAGTCAAATATTGGGTTATTTAATTGATTAATCACTTTGTATTATCAATTTCGTTCCATTATAGATTCTGTACTAAGTATATAACCTGTGATTCTTTGGAATCAGGTGATTTATGGCTGTTAATTTGATTAGCAAAATATTCCTAACATAATGATATTCAATTGATTAATCACTTGTACTAGGTATATATATAACCTGTGATTGTTTCATTTCCATTAATTAGGGTTTGTCGCTCGATAACATGACGAGAGAGCAGTAGTCGTTCATTGCGAAGCTGGCTGAAAAAACAAAGAGGTACAAGGACATGTCGTCGACTCGTCGTTCATGGAGAAATTGCTGCTGGAAACTAGGGCAGAGCATGGATCGGATATCCGATCCGAATCCAATTTTCGGATCGGATATCCGATCCGAAAAAACAAAATTTCATTATCCATGATCTGATCCGAAAGTGTCGGATATCCGAAATTTAATATCCGAAAAAATCGGATCGGTTATCCGATATCCAAGAACTGATCCGAAAAATCCAAAATTTCATTACCATACCCCAAAATCAAACTTCACTTCGTTCATTAGCAAACTTGTGAAACACAAAAAATCAAAATTAATACATTCAATAGACAAATAAGAAAGAAACTCTATCAAATTTTATCTTACATAAAATTAGGACTCTAAGATTATAATTTTAATATACAAAATTAGGGGAAAATTACAAAAAGATCATAATTACATTTGCGTGCTGACAACTCCGGTGGTGTTTGTTGCATCGTTGTCGGTGCTGCTTGTGGTGACAGAGAGAAGACGTGGAAGAGTGAATCAGAAGGAGTTTAGGGGAAAATGTAGCGGTGATAAATGGTTGACGGTAGCGGCGATGGGCGAGTCAAGTAGTGGTTTCGGCGTAGTGTGAAGCGGTGGTTGCGCCGTCATGTGTTGTGATGCGTCGTCGTGAGTGTAATGTTGGTTGTGTTCTCTGACTTTAGATGGTAGATTGAGTAATGGAGGATTGGAGGGAGTGTTTAAGTTGATGCAGTAGAAAACAAATGAAGGGGAGAGTTCAAAGTTGTATATATGACGGTGGACTGGTGGAGTAGTCTTGTTTAGGGTTTGTTTTTGGGAGTAATTTGGGCCAACTTACATTAAAAAGTATCTTAGGCCCATTCCATGAAAATGAAAAAAAATTCTAAATTTTGGATCGGATACGGATATCCGAAATTTTGAGAACCGATATCCGTATCCGATCCGATATCCGAATATTTCGGATCGGATACCCGATCCGAAACCTATTTTCGGATCGGATATCCAACTTTTCGGATCGGATTCGAATCAGATATCGGATCAGTTCGGATAATCGGATTTTTTGCTCAGCCCTACTGGAAACCACTGCAACTGACAGTGTACTAACTGAGATAGAGCTGAAACTCCTCTCCGTCCCTTACCTGCACAACATCAGGTCACTTAGTTCATTAAGTAGCCTTCTATCACAAACTGAGCAGGATCTAGACAAATTAAGGGCCATGATGAGCATTTCTATCACAAACTGAGCTGTAAATGTCTAACCATTACAAGCTATTCAGACATCCTAAGACGTTACGTTATCATGCCACGGGCCAACTTGGAATTGTCTCAAACTTGGAGCTGGATGAGATGGCCTTTGTGATAGCAAGTGCATTTGAAGCCGGTTTCTCTCCTGAGAAGCTTGTGTTCATTTAGTGGCGTTAACGTCAATGCTACTTCGTATATGATGATACATTAATACTAATTCTCATAGGAGTATACTTTTGGTGTGCTGCTATTTCAAGCTAAAAGCTCTACTGCGTATACATACGGTTGAGTATGTTTTTGATGTGCTACTTTTGTGCGTGGTTTTATGAAAATGCCACTTTTATAGAGTACAAAAAGTTACTCCCTTAATGGAGGGACTATTACACTATATTTTCCCATTTCTATCCATTTCCATCTCCAACCCCTGTCACTTCCCTCCACTTTTTAGTTCATTTAAGCTCTATTACTCCCGTAATAATTACTCGTGCTTTGTCCTCTTTTCCTATAAAGTCCTAACAACACCTACTCTGTTTCTCTTAACATCAATTTCTTTAATCAACTGCTATCATTTTTCAAAAAACAAGAGTTTTTGTACTCTATAAAAGTGGCATTTTCATAAAACCACGCACAGAAGTAGCACATCAAAAACATACTCAACCGTATGTATACGCAGTAGAGCTTTTAGCTTGAAATAGCAGCACACCAAAAGTATACTCCTATGAGAATTAGTATTAATGTATCATCATATACGAAGTAGCATTGACGTTAACGCCACTAAATGAACACAAGCTTCTCAGGAGAGAAACCGGCTTCAAATGCACTTGCTATCACAAAGGCCATCTCATCCAGCTCCAAGTTTGAGACAATTCCAAGTTGCCCCGTGGCATGATAACGTAACGTCTTAGGATGTCTGAATAGCTTGTAATAGTTACCTACCTCCCCCTCAAGTAATGCATTACCTCCTCTTTCCACCCTCCACAACCACCATAAAACACCAATCTCCTCCAATTTCTTCTTGTTTTAGCTCTCATTACTCCCTTAATAATTACTCCCATCCCAAGCAAGTCGTATGAGTCATCCATTATAAGTAAGCAGACGCTAAAAAAGAGGCTATTGTAGATTTGTCATTTGTAGCTGAGAACTGACAACAGTATGTACTGATTTCACAAACTAATATTTCAAGAGGTTTCTCGATTTAAGTTTACTGATCAGTGATCACCAAGCATGTTTCTAGCCTTAAAAAACCGCCAACGTTTTGATTTAATGTGGGTGTTTTGACATCTTGCTGAAGTTTGATTATGTTGACAGGAATGATACCTAACTATTGAACTTGGAGAATGATAACTTGGATGATGCACATGAACTGATAGACACTGCAATTTCGACTTCTTTAAAGGAAAGCAAACCGGTGAATTTAGAAGTTAGAAGCACCAATTTGATGTTTCTACTTCTAGTGGTAATTATTACCTTGCTTTTTAAAAGTAGTTTTAAACATGCTAAAAAATAGTATTTGGCCTAATTTTTACTTTTCCATTTTCAAAAACACTTATAAAATTAGGTCAAACAGCATCTAAACATATATGACTGAAAGTAATTCTTTAATGTCAAAATGGAGAGTACGAACAACCAATCTTAAATCTAAAAGAAGATAAAAAAAGGAAACATGATATGAAAATAGTCTCAAGACATTTTATTATAAGAGAACCGAGGACAAACTAGTTGCGGGGAAAATGAAGAAAAGAAAATTACTCATTTTATATTCATGGATTTTTAGGACCGTCTCATTCATTTACCTACATACAAAACATAGATAAACAAATGATTGAAACGGAGAAAATATATAATTCAGCAAGCTTACTCGTTCAGACTTGCTAGCGAGTAAAAACGAGGAGGGAAGAATGGCAAATCATAGATGAGCCAAAGCACAACAAAATTAAACAATATACCTACATAACACACACAAGCGCCGCGGCCTTTAAATTCTACTGAAAAAATGTTGACAATGATGTAAAGATGTAGAAAGGAACAAGCTAAAAACCATTAAAAAGAAAATACGTAACGTAAAAGATAAATTTGAGACACTACATAACTTAAAGGCAAAATCTCAATCTTGACCTTTTTTTAAAAAAAAAATTGTCACATATGACCATATAAATGGTCACATAAGCCCACCTCGGATGAAAGACTAATTGAGACACAACGTTAAAGAACACATATATCTATCAACCAACATATTATAAAACACTGTACTAGTTTGAGGCCAATTACTAGAACACAAAAGCAGAATGCATAGGGAGAACGCATTTGTTATAAACACTTGAAATAACGTAAGTTCAAAGCCGAATTAACTAAAACTCTAATAAGCGGCAATTCACTAAAATTACCTAATCCGCCAACATCTAAAATCCCTAATGATCAATTGTCCAAAATTACAGCTCAAATTCTCTTTCTATTTATTTTATTTCCACACGTTTAATTAAAATATTGAAAAAACGGGAGTAATCTTATCGCATTACATGACACTTTTGGGGTGTTCATAGTACATTGTGTACTAAACGCAGTACGCCTTTTCCCTAATATGAAGTTCCAATGATGTTGCCGAATAATTCACTGTCACTACGGTCTTCATTGTTCTTGATCCTCGTCTCTGACGAGTAAAACTATGATATGAACACTTAAGCATTGAGATCCTGTCCGACTATCTCCACTTTCCAGGCAGTGCTATATATTCACAGAGATGTAAATCATCTAACTAGGGGAGATAACAAGCCGAGCACGAGCTTGGCCTTGCTCGGCTTGTGCTCATGAAATCAATCGCAAACAGCAAATCAGGTTTACATTTACATTATGTGGTTTAGGCCAAATAAGATGGACCACTCAATCACTATTCACTCCCACCCGCCAACCAAAAATCCTGCCATTAACCCGCCCCCACCCCGGACCCCTAACTAGCGGTTGGGATAATTCTCCCCAAATCACAAATACATAAGACCGCTTATTGTAAATAAGTGAAAAAAAACAAAAGACACAAAAAAGAGGCAGAACGTTTTTTGTGTGTTGGTCATGTTATAGAACTTTTTTCTTAAGTAGGCGTTGACCCATACTTATTTACAAAAGTAGGGTTCTTTGAAACTTATTTACAAAAAATGGGTCCACGTCAGCAAATTTTTTTTTTTTATGTCCGTTTACTCAGTCGCTGAACCATTCAGCAACTGAAGTCTTTGGTGAAATTTTTTTTTGACCTCAAATATCAGACCTTTGGCAGAAGATCTGCCATTTTGCTGAAATACACAGTCGCTGAATGGTTCAGCGACTGAGTTCTTTGATTATTTTTTTTAACCTCAATTATCAGACTCTTGGCAGAAGATTTCCCATTTTGCTCAAGTACTCAGTCGCTGAATGGTTCAGCGACTGAGTTCTTTGATTATTTTTTTTAAACCTCAATCATCAGACTCTTCGCAGAAGATTTCCCATTTTGCTCAAGTACTCAGTCGCTGAATGGTTCAGCGACTGAGTTCTTTGATTTTTTTTTTTTAACCTCAATAATCACAATATTTCCCAAAACATTTTCCATACCTGTTTCTACCTACAACCGTCCATACCCATTTTTCAAGAAACACATAAATTTGATATAAAAGGAGCTTAAAATTCTTACACTTAATCCAATACATAACATTAAGTTTTCTTAAAACATAACCATCTAACCAACACATATTTGAAATCTAATACATATTTTCTAGTTGCGTTTTTTCCCCTTCTTGCGTGTTCTTTGAGATGACTCCGCTTCTTCACTTTCTTGAGTCATGCGAGGTTGCCTATGTGCAAGGTGACGGAAGTCATATCTTGGTGGACTAGGAGGCGTTGGCTCTTGGTAGTTGATCAGATGTCCTTGTCCCGTATTTACGAGCGAATTGAGAGACATGTTGCGCATCTTCTCTATCATAGCATATTGAGCCAAAGGGATGTTATCGGGCATGTTTGAAATCATTTGCTCAGTTGTGTTGTAGGTAACCATGTTTGCTTGAGTCTGAATCAATTTATTATACTTGTACATTAAGTATAAATTCTATATTAGAAAGAATGAATTAAACAATTTGTAATTTTGTATATAAATAAGCAAACAAATACTTACTAGTATTTGGAAGTCCGCCGCGGTTGGGTAATAGTAGTGATGATCCTCATAGTCATCGTTCACATTTTGGCCTAGAGGCGTAATGATGCGACGGGTAATAGCATTATACCACTCAAAGTACTCTTCCTCAAAACTCATCAAACCACAAAAAGGAAGCCACGGCTCCACTATTTTTGACATTCGGTTTTCCCATTTAGCAATCGACTCTTGATGCATAGTCTCATAGTTAGTCGACCAGTCGCCCTTTCTACTAATATCATGCAATCTGGTGCAAGTGCTACCCATTTCAGGGATCTTTTGTTGCCACCCGAATTGTCGAGTACATCTATTTGGGAAATGCCACTCAACCATTTCAAAGCAAATAAGCGGAGCAATAACGGTCCATTCGGCTTGGTCTTGGACACATGTTGGGGAGAGGTGTTGTACCACACTTGGTGTGTATGGTTGCCATACGAATTGCAATTCCACCATCTTGTCTAAGAGGTCCCTAATGACTACCAACCCGAGTCTATGATCTTTAAATCCCCGTTGCACTCTTAGCCATTTACATGCCAAAGGATCTACCTCAGTCAATACTTGACTCCCAAGGGGATATGCTACCCCAGCCTGTCGAGGTACACGGGACCTAACTATGTCTGGGCGTCCAATTGACACTCTTTCCCAACTCCATAATTGCAATAATAGTAAAGGGCCGGCTATTTCAATACAATCAACTTTAGTGGCTTTACACAAATTTCGGTAAAGGCATGCCAAGACCCCTCTTCCCCAACTAATGTCGTCTATTTGATCCAAATTCTCCAAAAGGGGTAAATAAATTAAACTCGCGGTATTACCGGTTTTATCCGGAAACAAGAGAGCCCCAAACAAATAAAGCAAATAAGCTCTTACGCGGCAATGCAATTGATATTGAGAATTAATGTTTGCCACGTTTTGAAAATTGTCATGAAGCCAAGTAAGTTTTAATTTTGACCCTTTTAAAGCAACAGTTGACGGTGTTGCTCCTAGCAGACGCACACATAAATTTCGCCACCCCCCTAACTTGAACCCGTTACTGGTCTCCCACTTATTCTAAGGCCCAAAAGCATGGCCACATCTTGAAGGGTGACAGTTGCCTCACCAAAAGGCAAATGAAAGGTGTGAGTCTCTTGTCTCCACCTTTCTACCAAAGCCGTGATCAAATCAGCATCCAATGGGACATAACAAAGTCGAGTAATACCTCGGAATTGGGTGTTGTTTACATATGTAAGAACCGCCTCAGGAACTTCAAATGCTTTCAAAGCTTTCATGTGGCCACGTAAGGTGAGAGGTTCGAGTTCTACTCCTTGCCAAATCGCCTCACTACGGTGAGTCGATTGGAGATGAAGAATTCTTCCATCATCGGGTCCGGGATCCATCTGAAAAGAAAATTACATTAGGAAGTTGAAAATGTATAGAAGAAATAAATATATATAGAAAATTATATATAGAAGAAATAAATTAAAACTACATAATTGAAAATGTATAAGAAATAAAACAAAAACAAAATAAATATAAAATAGAAGTCATACATAATTATATTGAAATGGTTGGTTACAAAAGTAATTGACTACATAATTGAAATTGAAACTACAAACAAGAATTACAAATTACATAGTAAATTCAATAGTTTGTGATGAGCTAGCTTTTGAAGGACAACTACGTTTATTATGACCTGCTACACGACATAAACTACATGAGGAAGTTGCTCGTTGATCCATTTCATTGTGGATTCTTTTCGACTTTGGACGACCTTTTACTCTTTTCATGTAATCATTTGGAGTCAGTTTTGGTCTCACCCATGACATCCAATATGACTTATCCGAAACCGGGTGGAAACTTGAGCGATATGAGCCATGGTACTCTCCACATGAGTAGAATGGATCAACATATTGATCGGAACTTATACTGTTAGCTCGACAAACTGCCATTACATGAGAACATGGTATATGATAGATTTGCCATTTGTTGCATGTGCAAGTTCTATCTGAAAGAATGACTGTGTGACCATGATTACCTTCACTCCCAAGTCTATTCCCTCTTCCCGTGACAACCTCATATAGACCTCTTCGTGCATCATAACAAGTAACTTTGTGATGAGCCGCCCGTTTCACATTTTCAGCAAGCTTTTCAGTCACTTTCTCCGACCACATACATCCCTCTAACAACCTTTTGTTAGCATCCTCACGGTGCTTTACAAAATACGAGTTGATCCTAAAAAATGTTGCCTTAACAAGTGCGGTGATAGGTAAAAAACGAACACGTTTAAGAACACCATTAAAACATTCCGAATTGTTGGTTGTTTTGATGCCATAACGGTGTCCACCATCATGACACAAGGACCATTTGCTAAGTGGGATACTTTCCAAAAGTACCTTTGCACTTGGGTTAAGACTACCAATTTTTTGCATGCCTTTGTTAAACCTTTTACGTTGTGCCGCGCATGCCGTTGAAAGGAACGCAAGCTTCAATTCATTACTTTTGAACTTTGTGTTTATGTTTGATGCTTGATGTCGGCTACAAAATCTATGGAACGCTTGTGGTTCGGTCCATCCACCACCCACTTTATTCATTGCCGTCATGATACCTACATGACGATCCGATATAACGCAAATTCCCTCTCGTTGTGTGATATGTTTCCTTATGCAATCCATAAACCACCCCAAGTATCGATACTCTCACAATCAACTATAGCAAAAGCTAAAGGATAAATTTGATCATTGGCATCCACCCCAATTGCAATCAAAAGAACTCCTCTATACTTACCATACAAATGAGTTCCGTCTACGGTAAGAATTGGTCTACAATGTTCAAAACCCCTAATTGAAGGCCCAAATGCCCAAAATACACGATCAAAAACATGAACATTAGAAGGACCCCCAACTTTGTGTACAAATTTTACAACGGTACCAGGGTTTGTGGTTTTCAATGCTTGGAAGTAACGGGGAAGTAGAGCATAAGATCTTTTCCAATCACCATACAAATCCGCCATAGCTTTTTGTTTAGCATGCCATGTTTTCATGTAGCTAGGTTCGAAGTTGAATTGAGTGAGAATGTTGGCTCTAAGATTAGATATTTTCACACCCCAATCGGCATCAACTACCGTCCTAATGTGTTTCGCAATAAAACCATTGCTCAAATTAGGATGATCAAGCGGTGGTGCATCAACCACACAAGAGGTATTGTGAGGACCCTTATATGTAACTATAGTGAAAGAATCATTGGTAGCTTCTTTATTAGAGGCCCTCAATGTCCAATCGCATGGACTTGGTTTTCTAGAACATTTGAATGTTACAGTGAGTGGTTTTGATTCCGTCGTTTTGAATGTTTGATTTCTTTCAATGTGATATTGACGGACATATTGTGACAAACCCAATTTATTATTAAACCTTTGACCAACAAGAAACTCCCCACCATCATAACAAGGAACATCAACCTTACCACACCATCTATTAACATACTCCAAATCAATAGATGGTACCCGGCTAAACTCAATTGTAGGAGCAAAAGGGGTAACAAGATCCTCACACTCATCATCCGATTCATTCATCAATAACTCATCCTCATCCTCATCAATCTCATCATCATTGGAATTCAAATCATATTGCTCTTGATCAACACTATTACTAGAAAATGGAGCACTAAACAAAGGATTCTCACCCCTCATAGCTTGATTTAACATGTTCGTAAATAAGTTACGAGGTTGTTGGATGAGTATCAAACTAATGTATAGGTCCATTGAAGAGGCATTCATTTGATAAACACTAGCCCACAAAGCTTTCAATGATTTATCATTATTCAAAGATAACACCTTGTAGCCTCTAGCATTAGGATACTTCATCTTAATATCTAACCCAAATTCACTTCTATTAACCTCTAACTCCTCACAAATTAAGGAAGTACGTTCATCAAAGTTATGGTTACTATTGACAAAAACAAAGAAAGGTTCACCATCTTTATAAAACACATTTTCCTCTTCAACAACTATTTCACCATTAGAGTAACAACATAAGGGATAATTAGTTTTCTCCATATTCAAACTTTACCTATTATCAAACTAAAAGAACCTAAATAAACAACTAGCAAGACCAAAATCAAACAAATGAACAAAATATATACTAATTCCAAAAACCTAGAAATTTACTAATTAAAACAACTTTCATATAAAACTAACAAGATTTAAAGGTTAAATGCAAGTATACACAATACCTTGAAAGAAGTTAGGAAGAGATATGAAGTGGATTAGGGTAGTTTTGAGGGAACGAATTGGGGATGAAGGATTTTCGGGTTTTAGGGTGGGGGTTTTAATTTGAGGATTTTTGGATTTAGAATAAATGAATGGGGGAAGGGTGTTTCGCGTGTTTTGATAACTTCAGCCAAGAACTCAGTCGCTGAACCATTCAGCGACTGAGTACTTGAGCAAAATGGCAGATCTTCTGCCAAATGTCTTATACTTGAGATTAAAAAAAAAATTCATCAAAGAAGTCAGTCGCTGAATGGTTCAGCGACTGACTATTGGAAGACAACTGGGTAGTTTAGAACCAAAGGTCTGATATTTGAGGTCAAAAAAAAATTCACCAAAGAATTCAGTCGCTGAATGGTTCAGCGACTGAGTAAACGGACATCAAAAAAAAAAATTTGCTGACGTGGACCCATTTTTTGTAAATAAGTTTCAAAGAACTCTACTTTTGTAAATAAGTATGGGTAAAAGCCTACTTAAGAAAAAATTTCCATGTTATATGAGGAGAGTTCCTCTCCATTTCCCAAAAAGAGATGGAGAAGTAAGTTATTTTTAACGGTCTAAGTTGTATTATGTCTTATCAAACGGTTCAAGATTTATACATAAAAAATAAAGGTTAATTGAATGTCATGGGGAATGTATTACTAAATGGGTTTGTAAGAAGAAATGGAAAGAAAGAAATAGAGAGGATCGTAATTGATGTTATATGGCTACTGGAAAGGCCATTTCATATTTGTAATTTGGATCCTCTCCATTTCTTTCTCTCCATTTCCTCTCTAATACACTCATATTATATTATATATCTATTTTCATTCAGTTACCTTTTCCTATTCCGTGTATTTACAACCATCCAATCTCTCCCGAATTACATCCAAACCATCGAGATCTTGACTCTCATATTTGGGGCCCAAGTTTCTTTTGTTGGTCATACCCCCATTTTCATTATTGTGCACCCATTTAACCATCACCTTCACCATAGTAGATGACCGTTGCACATAGTCTTAGTTTGGTCCATGTGGGAGACATATGAGAGGGTCAAAGAATATAGCCATATAGGTGCACACAACATATGAATTGGGCAGCAACTATCTCGGCAGAAAGGCAGAGGAAAAATCAGAATTCACACAATTGGTGAGACCATATTTTCTAGAGTGAGTATGTACCGGTCAACAACCATTAAAGAGAGTAAGAGAGGAAGCTAGGGTTTGAGTGAGTGAGTGAGTGACAAATACAAGACGCTGATTTGTTCCGATATACTCGAAACCGGTCTAGCTCAAGGGGGTTCAAGCTTCATCAACGCTCCTCCCTACGGTGTACCGGGTTTTATTCGATAGGTAATTGGTAATTGGTAATTGTTGAACTTTAACAATATACTCCGTATCTTTTACTAGTGAATTGATTTACCGAGAGGCCGTGGTTTGTCTCCTTATTTGAGAATGAGTTTTCCACGGAAAATTGTGATGTCGATTGTTCTACTTTATATACACTTTACTTTCTTTGTTGGTGTCCTCCTATTACTGTGGACTTTGTTGTTTGTTGTTGTAGTGACACGCTTCCGCTGCGAGTTAGTAAGAAAACCCCCAACACCACTACAGGCTACAGCAGTACAGCCCCCTCCCCAACCAGCTCAAGTCTAAGTGAATTGAAGCATAATCAAACATTTTCACATCTCTAATTACATCAGCCATACTTTCTAAGTTATCTAGATTTGTTCTCAAACTCATCAATTCAATACAATATAGTTTCAAAATCAATACTTTCACATAAAAGGAGAAAAAAATAAGAGAAAGACAGAGCATTTACCTCTTTGGGTTTATACAACTTTGTTAAAGGTCGCATCACGAGGACATGTAAGGAAAAGCTAAGTAAGGTAGTCTTCGACGTCTTGAGAAACGCCGCTTCATCTTATTCTTACTGCTACTAGAATATCCGCTCAAGGACACCTTCGGACAGTCGACCTCAGCTTCACTCAAATTTGGGCACTCCTCAATATCAAAACTTATAAGAGAGTTGCTGGTGATCTTAATACGCTTCAATTTGGGACAATCGGCAAGGAATAGGGTTTCCAAGTGTGGAAATTCAGAGACATTATTAAAGAAATCATCAGTTATCCCACAGCCATCGACCACCAGTTTGACCAAATTGTTACAAGAATTAGACGCCATCTTAACTTCGCACTTATTTATCTTAAGCTTAACAAAGATCAAGGATCGAAGAGCCATTGCATTGATCTCTACTAGATCAAGATCATGTGTGTACTCAACTATGAGCTCTTTCAATTTAGAAACCCGTGGAATAACTCGGAGCACATTAAACCCCTTGCAGAATGAAAATTCGAGCTTTTCCAAAGCTCGACATTTCACAAGCAACGTCTCCAATAAATTCTCGTCTACATCGAACATTATCAAAGATAAGTGTTTCAAATTGGGAATATCAATTGGTATGTCGATTTTTTCTTCAATAGCCAAGTAACATCCATATAACTTCAACTTAGTTAAACTTCTATATTCTAAAAAGATAGGAAGACAATTTTGCAAAGCATAATACGAATCCTTAGGGCGTCGATGACGCCCATAGTTGTCGATCCAATAATCAAGCTCGGTAACATTGTGTTTTGTAAGCGAAAGCCATCGGTTTACAATATTAGCACCATAATCACGCATCTTAGAGTTCGAAAGCATAGGTACGTAAAGCGACATTTTTTTCAAAACCCTAAACGATGGATTCTTTTTAATGTATATTTGCAAAAATTCATCTAGCATTTGCAAATATCCAACATGATCAATTTGCCAAGTATGCTCAACTAGCCAATCATTATACTCATCATCGTCGTCTTCATCGTCTTCTTCTTCGTCTTCTTCCTCGTCGACGTTGCGAAAAGAAGAATAAAGGAGTCGTTTTTTGGGGTGAGTAGTAGGAAGAGAGTGAAAAAACGAGGTAAACTTGGGAAAAAAGTTAAACCCGAAATCGATAAAAGGACAGGAGAACCAAGAGTACCTCCAAACAGAAGACAAAGAGCTAGGTTGTAGACAATACCATCTTGTTTAAAACCGTCTTAAAGTAGAGGGTTCAAAAAGTGGTCCCGTCCGGTCCACACTAAAAAAATATAAAAAAATTTCCTTTAAAAAGTAGAATCAGTCCAGTCTAAACCTGGTAAAAATTGGATCTTAAGGGGTCTATCCGGTTCGGTCCGGGTTCCCTCTTAAACGGTCTGGTCTCCGGTCTTGGGGTAAGTAATTATACGGTCCGCAAATTCATCCGGTCTGGTCCGATTTTGGACAGGTGAACACCCCTAGTCTTACGTTGACACCTCTCGTAATTTTCTTTCACTCTCATCCTTATTTTAATGGTAGTGAGAGTCGGTCTTAAAAGATTTATCAGTTGATCTTTCTTGTGACGGTAATAAGTTTTGACGGATTAAATGTGACCATTTTTAAAAAAAAGAAGTAATAGTTTAAAAGGTTACCTATCAGATAAGGATTACATTTTCTCATAAATATGGTCACATGTAGTTCGTCCGTTACATGCGTGTGATGAGAAGTGTCGGTGAAGAATTATTAGGGTTGTAATTGGGGGAATAGGTCCACAAGATCGGGGGCGAATCTCAAAGAAAGCATGGAGAGAAATATTGTTGCGATCTCCTACAATTGTTGCGTAACAAGCTCTAGACTAGACTCATGATTAGAGAATCCTCTGCAATTCAAATTAGCCCGTGCCCCGGACCAATATGGTTCAACGAGAATGTTCATTGCAAACTAATTAACTCTTATGCTTACGGTACTTGATAATAGCATACCCATAACTGGCTCGCATCTGAAATGGCTCGACCCGTCTAGATCTTACCAAGTGTAATTGTCATAAGGTTCGGAAAATTGTTTTGAATAGTCTTATCAGTCGTGTGAGTATGGTTTTAGCATTATACTCCGGAGTACTTTTCTATGTCTCTTACTAAGGGTTTAACATGTAATTATAAAACATACAGAGTAATACAATAAATTGATGATTAAGAGAGAAGCACAATAAGCACCATAGTACTTACTAACTAAATGGTGTTAGGAAATTTTGGAAAAACTTTAAAAGAGACATAAAGGAACATTAAAGGAACACAAACTTTTAAAGAGACATAAAAGGAACACAACAAGCACCATTAATTTCCCACTTACCCTCTCACTTAAAAGCTTGTGAGAGGGATCCGACCGGTAACAAACTTGTGACAAATAAACCCGTCACAAGAAAGACTAATTGTAAAAGAAGATCCAATGATATTTAACTCGAAGAGTACATCAATAAACTTGCACTATTACACATGGTCACATGACAAAAAAAAAAAAAAGAAAAAAAAACTTGAAACTTTATGCACAAAAAACACTATGAAATACTCCCTCCGTCCCGGTCATTTGTTTACCATTTCCATATTTGGGTGTCTCATTCATTTGTTTACCTTTCTATATTGGGAAGACTTTTGATGAGTAATTTCATCACCCAATGGACTATTGTCCACTTGTCATCTTATGACACTACCCACAAATGGTCCCCTCCCCTTTCCTTGGTCTTTGTGCCAAAAGCAAAGGTAAACAAATGACCGGGACGGAGGGAGTATCAATTAAAAATCATAAAAATAAAATAAAATAAAGTAAAAAATATACAAGAAAATTGGAACTTCTGTGCAAACATGATCTGAAAGAAACCATTCCTGCAGCACTCCTCAGAAAGGTTATGTGCTGCTAACACACAAACTTTGATGATCTCTTCTCAATAAACATCGAAATTCGACCGTCGCTAACAGTTTGATATACATTCCCATTCATGGAACCTCTTATATCAACTTCTGATGACAATCTGCTTGGTTTATACTTGTGCCAGAATTCAAGATATCGAGTTATGGACTTTAATAAATGAAGAAGTATGAAAAAACAAAGAAAATAGATGTTCTGTTAGTCCTGTCAAACCACAACAGATGTGCCAGTCATCCCATCTTGTAACTGAAATGATCCATCTTTCATCAGGTTGAGACTCAAGCTCTTGAATCTTTCCCTCGAGTATTGTCGAGAAGCCTTTCTCCAATCTGTTCCCGTCTTCATCATAGCCACAAACTCTTCGTAACTTATACGACCATCCTACCATACACAACACAATATATATCACTTATCATAACCTTGCAGACGAGATATTTTCGACTTTTTGTACTGGTAGTTAAGAGATGTTAGATTGTTTGTCATCTTACCTTATCGGTATCAACTTCGTGCATAATCTGATTTAAAACCTCTGAATCTGTCTCCCCTGATTCATCAACTAAGCCATCTCGTAGCTCGTCTAGCTCAATATAGCCACTTCCATCTTGATCAAAGTACAGGAACGCCTTTTGAAAGTGCTCGTCATTCTCCATTTTCTGTAAGTGAATCGTCACTGCTACAAACTCTCCGTAATCCAAGTACCCATTTCTATCAACATCGGCCTGCACATAAATCAAAGAAAACTTTTTATATTTTTGAGTACTCTATCTATATCAGTAGCGATATACACAATTTAGTCTCAGAAATAAGACCGTCTTATTTAAAATTCTGAATTTAGTGTAAGTAGTGAAAACATACCACTTCCATGAGAAGCTTAATCTCAGCTTCGCCAAGTTGGGAACCGACCTTTTTTAGTCCGGTTCTCAGTTCTTCATAAGTTATTTTCCCATCACGGTCGACATCCATTAGGGTAAACATATCTCTGATGATTTCTACCTCCTCAACTGATAAATGTTCGGCTATGACCTACAAAAAAAAAGTTTCGGTAACTTCAGTTTTTCATTCATAAGTGTATTGGTTTCGTAGATATGATATAAGTCGACAGAAGGATGTAAACAGAGTATCCTTACCCTCAATGCCTTCTTTTTGAATCTGTTCATTCCTGCAAACTGCTTAAGCCTTGACCTCACGATATCTCCTAAAGGCACATTCGATGCTTTCTTTGCATTCTGTATCCAGGGATGATCTACAGCATGAGGATAAAACTTTCAATTTAGTCCGATTCGAACCAAGTTCATACTTCCAATTTCCAAGTACTGAGAAAACAGCATATATAAAGACTCACCAAGAACTTGCTGAGCAGTTAATCGCTTCTTAGGGTCGGGTTCCAGCATCTGTCTAACAAGGTTTTTAGCATTATCAGAGATTTGAGGCCATGGTTCCCTCTTAAAATCTAGATTCCCTCGCAAAATCGCCAAAGCCACACCTTGTTCCGTCTCTGTAAATTCAAAGAGTTTAATCAATACTTTTATCTATGATTAGTTTATAATATCCTCCTACATACAAATCTACAAAATCGCATATGTCAACTAGTTTAGTATGTAAAATCATGAGTAGTGATACTCATGACCTGGGTTCGAGTCCTATCAGCATTAAAATCAAATTGTCATTGATTGCTTTATTAAGGAAATTAAATTAAATTCATATTTTTATTGTAAAGTTGGGAATGAGAACATGAAGGTAGTAGTGAACATGATGGAAAAGATGGTTGAAAAAGTACCAGCCCAAAAAGGAGGAACACCACATAGAAGAATGTACAAAATAACTCCTGCACTCCATACATCCACTTCAGGTCCATAATTCCTCTTCAAAACCTCTGGGGCCATGTAATATGGACTGCCAACTATTTCTGTGAACTTTTCCCCTGTATCATCACCCACAACAACAATCTATGATTAGTCAAATACTCGAAACTCGCGGTTATTTTAAAAATGAATTGTTCAAGTGTCATACTGCTGACAACAATCTATGATTTAGTCAAATACTCGAAGTCATAATACGGTTATTTAAAAAATGAAATGTCCAAGTGTTATACTCGTACATGAGTGTTGAGTATCGGACACTGAAATATCAACCTACCAGGTCATGCTTGCAAGTCATTGTACCTACTATCTAGAGCTATTGTTTTCTAGAAGTGTTACTTAAGCAATGGATTTCGTCAATGAACTTAGAATATTAAAATTAATAAGTAATTGTCTTAAACTTTCATTATTCAAAGAGAATCTGCAAAAGTCATACACAAATGCCTCACAATTTGTCATACCTATTCAAAGTTGTTGACAACCAATCAACCATGGTAAACTTTGTAATTATCAAGTGACATAAGTTGAAGAAGTAAACCCTTTAAAATTTGACTCAAAACAACCAAACATATTATCTACCATTGACTAATTCACTAATTGTGCATGCTTGTAAATTGTTACTCCACGTACTAACATATTCGCAAATTCTTGTTTTAAAGTTATTGGACGTATTTGTTTTATAGTTAAAACAGATTAAGTACTATCGAGTTAGATAAATAAGTACAAAAACAGATATCGTAAGTTGTAATATGCTTATATTGTAAATAAATATTTCCGTCTTAAGAAAGCATATATGAATGTTCATAAATTAGGTATCAAAGAGCACACTTTCTCCACTTATGTATCACAAAGTAGTCATAATAAACCTAAAAATTTAGTTAGCCAATACACAATGGTATACTTCTAGAGTTCTAGTTCCTTAGGTGCACCTAATAAGTCTTCTTTTACCAACAATCCCACCAATAAATTTTATTGAATATTCAAAATTACATACCCAAAGATAAGCAATAACAACACACACTACTTATCGAGCTACCAAACAATCATAAAATATGACTACATTAACAAAATATGAGGGTACAATTATTAGGGAATAAAACCAATGATTGTGTGAAAAACAAAAGTGATTTTCACCAACCCATCACCCACTAACACTAGCTTTGAGGTTTTTGTGGACATAATTAGGGGTTGTTTGGTTACCCACTAAATAACATAGGAACTTAAATTCATGTGAATTGTAAAATGGGCATGTTGTTTGGTTGCCCCAATTCACATGAATTGGAAGTTCCCATGAATTCCAATTCCTCCATAATGGAGGAAGTGGCTTACCTAGGTCCCCCTAGGTAAGTTGGAATTCCTACATGAATTACACTTCCTCCATGGCAACCAAACACTATTTACTAATTCACATGAATTCTAAAATCATGTGTTTTATGACTTCCTAGGCAATACAAATTCCCACATACAACCAAACAACCCCTTGGTGTATAAATTAGTGACCCACTTCTATATTTTCGATTGCAAGAACTCTCCTATAGAACGGACTTATAGTAAAATTGGTGACACGGTTTTAATAAGAAGTAACTTAATATATGCTATCATTTGTAGTTATGTAACTTAACAACCTACTTATATATGTGACTATTATTATATAAATTAGCTTAATAAACTTTACTTTTAAGTTCATTCATCATTAGTATTTTACATATTAAAGTGGTCTTATATACTGCCTTATACTTCTATGTCATATACTCCTTTCGTCCCGATAAATTTTTATATGTTTTTCACAAAGACCGAGAAGATGAGAGTAATGCTTTAAAAAAATACTAAAAGTAAATCAATAAGCAACTTTCATATGCGAAAAAAGGTCAAAACTGGCTTATGTTTAAAAGGTGAAGGTACAAAAATGATAGAATCGTCCAAATACAAAAAAAATTAGATGAACGCGACAAAGGAGTAATAGGCTTATACCTCCCGCTATACCGCATGTACAATAATATTGTAAAACCCTCTCTAATCTGACTAAGCTAACATGTGTTTTTTCGAAGGTTTAAAAATTTATAAGCTATATTTTTAATTTTTTTAAAGCTTGTAAATTTTTATAATTAAGCTGATAATTTTTAAAACGTATACGGAGTAACTCATAAATTTTGTTGTATAGCTGAGAAAGTATATCACCAATTCGAACATTACAAATTCTCATTTGTGACGGGGCAACCCGTCAACATAGTGTTCTAACATAACTGGTGAACCGGATTAGCAATTTAGCAATTTTAGTAAACCTTTGACTAATTTACTTTGATGGGCCAACCCAACAGTAAATATACCAATGAAAGTCCCAAACAACGACCCAACTCAAAATATTTTACTATTCTAACTACTCCAAACAAATTAAAAATAGTTACTAGAAGTAAAAAAAAAAACTTACCGGGCCGAAAAAAAACCGATAGACCAAAATCAATAGCCTTTAAAGGAGAGTTTTCTTTTTTATTAGCAAAAAGAAAATTTTCCGGTTTAAGGTCTCTATGAATAACACCATTATCATGGCACATCCTAACAACCTCAGCAACGGTTTTCGCCACGGTAGCGGCCGCCCGTTCTGAATAATGTCCACGTGCAACAATCCGGTCGAACAATTCTCCACCCTCACATAACTCCATAACCAAGTGAACCGCCTCATTATCCTCATAAACCGCTTTAAGCCGGACAATATTAGGGTGAACCGGAAGTGTACTCATAATAGCAACTTCACGTCTTACATCTTCTACGTCGACCGCGGTTCGTAATTTTCTTTTAGAAATTGATTTAACCGCGAGTTTTATTTTAGTTTCCCGGTCCGTGCATAAGTACGTGACACCAAATTCGCCACGACCTAATTCACGTCCAATTACGTATTTGTCACCTATACGTGGCCCGATCGATGGAAGGTCTTTTAAGACCTTTATCGGGGCGGGTTGGGTTTGGGTTAATGAGTACGGGTTTGGTCGAGTTTTTTTTACGTTGTTTTTTCTAGGGGTAGGGGGTTTTTGTTTAGCTATTTCTTCTGGATTAATACATGCAAGACAATTCCCCATATTATTATTTGATCAAATAATAATAATAATTTGTAATTATATTATTTGAATTATATGGTATGATGAAGATTAATGAAGGGAAGTATAGAAATGAAGAGAATAAAAGTTGAGGAGAAGAGGGTGTAATGGAGTTATTCAAAAAGGAGTTGGTGATGACAATGTATTTTAATTTGGGTTTTATATTAGAAGATTCAAAAGTTAGATTAAAGGGTCTTGTCAATAAAATGAGAGGGGTTAGATATTTTTATTATATTCTAATATTTGGTAGGAAGTATGAAAAGTACACTCTTTTGTTTATGAGTTGATGTTATTGACATAGAACTATACTATAGGAGTGATGGTTTTTATTTGGTAGGAAGTAAGAAAGAGTAGGTATTTCGATTAGTTAATTCAGGTTTTACGATAAGATTATTATTATATAGTGTCGAAGAAAAAATATAAACACTAGGGATTTCATATATACGATGATGCAAGTGGTTTAAGTGGGATAATTAATTATATGGATGATAAGAAACAACTAAATTATGAATAACCTAATATATTTTACAAGCAACTGAAATATTATAGAATTAGTTTTATAAAAGGCGGTTTTACACTCATATGATGTAAAATGAATTCAAACGCAATTCTGTTATTATTAGGTAAATCCAGTTACTACTCGTCTACTCCGTATGTATTCAGAGGAATCGTTTTAAATAAATTTTATGTAAAAACTGTTTTACCGAGTCCACTCTTATGTTTTTGTTAATTGGTAAAGGGAATATTTGGATGTACAATTAGTTGGGGTGCAAACAATATGGGTGGAGTAAAATAGTAATATGAGTCATAATATCAACATCATTTTAAATTGTATTCTTACCTATATATTGTAGATAGGTAAAATAGTAATATGAGTCATAGAACATGTCAAGGGAATAGGGGCCCGTTTTAGTTATCAAACATAGATTCAAAGTCAATTCTAGAAAAAATGTCGAATGGTAGTAGTCATATATATATCTACCAAATTGTTTGCATGATTTCACTTTAGAAATTATGTTTCACTTTGGAACCTTAGAAGAAAGCTTACGAGTGAAAAGAAGTCTTATGATCACATCCCTATTACTTTAATAGAATAATCACTATTTACGGGTTTGAAACATCCGATTTAAAATACGTCAGTGATCGATTATGCTAATTCTGATAAGTTTCATAAGAAACCTCTCACATTAAAATGAAAGACATACATACAATGATCGTATATCATGATACTCTCTCGTGTAAGTATTTGTGATTATGAAGTGATATTCATCATACTACATTACATAAATTTACTCCAATATATTCAGTACTATTTCAATTACGAATCAACAACTTTCTACTCGAAAAGTAATTATACAACGCTCTATATTCTACAAATGTATCAAATTTGTTATCACCGTTACTTTTTTTGTCTACAAGTTGCTCTATAACTTATTTATGTATGGGAAGAGCTTTTAGCTCCTTTTTTTTTGGAGATCATTCGATTAATCCGAATTCGAGCCGGTAAGACTACTAAGGTGATAAAGCTATTCCTCATAAATTTTAACACTACCATGTTTTCAAAACTCGAACAAGAAAGACCTTTGATTAAAGTAGAACAATCATTTCATTTACCAGTTAATCTAATTGCGCTTTTAGCTCTTTAGTTGGTCGTTATAAGACCTTACATACTCCAATATACAATGTAAGTGCATTAAAATGGGTGTTGAAATGATCTCAACGCGTATTCCCTTAAATAAGCAAGAATTTCCTAATTGACTATGTAAACAATAAACTAATGGAAGTTAAATATCCACATTCACATAGAAGAATCCTTGAAAGAGAGATGAAGTGTAAGGGATAGTCTTAAAGTCAACGGACGGAGAAATGGGGTTTGAAAAAGTCAAACATCTTCCAGAAAAAAAACAAAGACTTGAAAAGTTTGGTTGAAGTTGTTTACCTGCGTTTAATTTATCCTAATAAGCGTGCAACATTTGACCGCTGACCTAGAAATTTCAGTCATTTTTTTTGTAATAAAATTATTTCAAAAATTGTCATTTGTAACAGGACGACCCGTCGCAAGCTTGCGACGGGTCAAATTCTCTCACAAAGAGCAAGTGGGGTAAGTGGGGGACAAATGGAGCACCCCATTTACAATTGACCGAAATGGAAAAAGTATGGCTAGCGTTAAGTGTACATGAAATAGAAACATGACAAGTACTATATGTTACAACTTACAAGTCACCGAATCATTTAAGAAGTGGATAAACTTTAGTTAAAAACAATTAATCATCCACATAATTGGCACATTATTCCACTCATCCACTGAACCCTTGGATTAGTTAAGATAATTTACCTTCCCATAATAAAAAATAGGATATGCAAATTAAAAGGAAACATGCATGTGTATAATAAATTGAATAGTTAATAGTTAATTGTATTTCGTTGGGTAGTACATTTGTAGCGCAAATTCTTATTTCAGACGGACTATTTCTGTCTGAAAAATAAGAATTCGCGGATTATGTTGCCAGTTTTTGATAAAATGTAAGCACAATTTATATCAACTTGTTTTTAATAGTGGTTACATCTAACTGTAAAGTGGTTACAAAATCTCGTCTTATTACTTCAGACCAAAATGGTCCGTTTGAAGCAAGACCTGTATATTACATGCACATTACTTCAAGTCTCACTATCTCATTCATTCTAGAAAAGACCTATATGTCAATGACAATTTGATTTGAATTTGTTAAATTTTCGTTTATTTACAATAATCAAAATATATACTCCGTAAGTTGTACGATAAAACTTTCTTAATACAAGTATATAGGGCCACTGGGGACTAGCGAAAACCGGACTTAAGAGGAGCTCATACATTGACAATTATGCAGTATAATTTTTATTAATATAATTAATTAACTTAAATAATCTATTTTTTCTTCAATTTTTTACATACACTTGTTTCACGGGCGATTAAGTCCTCTGGAAACCACAAGCGGCGGAACCGGGTCTCCGATTTTGGCCACCGATTTTACAAACTTTATAAATGAAGTTCTATACCAACCTTGACATATAGTACACTTATACATTCAAATCTGATTCCTAACTTTTTACTGCTGCACCGACTCTCCAATTACCTTAAGACGCCCTGATGTGTTTCCTTTGCATATCTTATTTAATTATTGGAAGGTAAAATTTGGGAATATGGCATGTACCCTACAACAGTTGCGTTCTTGCATATACCCTGGCAAAGTGGGAAGCCTAAGTAGCGTCACACCAAAGGCCCAAAGAGCACACTTAATCATCATATAAAGCAAACTTAAGAGAAGCAAAAAGTTAGACAAACGTGATGGAATAATTAGGAACTATGCCATTGCAATGCTGCTTACTTGCTTTAACCTCACTTTACAGCTTATTTCGTTCGCAAATTCTTATTTCAAACGGGTCATTTTCGTCTGAAAAATAAGACAAAATTATGTTATCACTTTTTGATAAAATGTAATCATGGCTTATACAGTTATACGGAGTATTAACTTGTTTTCAATAGTGGTTACATCTAACTGTAAAGTGGTTACAAAATCCCGTCTTATTATTTCGGACCAAAATGGTCCGTCTGAAGCAAGACCAACTGTATTTCCTTAGGTGCTACCTTATTATTATGTGATCTATGCATGCAACTCATGTCTACTTACTATGCATATCATTTTCTTGTGGCAAAATGTAGACATTCAGTTTTCCCAGGAGTTTTGAATGCCTACATAATGGATGAATTGAACTACCTAGCGGCCCTAGGTAATTGACAATTCTTGTGGAATTAAACTCTTGCATGAGCAACCAAACAACATTTTCGAATTCATGTGATTTTGCATGTAGGAAAGTAATTACCATGATTTGAATTTTCCGTGTCAATTAGATTCCTGGATGAACCAAACGACACCTTAGTCATTAAATATACTTTAATTTAAGGTATTGTATCTAATCCCACCAATTTTTAATTTGTGAAAGGAAAAAAAAGAAACTATTGTAAATACAAAGTTATAACTACATATCTGAAGTAAAGTGCCCTAATACCCGACTCTTTTGGCATAACTGCAATTCATTCTTGTTCATCTAATCTCTATTCACTTAAGCACCGATGCACCGTAGTATTTTATAACACAAATCCTTATTTAATGAATTTACATGTGTCTTAAACTTAAATCGGACTAAATAGATAAACGCAACCGTCACTTAATATGGGAAACTCTTTTAAAAATGAAGCAAAAAAAAATGATATTCTACCGTGTACCCCTAAGTTTCTCTGTTTTTTATGTTGTGCCCCTTTATTTTTTATAATTTACGTTGTACCCCTACATTTCTTAGTCATTTCTCCATAATAGCTTCATTCAACTCTGCACTAACTTTATCGCTTATCAAACAACCGTACTTTGACATTTATTCTGACTCATTAACGTTTATCACCATCCTCTATAAAATCCATCACAAAATATTTTTAATAAGCAGAAACGACTATTAAAAACATTCGTTATAAATAATGGAAATTTCATGAATTTTTAGTTAGATTCATACTCCGTATATTCTTTGATGGGTTAATAGGTAATTCGGCGAACCAATAAGTAATTGAGTAGGTTGTTGCGTAACAGGAGCAGTAAAGAGACGGTTTAATTAATCAACTAAAAATCTAACTTAGAAAAGACAATCAATAGGTCATCGTATAGATTAATATATAGATTTCAAGGGTCAACCATAAAATTTCAAAAATGTAGTAATATATCGTAAAAAAACCAAAAATCACGGGCACACAGTAGAATTTCCTTGAAAAAAATAGGATGCCAAATTTAGTTAATTTGACGTACAGGGCAAAATATTTGGCCCAAGAAAGAGAGTACGCCTTTGGATACGTAGCCCGCAAGTAGAATAAGTTACGCGTGTTAGCATGGCCCATATCAGTCTTTTATCAATATGTTTTTTTTCACAAATGAGTATATCTGTTACAAGCTTGCGACATGTCAAATACTACTCACGTGGGTATATAAGACAAAAGCAGAGTGCGTAGGGTGTAGCAATTTGTTTTGTCTTATCTACCCATATGGGTAGGTACTTGACATTTCGTAAGCTTGTCACGGATATGTCCGTCACAATGGAGACTTGCTGTTTTTTTAGGGCTTTTATCAACTTTGAACTACAGGTTCATAAGTATTTATTTTACTATCAAGTCTTATTAAAGACGGGTATATTTGTCGGATTGTCTTTTTAAAAGGCAACTTAACCCATTTTCATTGAAAATTGAAGAAAGATATGCCCGTTATCTATTAGAACTTGTGTTATTTTACTTTGACCCTTCATTGACCAACTAGCTTTCACCTTATTAAAACTTTGGTTATTTATGTTGTATTTCTAATGCACGGTGTTTCTGAGGTGGTAGTGAAAATTTTAAAATAATGCATATGGGATTTCTTAAGTTTTGTTTCTGTGTATACAAAGTCCAAAATTATTAACGGTTTTTGTAACAACCCGAAAAGTACCCAATTTGCTTAAGCAATAGCTTATGGATACTTTTCAGTAGAACTTAAGTTTTTAATATAGGAATTTTTGTTCCGAGTCGTATTTTGAAATTCCGCGTTCGTATTTGGAATTTTTGAGAGATTTCATGAAAAGACCGTTTTTGGTCATCTTTGACTTTTCTTGACTTTTAAACCGTCTTGGACTTTTCCTTGACTTTTTAAAGTCGTCATGGACTTTTTATTTATTTTTAAGTCGTCTTAAACTTTTCTGAACTTTTAAGCCATTTTGACTTTTTCCGACTTTTTAGTCGATTTTGACTTTCGTTGACTTTTCCCGACTCGTCTTGCGATTTTGAAGACCGAAATTTTATTTAAAAAAATTATATTTTTGATTTATTTTTATTAAAATTTATTAGGATTTATCATAATTTCATATAATTATTTTGAATTTATTCGGAATTTAAAGAATAACTTTTA
The DNA here is from genome assembly GCA_022085475.1 of Heliosperma pusillum. NCBI lineage: Eukaryota > Viridiplantae > Streptophyta > Magnoliopsida > Caryophyllales > Caryophyllaceae > Heliosperma > Heliosperma pusillum. Next base: position 673 of record JAIUZE010045395.1, on the reverse strand, counting down.
CGGTTTTTACTCGAACGTCATTTAACTATTTCCGACGCATCGTAATGCGCGCAACAAAATCGAAACTCGACTTTGGCATGAGTCACACGTTGATGTCATCGCTTTCCACTCACCATTAGATATTTTATGTATTTTGATTAAAATAATCAAAATATCTAGATATTTAATTACTTTATCGATCCGTCAACGGAAATTACGCAAATCGAGCAAAAACAGACCCGATGATCACCTTACCCACACTGCTCACCCTCTCCTCTAATAGACTTTGATATTTTTATTTCTTTTGATTAATATATCATAATATCTAGATATTATTTTACTTTATCGATCAGTTAACGAAAACTACGAAAACGCTCGAAATCGGACCCGACAAGCTCAACATCACACGGCTCCCTTACCCACTCTTAAGCCTTGATATTTTCATTATTTTTCACTACAATATCATAATATCTTTGATATTTAGTTTAATTAACTTTATCGTTAATTATCTTTAATCGTTTACCGTAAAATAATTATTAAACGCGAGTCAATTACGTAACAGCAATTTCAAAACTCGACATCTATTTTGGCCTATATGTACACGGCTCAACCCCCTCCACTTTACTCACAAACAACTTTTCATTTTACAATAAATCAAATAAAGATCAAAACCTCACTTTCTTTAATCGTTCTT